>CM046042.1:50260633-50537145 GCA_025215565.1 Flaveria ramosissima | reverse complement strand
AATGGAGTCCAGTCGTGCGAATGGGTCACTCGTGCGACTGAAGCTGCTGTTTTGCGAAAATTTCTAGGTTTGACGGGTTTCAGCCGTAAAATTCGAAATTTTGCAAGTCCAAATCGTCTAAGTCCGTAGAAACTGAACTTCGATGAGCAGGGAACGTCCAAGATCACTTTTGATGCTAAAGATTGCGTTTTTCGTGCAAAACACAAACTTTTATGCAATCTTGATTGAATCAACACGAAATCAAGAGCCAAAGCTCTGATACCACTTGTTAGGACCTGGTATTTGAACGAAATACCGAGTGATTGCGTGTTAAACCAACTCAAATAGTGCGGAATCCTATTTGATTGGCGATCCAATCAGTGAGAACACACGATGAATCAATCAAGAATTGAAATCAACGTCAGAAATCGATTAGGAACCGATCTGATGTGTTCTATGAACTTGGAGAACGATTTGGGAGGCTTCTGGACGGCTAGGGTACGTCTGGAATCGTAATGGGATGAATGCTTTCGTTTTCCCACGAATTGGGTCTATTTATAGGTTAGTATTGTTCAATCGTGCGACTGGGCCATAAGTATGGTTCAGTCGTGCGATTGAACCATGCGGTTGATTCATCCGCACGACTGAGTGTTCAGTCGTGCGATTGAGTCAATCTTATGTGTCAATCATACGACTTATCCAGTCTCCTGGTTCAGTCGTGCGATTGAGTCAATCGTATGAAGTTATTCATGCGTGTGGTCCATTCGCATGGGCAATTCGCATGAGAACTTCATTAAGTTAAGTTTGAATGTTTAATTAATATAACATAATGTGTAACCATTCAAACAATCATAAACCCAATCAATTCAATCACAACTCATTAATGAAATATTAAACATCACACGTAACAACCAATTCATATCATTTCATTAATCGATACAATTACATCATAATCAGACAGACAAGTTCATTACATTACAAAACATGATCTAGGGACATACATGCATCAACAAGTAGCATATAACTTTAATAGAAAAAGTGTACGATTTATTAATGATTTAAGTAAAAATTTAATTTTTACATAAACTCATTCTTATAACAATAATTAAATTTAATAATAATATTAAGGTATTTTTTTATAAAATAAATTTACAGAAAACATTTTGTTAATTTAAAGGTTTAAAGTTTATGAAAATTATTTTTTATAATTTATAGAAATTTTCTAGAAAAGAATTAAGGCCTAAAAGGCTTTTTAAAAAAATAAGAGGGTGCCCGGGTTCGAACCCGGGACCTCTTGAATGCAAGGGTTGTTGTGAACCGGTGTACCATGGCTTCCAGCCGCGGTATAACTCGGTTCCATTCCTTTTAGCACCAAGTTTCTTTTCCCCAACCTCAAGAACCCTAGTTTAGATCCGAACCAAATTGATCATCTAAACGATGATGATAACCAAATTAACCATGGGGCTTTTGTTTCCCATGGTTAATCGAGCATATCCATGAATGTAATTTACCCGAATAGGTTCGAATTGAAGCAATCCTAATCGAAGAACAAGTCGCGGTCGTAGTACCCGATGGATGAGCCATCCTCAATGGAAATCGAATTAACCTTGCAGATAGCTTCAAACGATTATCTGGACTAAAAGCCCTCTATCAATTTCGATTTTTGAATTCCAGAGGGTGGTGTTCGATTAAGGTGCAGGTCGCGATGAAGATGGTGCTTGAATTCGTTGATTGAGTTTGATTCAGGTGATATTGGGTGTAGAGTTCGATTAGCAAGGGGTATATTATCGTTCACGATCGCTTAATTAGATTATTACTACGATTTAATGCTTGAACGGCTTTGAGATTTAAGTGTTTTGATTAGCCAATCGAATGGGTTTCATAACCGATGCTTAACTCGTATTATTGATGCATTCAAGTTTTCATTACGTTTACAGATCGATTCGGTTGGATCTTGGGTCACGACTCGACAAAATAATGGTGATTATGGGGTGGCCGGAGGGTCGCCGGACTTCACCGGAAAGATGACCGGAAAGTCGGGCGGTACAAAAGGGGGGTGGTTTGTTTGAGTTTTGATTTTTAACACTAATGGCCCCTGCAGTTTGATAGTTATCATTTTATGTTTAAAAGTTCCATTTTAAGTTTCCAAATTGACAAATAACCCCCCCCCCAAACTTAATTTAAGTTTATGTTTTATACATGGTTAAGTTTATTAACCCTTATAAATTATAAATAACCTTATTATAAGTAATCTTATTAGTACTAATATTATTATTCTTTTTTATACTTATTATTATTGTTACTTTTATTAATATTAACATTATTATTATTAATATTTATATTTTTAACTTTCATACATAAAACCTAATGACAATAATGAATAAGCACATCAACACTTGAATTCCAAAATTGACAATAATGACCCTTGTAAGAGTAAACGAAGTTAACTTTTAGTTAACAAAAATACGAGATGTTACATCCATGGTCGTTGTAACTCCATGAGTATGCAGCTCACTTATCAAGTGGTAGAACTGATCGATGACGTCATCGAAGCTCTCATTACCCATTGACGAGAAGTTGTCGAACTCCTTCTTCAACTCTTTAGCCTTTATAGCTTTTAATGACGCATTCCCGTCATACCGTTTTTCCAATTCATCCCACAGCTTCTTTGCTTGCTTGTTCTCAGAAAATTGATGGAAGATGTCCTTAGGGATAGACTGAGTAAGCAGAGCATAAACTCTCTTTTCAGCATTGTACTTGACCTTTTGTCCATCAGTCATGCCACCTAGTGTAAGTTTGACTCCATCAACACCTACTGGCATACTATACCCCGTCTCAATTGCTTCCCACATCTTGGGATCTACTCCATTTAAGTAGATCTCGAAATGTTGCTTCCAGTGTGGGAATTCATTTAACGTGATTAGCTAAGGGGGTTTGTTGTGATTCCCTACTTCACTCTCCAGAAGCAGTAGGTTTTGAATCCTTGAATCTCTCCCTGCTGTGAATGCTGAGTATTGGTCCTCCATTGCAATTAACTTTAGTCTTTGGAACAAACTGTTTCACTTGTGCGAATGAAGGTGTGCGATTGGGCTATTCGTGCGATTGAACGATGTGAATGGTTCAATCGTGCGGCTGAACTAATGCGGACGGTTCAGTCGGGCGAATGAACTGATGCGGTTGAACAATGCGAATAGACTGCTCAGTCGTACGAATGGAGGTACGAATGAGTCCAATCGTGCGTATGAGGGATGCGAATGTATCCAGTCATGCGATTGAGTCAATTGTGCGACTGAAGCTGCTGGATTTCGAAAATTCGTAGGTTTAAGGTGTTTTGGCCGCAAAAACACGAATTTTCACTAACCCTAATTGCCGTATGCCGGAAAAACCAAACTTTACGAACAGGAGACGTCTAAGACACCGTTTGACATGAAAAGATTGCGTTTTTAGTGAAAAAACACAATTTTTGTATCAAAAACAATTGAATCACACGTAAATCAAGAGCCAAAGCTCTGATACCACTTGTTAGGATCGTGTATTGAACGAAATACTAACTTATTAACGTGTATACCGAATCAAATAGTGCGGAATCCTATTTGATTGGCGATCCAATCAGTGAGAACGCACGTAGAATCAATAATGGATTTAATCTAAACGTTAAGAACGATATGTAATCGATCTAGTGCGATCTATGAACTTGGAACAGGTTCTTAGAGGTCTCTGGACGGCTAGGGTACGTCTGTAGTCGAAGTGTTCTGAATTCTTACGTTTTTCCACGAATTAAGTGGTATTTATAGGTTAGGGTTTCTCATTCGGGCGACTAAACCATTAGCATGGTTCAGTCGTGCTATTGAGCCATGCGGTTGATCCATTCGCACGACTGAGTGTTCAGTTGTGCGACTGAGTCAATCTCATGTTACACTCGTGCGACTGATCCAGTCTCCTGGTTCAGTCGTGCGACTGAGTCATTCGCATGAAGTTGTTCATGCGTATGGTCCATTAGCATGGGTCATTCGCATGAGAACTTCATATTACTAAGTTTGAATGTATTTATTAATCATTACATTATCAAGATTCATTCAAACAACCACAAACCTATATAGTTAGTTCAATAAGCGTTAAACTACTAAACAATGAAATACTAAACATTATAAGCACAACCACACATTGTATTTCATTAAGTACCCATTCAATTACATATGTGTAAGACAATAAAGACATATTACATTAAGCTCAGAAACTAGGTACACATGTATCTACAGTATTTAGAATATTCTCATAATGTTGATTTCCAATCTCTATTGTCATCTGCTCCCTAGCCAATGACTACAAAGAATTCAACACTGCAAGCTAATTCTTTGGTCGAATCAAGGAAAGGTGAAGTGTCGATGGCACCAGTCTAATAAAATAAAATTAAAAAATCAGAGGCCATTTATGACTTACATAGAACCTGATACATATATTAACTTGGTTTTAACATGATCCTTTTATTCTTGTCATTTCTACACATAATGAACAATGAACAAGTAACATACCTTGTCATAAGCTGTCTAATTTATTTTCATATGAGGAAAGTCGCAACTCTATCATGCATTATCAGTTCACGATACATGTGTAAAAGATAGAGTGATTCTCGTGGAAGTAATCAATGTTGGACGCGTAATCTAGACATCAAACAAGATCCATTATTATTATAATTAGTTTTATATGTGTGTATTATTATGTACGGGTCAAACGATATGTTATGTAAAGTGTCGCGGGTTAAGTGATAGTTATACCCGTTAGATTAGTTAGTTGGTAGTGATTAACCGACATGTAACCGCTTGGTCGAAGGGTATAAATACCCCTCACCGATGTATATCATAAGTGTGATATATGAATGTGTGTTTATGAAACATTCTCTGCCAAGTTTCCATCAATTTTAGTATTCTTTAATAGCAAGTGATTTCTATTACTTGGTATCCGAGCGTGTTCGCTCTTGGGAGATTAACTTGTGTGGTGAGGAAGAGAAGATCGAAGCCAATCAAGCTTGTGTGGCGTGGAAGATAGATTACTGAAATGGAAGATTCGTATATTTTTGGAACTTATGATGGTGTAGACGGTTCTACAATGGAAGCAACAATAGTCACCGAATTATGTGAAAAGATGAAAGCCTCAATGAAGAAAACCGTTGATGACGATTTTGGAACAATTGAAAAATCAAAGAATCGCAGACTATTTCAATCGAAAGGATGGCAGAAAGAAAAGGAAGACCAAATCAAGGAACATGTGTGTAACATGTGAAAATAATGATCAAAACAGAAGAATTTGTTTGAATAACATGAGAGATTCGGAATTCACAGTAAAGGGCACAGATCGAATTGAGTGGTACGAAGTTTGGTTTGTCAGTTTGATAAAGAAACATCATATAGCGGGAACAGAGAAAGCACTCAAAGCAATACAGAAATCGCATGGAATAGAAACCCGCACAGAAGGAACCAAGACTCTTTTCAAACGAACTGGTCAAGTTATCATCAATTTTGATGGGGTTCCATATAAGATTGAAAGGGTGTTTCTAGTACTTGGTTTCAATCAGAACATTCTTAGTGCAGACCTGTTGAACCGACAAGGATATGAGATCATTTTCGAAGGAATTAAATGTACGATCTCGAAGATGTTTGATAAAGCCATCGAACAACAAGGAAGCACAACCGATTTAAGAAAATTGGAACAACACTTTGAAGCGATTGACTTAGAGGGTGAAAGGAATTCAAAAAACAAAGAAGGAAATAAAGGGAAGGAGATCGTAGTCGAACAATCATTTGTTGGGAATATAGAAGATATGATTACCCTTTTAGATCTTTTAAAGATGGTAAATGTAAGTAGGGCAAATGAAGAAACTATGAAAACAAGTTTGATGCTATGGTGAAATGGTTCACAAAAGAAATTCTCAAACAAAGGAATACGTTCCCTCCCCGACTCGAAGGAAAGCATGTAAGTCTGTATGAACTCTACATGGTTGTGGATATAAATGGTTGAAAGGCAGAAATTTGGCCTTTCATCGCAACCAACATGCCTTTGACCCGAAGAAATTTGTTTACTTACTCTTTATTTACAACCAATATTTGGATCTCATGAATTGGTACTATAAGAGTGTCAAAGAAAGGAAAGGAAAGACTACATTTGAAGAAGGATAAAGCAGTAACAAGAGGAACTACAATGAAAGCTTCGAAGAAGAATTGTTGGACAAGATTAAGAAGAAACAAGCTTTCCGGGATTGGCCACCACATTGTGGTCCGGCCAGGAACTAAAAGAAATGTTTGATGTCAAGCTTAAGGGGGAGGATGTTGGATGTGTAATCTCGACATCAAACAAGATCCATTATTATTATAATTAGTATTATATGTGTGTATTATTATCTACAGGTCAAAGGATATGTTATGTAAAGTGTCGTGGGTTAAGTGACAGTTATACCCGTTAGATTAGTTAGTTAGTTGGTAGTTATTAACCGACATGTAACCGCTTGGTCGAAGGGTATAAATACCATTCACCGATGTATATTATAAGTGTGATATATGAATGTGTGTTTATGAAACATTCTTTACAAGTTTCCATCAATTTATTGATCTTTAACAGCAAGTGATTTCTATCGATCAAAACAAAAAATTATGGTCAATGAGAACATGTGGTGATGCTAGCAGCATCTTTTAGGTAATCCTGGTAGAATTGAACAAGTTGAGACATTCTTTGCAGGTATGAACCCTAATTCAATACCATGGGGGTACCTTGGGGGGTGTAGCCAACCATCATTAAAAAATAAAAGCTTTGTATATATGCTCAAATCTCAATCACCACCCATAAGATTTAATAATCAACCCTCCTTAACTCAATCTTTCAAATATAGGTCAAATCTTATAAAATATTATGAAACCCATGAAGCATAATCTTTGAAGTATTGGCCCAATGTATATTTTAATATTGGTGAGTTTAAGATTTTATAAGTAGCACAAGTAATAGTCTTTGTAAAACATAAGTAAGTGTACTGAAATAGATAGCTAGTCTAAATCATAAGTAATAACAATAGTGATTTCACGATCGAAGCTGACTGTGTTTGTTTGTTTGTCTTTCGCCACGACTTACAATATCTCACCTGCTTGACCTCGAGTCGTATGGGTGAGGCTTGTTATACCTAGTAGTAGTACCCAAAATTTCTAGCTAGTTTTCTTAATTAAAGATCCAAAAGTGTAAGGACTTTCAATGGTATGATACACTATGTTATACTATACACAACTTATAATAGTTAAAGCGTTTGTAAAAGAAAGTATGCTTTCTCCCCAAAAAGAAGTATATAAAAGTAGGGGACTGAACTCACCTCTTGCGTTAGTGGAAAAGGAATGCGAAGCTAAGAACGAATGGAATGACAACCCGTCAAAGGTTATCTAGTATACGTGAGTACATAAGTATGTGCATACAAAATGGCTTAGCATACCCTAAGTGTTTAATTAAACACATAGATTTAAGTGATTTGGAAAACATTGATCTGTCTTACCCGTTTATGACATGTTATGTGAAATCTTGTTTGCTCAAATTTAATAATTCATTATTCATGATTACCATACAAAACCATTCACGCATAGCAGATAATGAACCTTAAGTTCTAACAAAATGATCAACCTATCATAATTTATCATACAACACATGTGAACCTCAGTAGATAACTACCATGCTCATTACATATAAAATAATCTCAAATGCCTAATCACACATTAATTTTAATCACACACTACATGCCATGTGAAGTAACTTACTACTTCACATCCTAAACCTTGCCAATCATACTAAGTAGGGGCATAATATTCGCATGCGTGTATGACACTTAACATCACATTCCCAAACATGAATCATACTAGCTAAACAATCAAAGCATGCCGTATTGATCAAATGCCATTATCAAAGTATAAAACCCTAATTTTCTAACATAGTTCCATCACGTTGCATAATTACTTCACAAAACGCTAAAATATCTAATATTCCCAACATAGCGAACATATGATCTAAACATTGCATCTTAACACATTAAATATTATCAATAATCAATATAACATGATTTATCACATTATGCATGCCCAAATCATGAAATTCTACCAATCGTGTTAATAAAGTTTACACTCAGGGAAGATAATATTCTACAAATCAAATTTCACCATAACCAATTATTGATTTATCATTTTTATACGTAAACTAGTTCATAGCAATCATAATAATATAAGAAACATCAACCAATCACAAAATCCTAAATTCTTGAGAATTAAAATTTCTACTTTTAATAATGTATGAACAAGACGTTAAAACCATGAATTTTTATGCATAACTCAGATCAACCAATAATAATACCATCAAACTAACACAATAACATCATCCAACAACATCAATTTCATATTATCATGCTCAATTGAACAACGGTTTCTTCATAGACCAAAAATAATAAAAAACTAATTGAAAAACTCACCTTAATGGTGTAATTGATAAGAATTAAGCTTGATATCACGTAATAACACTCAAAGCAACTCCAAAATCACATGTTCTCATGTTGAAGATGAAAATCACAAGGGGTGGGGGCTTGGGGATGGGTAATGGGCAAATGGGGGTGATGTGGGGGCTAGGGTTTTGTTTTTGGTTTATATGTGGTAATAAATACCCTTTTTAATCTCTTTTCTTATATACTGTTAAACTCACTTTTTAACATTATTATATAATTTTCCCTACTAAACTTTTAAGTCTTAAAAACACATAACTAAAATATTAATCAAATTGTATCATCTCATTAACATCACATAACTCATATATCCGTATGATAAAATGTAAATCATAAAATAACACGTAACATCTTATTTCACATAATCTCTTGATAGTAATAAAAATTTTTAATCAAGTTAATAATAGTTAAACCAATATTAACTATTTGTTAAGTCACCAACATTCAACGCCAACTATTTATGCTCACGACATGTGTATGCAAGATCTAACAAAACTAACAGACTTTTTGTAATGGAGCGAATGTCACAAGAGGGAATGATAATTTTTTTCGAAATCTCAAGATTCCAAAACCCAAAAAATATGCTTTAATGCTTCACCAACCTGCCATAGTGTCACCTGCAACCATCTCGTGCCGACGACCGCTGCTGGCTACAGTGACAAGTCCAAAGATTTTTGTTAGTGGGTGCAAAAAATAGGTCGGCTCAAATAAAATGGCATCAAATGTTTGGCTAAAAGAATCCGGGCCAAAATGAGCAGGAGAAAATAAGTCTGGCCAAAATGGGTTGGAGAAAACAATCCACGCTTTTACTTAAAGATGGGTCGGAGAAAACAATTCACACTTATTTATTTACAATACTATAGAAGTATTCATATTTATTTACTCAAAGATATGATATATTTTTAACTAATTACGAAAAATAACTTCTATATTGGTTATAATTAATATCAAATACTCCTAATTAGTTTTGATTAATACATGATGTCCACCTAATATGGTAACAACTGAAAAAGATATGCTAACAAAAAATATTAAAAACTAAAAAGAATTTTTTACCTATAGAATTATTTAAAATTCATATCAAACTTAAATGTTTATTTTGAAAATTTTGCTTTAGGATTAATTTCTTGGGAAATGTTCAAATAAAAAGTGGATCAGGGTCGGTTAAGACAAACAAGAACTTCTTCTTAGATCATTAACTAATAAATGTGAAATCTAAGTTAGTTGCTTACTATCACAACACAAATACTTTGAGTAAAGATAAATACACAATAAGTTCTTCCAAAGTATTCGCTTGATTAATCGGTTTTGTACAAAGATTACAATTCGGCAAATACAATTAAATGGCTTAGAAAGCTTGCCTCTACTATACAAGTGTGAGAAATTTTATACTAAACAAAGAGAATAAAGTATTCTATGTTCATATGCTATAATAGAACATGTAATATGTGTATCGGAGTTGGCAGCTTCAGTACTATGTTGTCTGCTAAAGGTGAAACACAACAGCTGTTGGTACAGACATGCTTGTTCTTAGCAACAGTCGATCAACATATAATGGATTTAACTGCTGATCGGTAGTTGATGTGCATGTATTAATAAGCAGTCTCTCAGCACATGTGGTTCGGCAGTTGCCTGGCATATGTTGATCAGCAGTCATTCATCATACGTATTTCGGCACTTGAATCAGCACTTGGCCTGATTCGGCAAATGAAGGCCAATGTTGAAATCTAGAGTTTTCGGTAGAATCATCATTCATGATTCAACAAATTCCCCATAGGATGATGCTAACAAAACTCTATCTCTAACCTTCAAGCATCCCAATTAGTAGAAGCTTATACATATATCTTCTTCTATCTCTTGAGGGGTTGTCTACAAGTTATGAATGTGTGTTTTTGAAACATTCTCTACAAGTTTCCATCAATTTATTGATCTTTAACAGCAAGTGATTTCTATCGATCAAAGTCCTTCATATTGTGCCGAGAGGAATTATACTCTTTTACTTCAACTTTGTCGGCCCCTGCATATGTTAGAGTGAAGGAGTTGGATGAGAAAGTGTAACTCTAATAAGTGATTACATCATGAATGCTTAGAGGAGTTACATGTAGTGCTTCTTCGTCTTCTCTTTACTCAACCCTGATTTTAAACTTCATCTTTAGAATAGCAACCATTGATTTGTACTTGTTTGGCATGTCTTCATTTTCTAAGATAAGCTTGTGCGTGCATCTTCTTCAAATCTTCAAGGCTAAGTTTTAGAACATCTAATTCTGATACGAAGAAGGATTTTGTCTGATTCTTTCTTTCAATGAAAAACCTTTTAGTCTTGAAATCATAGTCCCAATTGATGATGCTATCATCATTTTCTGAGTCTTCATCTTCCTTAGATTCTAAGAGGCATTCTTTTTATTTAAGATGGTCCAACCTATGTCTAATTATGTCAGCAACATCAGTGATGATCACTTCATCTGCTGACTCTTTAGATTGGCTTTGGGTAGGGGATTCAGCTGTTTTAGTGTCTTGTTAGACTTGTGGAGAATCATGATAAGTGGTTTGAGTAGGTGGTGAAGTATGAGGAGGTGATTTTGGTTGGTTGCTAAGTTCGGCGGATGGAATGGTTTCGGTAGCTTCAAATTCTACTTTCTTCTTACTTTGTTCTGAAGCCTAACTTGATCTTTCAAGATAGGAGTTATAGATCTTCATTATAACCTTTTCCACTTCTCTTGCCTCATATTCATTACTTAGGTTCCTTAGTCTCAGTCTCGTTATGTCAGCTATCTCAAACCGGTTGAAGCAAACTAGTTGGTTCCTTAGGTAAGCTACTCTTTCGGTTGCTGATCAGGTGATGAAGTAAGTGATCCTTTTCTTGTCATATTCGCACTCCACAATGGGATATGTGCTGATAGTGGAGTTTTAGGGACTTCTTAACCAACATCAAATTTGACTAAGGTGAGTACTTTGCGCATCAGCATCTTGGACTTGTCATTCTTGCATCCAAAAATGCTGAAGTACTCAGCAATTTGCTTTAAGATGTCAAGGGGTAGATCAAGTACTTCATTCTCATGATCATAGTAAATGATCTCTCCATTTTCCCTCTTGAAAACAAATTTCTTCATTGTAGTAAGATACCCAACTGCTAACACTTTGGTTCCTTGGAGTATCTTCTCCTCAACTTCTGGGTCAACAATCCTTGCTTTTATTACTTTCTTTGGAGCTCTTGTCTTCTCTGCAAGGATTAAAGAGATGGGATTCTTATTATTTGATATGGTTGATGAAGAGTCCAGGGATACTGGAGGCCTAGTCGCCATATGGGAGGACTTCTAAGTAATTTTCTTTGACTTAGTCTATCGTCTCTTCCATTGCTCCCTCGCTTGTTCAAGCTTTGAGAGTTCTCCAGCAACAACTTTTTACCTCATTCCTCTGATATTCAAATTAAGAATAGACATACTCATTGGTCTTAATTTTCTACCAGAGAAACCATAGTACTTGAGGAATTGCTTCATCTGCTGCTTATCCCTAAACCCTTGCTAAACTTTTTCACTTTTCTTATTCTCTGATTTAGCCTTTAGTCTTCTAGCTAACTCAGGTGCTTTCTCCATCTCAGTATGAGTCTTTGACTTGATCTTAGTAGTACTCCACTCCATGATCTCATTGAAATCGCATCCTTTCAACTCAAGTTGAGTTGCTAGAAGACATTTCTCTTCATCTTTCCTTTCTTTCTTTATAAAATAGATCATGGGTTTGAGTTCGGCAATTGTAGTTGTTAGAGCTTGCTGAGTTGCTGTTCTCTGGGTGCTTTCGACATATGGCATGGATGACTTAGATATCACCCTCTTGGCAGCTTTGGTTTTCAATTTAGGTGGAGCTTTTGGTTCTACAGGGTTCACCACCACTGTTGAAGTCTTTTGTTTTAGTTGTTGTAGCTCTTGACCCATTTACACTCTTGATTAGTCTAATAATATTTTTCTTTACCAAGAACTCTTGAGTTCTACTAGTCTTTAGAACTACAACTTCTTCTTCAGGCTTATATGGGAACAACTCCACCTTCTTGGTCATGAGAAATATGGCCTTTGATTTTTGTGCCTCAAACCTTATTTTCTCTTCAGTAGCCATATGTCTCTTACGTTTATCAGAGGTAGATACTTTAGTAAGTTTGACTAGCGAAGGTCTAAGATTTATACCTGATGCCTCACCAGCTGATTTGGGATCATCGGCAGTTGTCTGAACTCTCTCAGCCTCATTAGTGACTTCTGGACCCTCAGTCTCCATGTTCACCTTAAAGTTAACTAGGTTTCAGTTTCAAATTTTGGTTGACCAAATATCACCTAAGCTGATTTTCTGAGCTCAAACTCAGGTACATCTTTATGATGTTGGGTAGGTTCGGCCTCAAAAGTCACTCCATGCCTTTCCATGTCATCATCCATGGTCTAGATGCCTCTTGTGTAGACCACCATCTTTTCTAAGGATTCATCTGCCGAAAGAGTCTCTTGTATGGTACTTTCGGGAGTTGCATCAATACTTGATTTGTTTATTACTTCAGCAGCTTCTAAAAGCACTTTTAGTAGTGGTGCTTTATCTTAAGCAGATGGTTTGCGAGAGGCTTCTAATCATAGCACTAGCTCCCTCTATGATAATTTCTCATTAGATCTTTTTCTTTTTAGAGAGAGCAAGGAAAAAGTGCTGGATTTCTTTATTATGCCCATCTTCCTCTTTTCAAGTTGAACCTTTTGGTTCATCCTCCTCATTATCCTCCTTGCGTTAACTTCTTTTCTCTTCTTCACTATCATAGCCATACCTATTAAGAAGCTTATTCAAGTTAACTTCAACTTTTGATAGAGGCTCATACTGATCAATCCATAGTGAAAAGGAGACTGGTTGTGTTGCTTGAATGACTTGAGTAGAAAATATTTAAAGAATATCCTCAGCTTCTTTAGGCTTATCTTTCCCCTTTTTGTAGCATCATCTGAGATTATAGATGACACTAGATTCCTTAGAAGTTGTCTTATTTATTTGGGTATCCCTTTTGGTTTTTTAATGGAGTGTTGGGACTCCAATTATGGCGGTTTGTGAAAACGTGCTCCTCGGTCCAACGGTCGTTTCGATTGGTCGCAGGCCTAAAACGAAGAATTCTAGCCCAAGTTATGGTCATTTCAGTGAAGCCTCTTTTGATAAACGATCTTGGGTCTCCAAAAAAACTATAACTTGCTCATCCACACTTAGGCCCACATCAAATACCCTTTTGTTAACATTTGAATTTAACAAAATATAGGATATTGAATTAGCAAAGAGAAAACATAAAAAACTTAGGAACCATATCCGGAAGTTATGTGATCAAATCCAAAATTTAGATAAAATCAAAAGTCAATCGTAAAATTTACTCTTGATTCAAAGAAGATGACCCTGTGATTCTGTGAAGAAGAAAAACCTACTTTAATTGAAATCGAAAAAGTCTTGTCCCTGTTTTCGATCAAGATTTGATTAAAATTGTTATCATTCAAGAAAACCTGTTCGAGTCCATACAAAAAAATCTTTTATTTCTTTTCATAACCATACTAAGAAGTAAGAATCACCGAACCCCTACCTTTTAACACCTTTGTAATCAGAATTCACAATCAAAAACAAAGAAAATTCGAATCTTTAAATTGGTATCCTCAAATCAAGATCTAGAACATCATTGGTGATCATCACTAAAATCCAATCGGCGAAATCAGATCTCCGATCAGAAAGACGAAGAACAGGGCATCATGGAAATTTTCAGTTGCGAAGAAGAAAGCCAGAAATCAAAGTGAAATCCTTTCGTATAATTATAAACGCATCTGAAAGAAATAGTAGAATCGATATTACGAAATCAAAATTTGTTGGAATCGAATTGAAAGCTTTTTGAAGAAATCGACTGTGGGCACCGTTTTATCAAAACAAAGAAAATAAAAAGAGTAAATTACATGGATGATGCGTGTGGTTATATAGAAAATTTAGATTTTTCCTTAAAGTTTTTTATCTTTGAATATAATCATTAATATTTTTTCTATTTCATATATGGTCCCTACATTTTTAGTCAACATTAGAGCATTTACAGTGAAATTTATAAAAATATATAAGTGTGTTTGTATATTATATGAAATGGTTTTGAGTGGTTGTGAGTGAAAGAGTAAAAATATATTATTGTTGATTGGTATATTTGAAAACTTACTATTTAATCCCTATAAACTTTTTAATATATTTTAAAGTGGTTGTGAGTGGAGGAAAGAAAAAAAATATAATAAAGGTATAAAAAGTATTTTTAATTAAAAGTAGAGAGAAATATAGTGATTTTTAATGTAATTATATGGATAAAGATAAGGAATCCACAATGAATAATGTTAAATATTGTAAAGATTAGCATTATACTCGCATTAACCATCTATTTAATTTACTTTTTTAACTATAGCATTATTCTTATTAGTGAAAATTTTATATTTTTGTTTTTCAGATTTTTTTATTTTTATATTATTTTTAAATTTTCATTATTAATAAGATTATTATTTAATAAAATACGTTTTAAATACACAAATAAAATAGTTTTTAAAAACATGTTTTTTTAATGTTTGGTTTTTAAATCATTTGTTTCTAAACGTCATTCTAAAACTATTTAGTTATTTAAATATTTTTTTAAACTGGTTGGTTTCTTAAAGTTTTTTTTTTGAAAAACCATTCTTTCTTTAAAACATCTTTTCTTAAACTAATTCTTACTTTTTCTAAAACAATTCAGTTTTAAACTTTTTTTATAAAATTATATACTTTTATAAAGGTTTTAAAAAACCCGCATATTAAAAAAATTTTAAACCAAACATTTTAAAGAAGAATTTTTTTAAAACATTTTTTATTTGTGTATTAAATAATAAACATACTTATAGTAAAATAAAATGTAAATTACACTGATGATCCATACAAGTTAAATAGTTTTTTAACAAATTTAACATTACTAACTGAACTAACAGAGTAGGGACTATTGATGAAAGATAACTATAATATTAGGGATGATATTCGTAATTTTAAAACTTTAAGGACTAAATCCAAAATTTTAACTAAACCAAAGGGACCATCCGTGCAATTTACTCAAATAAAAAAGTATTGGGAAAGATTGAAAGGATAGATTTTGTTTTTAATTTTTTTTGAAATAATGCTGATTTTTTCCACTTAAAAAGGACAAAATAGAAAAACTAAAACAAAAACAAAAACACCTTTTTCAGCAGCAAACGAATATTATAAAACCAGTCACCTCGAGTAAAGTCATTGTTGAAAGGCCCAACCCGCCCACCGTCTGAAGGCTCATTGTGGGCAAGGACGAAATGATCGGTGCCCTGGGCACCCTATTTAGAAAGAATGGTTGAAGTTTTTGGACATCTGCCATGATTATGTTTCATGTCACCAATTACGAAATTTTTGCTACGGTTTTGCTATGGACTCTAGCCACGATTTTGCTATGGATGAGTTATTTAAGGCTTTGCTATGAATTTAGCTATTTATTTGCTACAAATTATGCTATGCATTTTGTTATAGTTTTGTTTCTAATCATACTTGGTTAGCAATGTTTTTGCTATAAATTTTATAGTTATTGCTATGGAATTAGCTATGAAGAATTTAGTCTAGAGTTTTTGAAAGATTTCCTTTCGATAATGATATTCAATCTTTTCCTGTAAATGATAAATATCATGATTTTCATAAATGTAAACAAACTTAATCATAAGTTAATCCAAACTAAATAACATAAAATATCCAAATGCAATACTTTAAATATCCAAGTCATCCAAAAACGTTAAAGGTTTATTCAAACAAATAGCATAAATAATCCAAATGCTATACATTTTATATCCAAGTCATCAAAAAACATCACACTATTATAAAAATCATAGTGGTTACTAACATAAACTCATGATTCCTTAACTTGGTGGAATGTTATGCAATAAGTTTTCTGAGATCATTTGAGTTTATCATTCATTTTAACATATAACCTTACATTTCTTTAAATTTCTCCATCATTACATTTTTTTTGTTTTATCTTGTTCAAACTTCACTACTCGTTCTACCAACCTTTGCACCTGTAATAAATAAATTAACACATTACAGTCATAGCACTTCAATATCAAATACATTAAGAATTCTTATTTATTTAACAAATTACAAACAAATAAAGCTTTATATAAGATGCTACATTCAAGTAAAGTTGTGTGTGTTTTTGCAAATAGTTTTACTAATCTATGCAAATAGTCATCTTTGCATATAACAATTTAATATGTGTAAATACAAATCTTGTACGATGATAATTCACTGATATCACATTAAATATACTTTTATCATTATTAGTGTAACATTCCCCATTTTTTTTTCTAGTTAAAACCCAAATTTTAAGTTCTATTAAAAAATTATTATAATAATTGTAATGAGTCAAATGCATTAAATTTGCAATTTTATATTGTGAATTATTCATTTGTTAATTATCTAAATAACTTGTAATAATTTTTGTTTTTTTAAGTGATTCTTTTCATAAAGTTATAAATACCTATTAAGCATTTAACAATAAATAACTAAATGGGAAATCTTATTAAAATTTATTAAGTTATAAAATGAATATTAATAAACAATTAATTTAAATTATTAGCTTTATAAGTCTAAGGTTTAAATTGTAATTTCTGAAACTTAATACAAAGTTTTCAAGCATAAAATAACAAATATGTAAAACCACAAGGACTGAAATTGTCAATTAATAGAAAAACAACCCAGACCGCCCTCCCTATTCCCCTTCCCCGACGGCCAACTCCGGCCATCTCTCCGGCGACACCCAAACTATCCAAATTCATCATTTTCATATGAAATAAACCGGTCCTCAACCCTCGCGACCAAGTTTCGAACTTACGACTCATGGTAATTCTAAAAATCGTCTGTTATGCTTTGAACACCCGAAACCGAAATACATTCACGAGCTAGTTCAGTTTTAACCCAATTAAGAACAAATTAATCGAATTAAACTACTAAAAACGCTTATACGATCGTTATGAATTCAAATTTGCGATTAATTACATTCAAAAATCATACGGTTACCCTCAATTCAAGACTCGAAACCCCCGAACCAATATTAAACTCGATGGACTAGGATCAGATCAAATTCAATCTATATAATATAGTGAAAACATTCCTTTTGATCCCTTTGAACTCTCTGTGCCCTCAATTTCGTCAGAAACACACACACACTCGTATTCAATCTTCGTCTCTGCCGCGACTTTACTCTTGACTCTTCACCATCGATTCCATATCAAATTAGGTAATTAAACACACCTTCATACTCGGTTTCACTTAGGGAACAAAAGCCCTAAGTTTGATTTGATTATCATTATTGAATCGATGTTCAATTTGAAGCAATTGTGATCTAGGGTTCTTGAGATTTGGGGGTTTTCATATTCAAACCTTTTAAACATTAAACGGGGATTTAAATCAGATCTGGGCTAATAGCCCACCGGTAACACCACTGTCATATGTAGAAGGGACCCGGGTTCGAACCCGGGCTCCCTCAAATCTGTTTTTTTTTTAAAAAAAACCCTTCTTTTTATTAATTTAAATCGCAACAATTACTATTAATCTAAATAAAAATCATGTTCATACTTAAATTTAATTTAGAAATTATTAATCTAATTTCTTAAACAGTTGTAACCATATAATCTACTATTTTAAAATAAATAGTTTAATAATATAAAAAACTTTGAGATTTAAATTTTATTCAAAAATATATATAATTTATTTACAAGTTTAAATATTTAAAAAAAACTATTTTAAAATCTTTATTTAAGTCCTAAAACTTCTAAATCATATAATATTAATCTTTCATTTTTTTTAAAGGCTTTAATATTATGAAACCTTTATAAAAATTACTCAAAAGTTTCGAAATACTATAAATCAAATCTAAATAGTTTTAAACTATTTCGCAAGTCATTTAAATAAATAATTATCCAATTAATTATTTGATAAAGTTTTAAATAATTAATGTTTTTTTAGGATTAATTATTTCTTTTCACAATGCTATACTCAATCATTACCCAATTAATTATTGTTAATATTTAAGTAATATCTGTTGTATAATTTCACTAATGATTATTATTGTTCAATTTTAATCATTTAATAAATTTAGTCATTCTCATGGAAATAAAATATAATTGGCAATATTATTTTATTTATCCTAATTATCAAAACCCCAAATTCCAAACGAAACCCTAATTCATATTTACTCTTGAATCTTATCTTTATTCTAATTCTGAGACTTCAACCATTAGGTTAAATTGTGAAGAAATCATTGGAACCATCTTCTTATTGTTATCTTAAGTGCAACTTATAGCACGTGAGTATTTCCATACCCCTTTTTGCTTATTTTCACACTTTGGGGTGAAACATGTTAACTTATTATCATTGCACTTGTAAACTTATTTGAGAATTGTTATCTTTATGGCAATTCATCATGTAAAGTTGTGGTTAGTTGAACTTTTGTGGTTACCATGTTATGGCGTTATATGTACAATCATTAACTATTGCTAGCCCAGCGAAATCATAGATCTATGGGCCAGACAAGCCTGCTTTGGTTGATCCAAGTACACATAGCTGATCGTATTATCTTGTAAACGTTTGAGACTTGTAAAACTTTGTCGAGGTTTGATTGTTGCATTGTTCATAACATCCCTAATCACTTTATTCATTAACTTATGACTTGAATTTCCATCTTTTATATAATCTATGTATTAAAAACTATGGAATGCTCACCAACATTTTTATGTTGACCTTTTATTTTTAACATGTTTCAGGAATACCTCAAGTTTGTGTTCTACTCTTTGAAGCTTATTACATCTAGGATTGGACCTAGAGATAAAATGGATGATCATGTTATTTGTAGCATTTGTACATGATGTATTCTTTGTTGAAACTTTTGCTTGTAATGTTATTAATGAAACTTATGAATAATATTTGGAATTAATAAATAGCGCTATGTGGTTGTGAACAATCGTAACCCTCACATCTCGACGATTCCGCCGTCAAGGTTGGGGTCTGACAGATTGGTATCAGAGCCCATAACTATAGGGATTTAGGTTATTAGAAATTGTGACCTAGACTATAGTTGCATGAACCTCATAGAAAGATCCTTATACATTTGTGCTTACATGTTGTTTGCATGCTACATAATGATATGCCTTTTGTGCAACTTGATGCCTTAGCATAGGATTGCCTTATGTATGCTTAAACATAGTTACTTGTCTCCCTAAACTTAACTTTGACTCTTTGACCCTCCCCGACAAATGAACTTCTTAAACTTATTCTCAACGACATGGGAATCTACACTTATCGTCGTGGGATCAATTCCTTAGACTCTATGTCTAATCTATGAAATCTCATCAAGGTTTTGATTTCATAAACCAAAGAAATTTGTGTGACACATAGACACCTGTATTCTGGATTTCCTGGCAAAAGGCCTTCGGGCTAAGGCAAGCATATCGTATAAATCTCTTTGTGAGACCAGTTATGCTTACCTGGGGATTTCTGGGATGAGTGATAAACTATGGTCAACATACACAAGTCTCTATGGCAAATGGGTCAATTTACCTTGACGTGTCAACGATTCCAAATGGTAATGCGTTACCAAATGGAACCATCCTCTTTGTATCTTAAAAATCTTTGATTCCTTGAACTGGTATCTCTTCATTCTTATCACGCATAATGTTCCTGTTAATATTGAACCTAACCTACATTTCAACTCTTACGTTTAAACACCGTTATACGTTGAGCGTTTCATGTAACTATTTCTATATCTTGACCAACGTGAACATGGATCTTAATATACCCAAAGATATTGGGAATCTAAACCAAATGGTCCTCAAAAACTTTAAACCGTTACTTATGGTTCTCAAGTCTTCTTAAGGATGTGTCCCATAACTAAGAACATGCAATGCTATAGGTGGAATTCCTACATCTCGAGATACTTTGTCTAGGCAAAGTGTAAATGGTGATTTGACTCGATCATTGAATCCATTTACTTGACTCGAAACCCTTGAGATGAGTGATCACTTATAAGTACGCATGTCTTTAATAAGGTTATGGCTGATCTCGTATCTTGAGAAGTCCATGTATTCCCTTCAATTGTGAATCGAATGTTCACATCTCATTATGATGTCGAATCATTCTGTCCTTGATTTTGCCTTCCTGATTTAAATTATTCAAGATTTGAACACCATCATAACAAATTCTGCTATCTCGAACTTTGATCTTAAGTTGTAAGCATGATTTTTCCTTTTGTTACATTGATGAAACTTGAAATTTTCCGAATTTCTAATTGATACTATTTTCCTTTCGTCGTTAAGTCAAACACCGTACCGTCTGCACCGTGAGAGATGCAAGTGTTTGCAAGCCAACCTATGACTAAGAACACTCGTATCTCCTAAATGATTCTAACTCATCAAAACAGGGGTGATTCCCTTACTTTGATGATTTTCTATTCGTTTCGATAAATGGTTTCCAATTGCGATTTATAAAATTTCATCCTCTGGATCGGGGTGATTTCCTTATCCGAGGATTGACTTCAATTATTTTCTTTGGAATGGCATTTCACAAATGACATGATCTCACCAAAATAGGATTGAAACCCGTACTTTGGTGACAAATGTCAATCTTCGATTGTTTTCTTGCTATTATGAAATTCAATCATCAAGATAGGCGTGAACTCCATACCTTGATGATAATATCATCTTTAAGAATTGTATTTGTTCAAATGAGACGACTTCATCAAAGTAGGAGTGAATTCTGGATTTTGATGAAGAAGTTCATCTTGTTATATTTTGTTTTTGTAAAACTCCACCGTTAAGATATGAGTGATTTCCCTTACCTTAATGGTGAGTTACCTCGTCTTATTTTTGTGGATCCTCAAAAGGAGTTGGGATCGAACTTTTTGATTGGTAAGTTAGTGGTCATACCTTGAGAATACACCATCAAGTTAGGAGTGAAAACCACACCTTGATGACTATTCTCATTTCTTGATCTCCAACTTACCAAGGTTTTAATCAAGTGACAAGAAACATGTAGTAACTTGAAGGGTGAACCAATGTTAGTGTTTGGACCTATCAAGCCAAAGCATGATTTCTGAACTTGAAAGGAGACCCGATCACTCTAGGTTGATTTTGATTCCGAGCTTGGAGCATTTGAATTCTTAAATCGATTCCTTTCCCTTTATCTTCATGTTTTAACTCGATCTACCTACATCAAACCATTTATTCCTTACTTAACAACTTTCATTTTGAGATATCATCAACACATGATTGCGCGATGGTTGCCTTCCTAAACAATCTTTCTGCTAAAGACATTATCAACTTATGCTCATGTCTTTCTAGTCATACAAATGTTCTCAGCTGTGCTTTTGGTATGATGAACCGCGTGTGCAATCCGTACTTAGAAAACTATTTGCCGTTGCCTTTGTCGTTGATATTCTGAATTGTTTAAATTCCAATCCGATCATGAACGACGTTTTTGTTTAACTCTTTACCCATAATTAAAAATACAATTCCCATTATTTTGGATAACCTTGAACTCATAATTTTGAAAATCTCTAAATCTCTATCTTGACTGCGACTCACAAGACTTGTTATTTATTCTGATGGGGACAAAGGTGATCATGAATTTCCGCGATTGGTATTCATGGTTTGGCATAAAGGAAATGTTGACGTAGCTGGGTATATGTTCAAATTGCCTTGTACTTCTTGATGTCCTTTGGTGCATTATTGACCTATTGGCTTGTTTCTTCATTGATTTTGGCCTCCTAAATCTTAAACACATTATCCCAAATCTCTTAACGACCCTTAATAATCTTTTCCGAATGACTTCCCCTCAAATCCGAACTTATCCTGAAAAGCTATTACAATGATGCACTTATTATAAATTGAATCTTTAATCATAACAAACACGATTCTCGTATCAATGTAACACTAAAAAAACTTTGAAACCCTAATGACATTTAAACAACAATCGATCATCCTGAAACCCTTTAAAAATTGTTTCATTGAGAAGCCCTTATGAATTCCTTATCCCATTCAAAAGCATCTTGAAGTTATCCCCAAGCCTCGTATCACACTAATACTTAGTGTTTCATTCATGACAAAACCTTTCTAACCGTCTTGAACCGTTTAAAATACAAATATTTATCAACTAAAAACTCTAGATTAATAATCTTGCAACCTTTGCCAAGGAACACATGAAATCATAAATAACAAACTTAAGCTTAGTAAGACATCATAACGTTCCTAGTGTCACTTGCAAATGTGGCATAAAATCCAAGTCTCCCTATATCCTTGAAATTAGTCTCCTCGTGATTAAATTTCGGGACGAAATCTCTTAAAGTAGGGGAGACTGTAACATTCCTCATTTTTTTTTCTAGTTAAAACCCAAATTTTAAGTTCTATTAAAAATTATTATAATAATTGTAATGAGTCAAATGCATTAAATTTGCAATTTTATATTGTGAATTATTCATTTGTTAATTATCTAAATAACTTGTAATGATTTTTGTTTTTTTAAGTGATTCTTTTCATAAAGTTATAAATACCTATTAAGCATTTAACAATAAATAACTAAATGGGAAATCTTATTAAAATTTATTGAGTTATAAAATGAATATTAATAAACTTATAAGGTTTTATTGGTAGATATAAATTTTAACAAACAATTAATTTAAATTATTAGCTTTATAAGTCTAAGGTTTAAATTGTAATTTCTGAAACTTAATATAAAGTTTTCAAGCATAAAATAACAAATATGTAAAACCACAAGGACTGAAATTGTCAATTAATAGAAAAACAACCCAGACCGCCCTCCCTATTCCCTTCCCCGACGGCCAACTCCGGCCATCGCTCCGGCGACACCCAAACTATCCAAATTCATCATTTTCATATGAAATAAACCGGTCCTCAATCCTCGCGACCAAGTTTCGAACTTACGACTCATGGTAATTCTAAAAATTCGTCTGTTATGCTTTGAACACCCGAAACCGAAATACATTCACGAGCTAGTTCAGTTTCAACCCAATTACGAACAAATTAATCGAATTAAACTACTAAAAACGCTTATACGATCGTTATGAATTCAAATTTGCGATTAATTACATTCAAAAATCATACGGTTACCCTCGATTCAAGACTCGAAACCCCCGAACCAATATTAAACTCGATGGACTAGGATCAGATCAAATTCAATCTATATAATATAGTGAAAACATTCCTTTTGATCCCTTTGAACTCTCTGTGCCCTCAATTTCGTCAGAAACACACACACACTCGTATTCAATCTTCGTCCCTGCCGCGACCTTACTCTTGACTCTTCACCATCGATTCCATATCAAATCAGGTAATTAAACACACCTTCATACTCGGTTTCACTTAGGGAACAAAAGCCCTAAGTTTGATTTGATTATCATTATTGAATCGATGTTCAATTTGAAGCAATTGTGATCTAGGGTTCTTGAGATTTGGGGGTTTTCATATTCAAACCTTTTAAACATTAAACGGGGATTTAAATCAGATCTGGGCTAATAGCCCACCGGTAACACCACTGTCATATGCAGAAGGGACCCGGGTTCGAACCCGGGCTCCCTCAAATGTGTTTTTTTTTAAAAAAAATCTTCTTTTTATTAATTTAAATCGCAACAATTACTATTAATCTAAATAAAAATCATGTTCATACTTAAATTTAATTTAGAAATTATTAATCTAATTCTTAAACAGTTGTAACCATATAATCTACTATTTTAAAATAAATTGTTTAATAATATAAAAAACTTTGAGATTTAAATTTTATTCAAAAATATATATATTTTATTTACAAGTTTAAATATTAAAAAAAACTATTTTAAAATCTTTATTTAAGTCATAAAACTTCTAAATCATATAATATTAATCTTTCATTTTTTTGAAAGGCTTTAATATTATGAAACCTTTATAAAAATTACTCAAAAGTTTCGAAATACTATAAATCAAATCTAAATAGTTTTAAACTATTTCGCAAGTCATTTAAATAAATAATTATCCAATTAATTATTCGATAAAGTTTTAAATAATTAATTTTTAGGATTAATTAATTCTTTTCATAATGCTATACTCAAATCATTACCCAATTAATTATTGTTAATATTTAAGTAATATCTGTTGTATAATTTCACTAATGATTATTATTGTTCAATTTTAATCATTTAATAAATTTAGTCATTCTTATGGAAATAAAATATAATTGGCAATATTATTTAATTTATCCTAATTATCAAAACCCCAAATTCCAAACGAAACCCTAATTCATATTTACTCTTGAATCTTATCTTTATTCTAATTCTGAGACTTCAACCATTAGGTTGAATTGTGAAGAAATCATTGGAACCATCTTCTTATTGTTATCTTAAGTGCAACTTATAGCACGTGAGTTTTCCATGTGAGTATTTCCATACCCTTTTTTGCTTATTTACACACTTTGGGGTGAAACATGTTAACTTATTATCATTACACTTGTAAACTTATTTGAGACTTGTAATCTTTATGGCAATTCATCATGTAAAGTTGTGGTTAGTTGAACTTTTGTGGTTACCATGTTATGGCGTTATATGTACAATCATTAACTATTGCTAGCCCAACGAAGTCATAGATCTGTGGGCCAGACAAGCCTGCTTTGGTTGATCCAAGTACACTTAGCTGATCGTATAATCTTGTAAACGTTTGAGACTTGTAAAACTTTGTCGAGGTTTGATTGTTGCATTGTTCATAACATCCCTAATCACTTTATTCACTAACTTATGACTTGAATTGCCATCTTTTATATAATCTATGTATTAAAAACTATGGAATGCTCACCAACATTTTTATGTTGACCTTTTATTTTTAACATGTTTCAGAAATACCTCAAGTTTGTGTTATACTTTTTGAAGCTTATTACATCTAGGATTGGACCTAGAGATAAAATGGATGATCATGTTATTTGTAGCATTTGTACATGATGTATTCTTTGTTGAAACTTTTGCTTGTAATGTTATTAATGAAACTTATGAATAATATATTTGGAATTAATAAATAGCGTTATGTGGCTGTGAACAATCGTAACCCTCACATCTCGACGATTCCGCCGTCAAGGTTGGGGTGTGACAATTAGAATAAAACAACTTTGTATCACTAAAGAGAATACAAACATCATCACTTCTCCAAGGTGGATCGTTGCAAGGCATTGATGGTGTACGGGTTAGCATGACATCAGGTCACCAGTGGTTCCAGCCCCGTACAATCTTTCATTTTCTTGCCCCCACTAGTTTGTGACCACAATTCCACATCAAGTTTGAGTTGTAAGGTATTGTCCTCGTCATACCTCTCAACAACACACTCCTTATATTTATTCCTTGATAAGGAAAAAATTAATACATAAACATTTTATAGTTTGCATGTATAAATAGGTACAAGTTAGGAAATTTGTAATCCATTAAAAAAATGGTATGTCAATCTGTTTGGTTATTATCAACTTTTCGTCTACGTTTAAATGCCTGTCAAGTTAAGAATTCGGGGGTTACTCGTTCCGCTTTATGAATCTATGTAATTGATTGTTTGAATTCATTGCACAATGAACTCACGAGGTAACTCAATTTCATTTGAAGTTACATTGGGATGTACATCATGTAATGAATTAACACGACGAGGTGCATGGCCGGTCCCGAGAATTTTAATGCCCTGGACGAGCCGGAAAAAAAGGCCTATGGGCCCTAACGACTCAAATTATATAAAGTAGGTTTTTTTTAATGAAAAGAAAAGTTTTCGCAATAAACATAACAATATCATAGTATTACAATGACATACCGTAATAGTTAACCAATAACTCGTAAGTCTCTCCTAGCATTCTTGATAGCAAATTGGTTTATAACATATTCGTAGTTTATAGTCTCTAATATTTTGATTTCAATAGCTATTATCGTCAATCCGCTAAGTATTTCTTGGGACACCGTGGATTGTAGGTAAGATTTCAAGTTTGAATAGAACAAAATTTATGGTATAAATTAGTTTGTGGACTTTAATTACAATCAAAATTTAAATATTTTAGTGGGCTATTAGTTGAGTAATTAGGTTAAAAAAATGGGCTCAAAAAATTTGATTTAAAACATCATTGGGTTAAGTTTTTAGTTGTATTATATCTTATAATTATTTTTTTTATAATTATATATATAAAAATTGAAATTTTTGTGCCCCTGAGCGAGTGGACCCTAGACGGAGGTCCATTCCGCCCCTCCTCAGGGCCGGCAGTGATGAGGTGTTTTGAGTGAATCATATGAATTGCATAGACCAACAAATTATCCTCTCCGTTCATGAATTCTTGTCTATTAAACAAAAATAAATGCTAAAAGGATAAAAATTAAAGAAGCAGTTGTTTTCATATATTTTGTTAGGTATTTAAGAAATACATGTTCAAACTTTTATGTTGGGGTTGTGTTTTGTGTCTTCAATGCCTAGGTTAGCAAATATATGTTTTATCTATTCATTTGAAATGAATGTTGCATTTACTACTCTAGATTTTGTTATGTGAAATGAATGCAATTTATATGGGCAAAGACATATTTCTGTAAATCATAATCCTATCTTTAAGTTTTGGTCTCTGAATTTGAAGTTTGGGAGAATGAAAAGACGAAGAGATAGAAGAAAAGAAGAACAAGCACGGAAAACAGGTGCCTCTACTCGTGTTGGGGAATCGACTTCAGAAAATAACAACTATGCAACTTAGAACTTAACCCGAATCCTGATAATTCAGATGTCCTAAATATGGGTCCGCATAAATCAGTAGCGGATTCAGATAAAGAGTCCATGAATTAGTAAATTTGTTTATAGCCCAACTAGGTATTTAAGAACCGAACTATTGAACCACTAAATCAAATTGAGTTAGCTCGTTAGTTCATTACGCAATGAATTCAAACAGCCATTTTGAATCGAGTAACCCCCGCATCCTAACTTGACTGGCATTTAAACGTAGATGAAAACTTGATAATAACTAGGGTGTTAAAAAATATCCGAATCCGAGAATCCGATCCGAAAATCCAAAAATCTGAATCTGAATCCGAAATATCCGAATTTCGGATATACGAAAATTTGGATTCGGATTCGATAGCGATTTTCAAAAGTTTCGGATATTCGGATATCCGATTATCCAAAAACTAAAAAATATTTTTTTTAAAATTTTAGATATATTTTCTTTAGATTGAGATTTTTTAGTGTATATTGTGACCTTTATGATATGAGTTGGTTTTTATATTATTTTTATAATATTATATGTCTAGTTAAATAAAAATGAATTTTGGATATCCGAATCACTATCCGTATCCGTATCCGAAATTTCGTATACGGATACGGATAGTGATTTCCACTATCTGACTTTGAATACCCCTAATAATAACCAAATAGATTGACATAGCAGCTTTTTTCGGTGCATTACAAACTAATTTTTCTAATTTGTTATACTTTAGTAAAGCAGTACAGTTACAAAGTAAAGGAGACTTACTATAGTTTCACCCACCCTCGAGTTAACCCAATTCATGTTAGATCCACTACCTAGGGGTCTCCACACTTTCTTTGCTTGTTACCGCATCTAGAATTCTCCAAGTATAACACGCCGCTTCAATGTGTTATCCTGTGTATTCAAATTACAAAAAGATTTATTATTGAAGAAGCATATATGAAACCGTAACCAAACCCAGACCAATAATTTAGTAATTGTGATGTGAATAAATTGTGATAAATTATTATCAAATGAACCAATTCAAGTGGCGTTTTGGCTTGAACCAATTTAAGTGGCATTTGGCTTGAAAACTTGCTTTAGTATATTAATTGTTGAAATAGCCCCATCTGGACTTTACTACACTTAATATATTGTATTTTTAGTTTAATCGAATCAAAACTTTGATATATTAAATGTATTAAAGTAAGTTTGGGTTATTTGACCCGTCTATCTATACTAATAAATAAAAAATTTTGATACACATGACACAATTATATCACCTAATTTTTTTTTTCATTTATCTCTCTTATTAAATAGTTACATTAACTACTAATTTATGATATCATTTAATTTTTTTCATACTAATTTTTTTTATTATTTACGAAAGAGATCAATCCATAAATGCAATTTCTAAGGAAACAATTTTTTTATGAAATATATATTTTTTTTCAAAAACATCAAACTTTTTAAAATATACAAAATATTTTAAAACCATGTTTTAGAAAAATATTTTTTTATGAAACAAAAAAAATTAAAATTTAAAATTATAATAAAGAAATTTTTAAACATAATACTTTTTAAAAACGGTTGGTTTTTGAAACAAATTGTTAAAAAAGATTTTTTTTTAAAAAGAAAAAAGGAAAAAAGTTTAAAAATAATATAGTCATTTTATTACTTAAAGTCTTTATTCATACGTAATTTTAGTCATATATTATTTTAAAATATCGGTTTATAATTCATTAATTTTCATACTAACTACTTATATTTTATTTATTTAACTCAATACATGGGTTACTAATCTAATTTAAAATAAAAGTATGATATATTTAATATATTAAATGTCTAAATGACCCGCATCATCTTTAATACACTTTATACACCTAGCTTTTAGTTTAAACTAGTATTAAACCCCCACGCGTTGCGGTGGGGGCGTAAAACCATGCATGTAAAGTAGCGCTAACGCCACATCACCGTTAGTGAGTATAAACACCAAAACAAATTATACTAAAAAAGAAATAGAAAACGAATAAGATAAACCTTAACGAAAAGTAGATGTAAAAGCGTTAACACGCGAGTAAAACATATAACATCTAACACAATAAGTAATCGATCTAGGACCAGTGTCTTGTGTCAAGGCCGTTAAATAGAGAAATAATAAGTTTAAAAACGTTAAAACACATACACACATTTCAGCATGTTAACTCTCAAAATATAGACGAAACGTAAAACGAAAAGTTTTTAAAATATAAAAAGTATAGGGGACTAAAGATGAAAATAAAAAGTATTGGGATTAAATTGTAAAAGATGTAAAAATAAAGGGTTAGATAGAAAAGTAAAAAAAATTAAAAAAAACAATAAAAAGGTAGATACAACGTATGAAGCACATGGTACAACCCATGATAAATAAGTAAATTGATAATTAGTATATATATAATGAGTACTAATGACAGGTACCCATTTAATAAACTAATAACTTGATATATTAAGTGTATTTATGTGTGGTTGGGTCATCTGACCTAATTAAACTACAAATATGATATATTAAATGTTTAAATGACACGAACCCATTTAATATATGTTTAAAAATCACATGTATTCACTTTTATAGGCTAGAACTTTAATATATCGAGTGTTATAATTAAGTGGGTTTTGGTTATTTGATGCTTTTAATCTAAAAGTATGATATATTAATTATATGAAGTGTTTAAATAACTCAAACACACTGTAATGTACTAAAAGTTGGAATTGAGTAATATATTGCGAGGCGCAGCATATACGGGTGATGATCGAGTTCTAAGGAAGACAATTCCTAATGCGTCGAGTACATACCCCAACCACTCACAACAACAAATATGGCAAGAACAGTTGAAAGCCAAACTCCAAGAATAAGAACTACAAAATCGACAACAAATGCATGATCTATTTTAAAAAATGCAAGAACGCATTAAAAGTAAACTCCCAGATGCGAAACGGGAAAGGAGACGAGAACAAAGATGCTACGATAGATAATTATCTAATTCCATTTGATGTGTGTGACATTTTAAACAATTTGGTTTATTGTAATGGTATTTTTAACAATTTTGGTTTGATGTAATGGTATTTTGAATAGTTTGATGTCATGTTTTACAAATAATTGAAAGTTATCGTGTTTGTAGTCTATTATGGTGGTCCGCATACATTACGTGAAACAACTTATGGTGATTTTATTAATATATATTTCTTTTCCGTTGAAAATAAATAAATTTGACTATGATAAATTACTAAGCATTTACAAATCACTCTTAGTCGTGAAAGTTAGTGTAATGTTAGGTGTTGATTTGACTTTAGATGTTTGAATTTTCCAACAATTTGAAGTATTAGAAACGCAAACAGTGTGATTCCTCTTGATCAATAATGAATGTCCAGTCCACACATACATTCTTCTTAGTTACTTTGACATTGTTTCTGTCAAATTGCTATGCAACAGATACGATGTCAGCAAATCAAGAAATCAAAGATGGTGACACCCTTGTTTCTGAAGGAGGGATGTTTGAGTTGGGCTTTGTTAGTCTCGGAAAGTCGAAGAAGCGATACTTGGGGATATGGTACAAGAAGATTTCATATGGTACTGTTGTATGGGTTGCTAACCGGGAGACACCAATTACTGATACATCAGGCATGCTCAAACTTAACAGAAATGGAAACCTCGTGGTTTTCAGTGGCGACAACCCGATGGTCTGGTCATCCAATTCGTCGGTGTCTGTGGGGAGTGAGAATCCGGTGGTGATGCTGCAGCTTCAAGATAGTGGAAATCTTGTTGTATGGAAAAGAAGTGAATATAGCAGCACCAAACGTTGATTTGGCAAAGTTTTGACTATCCTGGTGACACATTTTTACCGGGAATGAAATTCGGGAAGGACTTGGTAACAGGGTTACAAAGGTCCATAACATCTTGGAGAGTGCTGATGATCCTGCTGCAGGTGTGTATAGTCATATATTAGACACAAATGGATATCCACAAATTTTTATGTGGGAGGGTCAAGTTTTGCATGCAAGATATGGACCGTGGAACGGTCTTGGTTTTAGTGGCTTTCCTATTGAAAAAGACAATCCGATTTACTCCACCGAGTTTGTCGTTAACGAGAAGGAAATGTACCATAAATATGCGCTTAAAAGTTCGGTTATTCAAAGAATAATTTTGACATGGGATGGCAAGGTAAAGATGTTGCATTGGATCGAGCGAATAAAAGACTGGAGTGTGTATACAGTCACTTTAGTAGATACTTGTGATCGTTTTTCACTATGTGGTCCTTATGGAATCTGTCGCATTAACAAGCATCCACCTTGCGCTTGTATGGAAGGTTTTGAACCAAGAAATCCAGAAGAATGGGAGGCATCTTATTGGGTAGGTGGGTGTAAACGCAAAAGACCTTTGAATTGTGGGAATGGAAATAAGGACGGGGATGGGGATGGGTTTTGGAAAATTAAAGGAGTGAAGGTCCCAGATACACGAAGGTCGTGGTATAACGCGAGCATGACCCTTAGAGAGTGCAAGATGGTCTGCAAAAGAAATTGCTATTGTACAGGTTATGCAAGTTTAGATATCAGAGATGGAGGAAGTGGATGTTTGCTATGGTTTGATGAGCTGTTGGACACTAGAGAGTATGATGCAGTTCAAGATATTTATATAAGAATGGATGCTACCGAGTTAGAAGGTACACATGTTTTAAATTACGTTTATTTGTTTGTTTGTTTATTTATACTTTTTGCTTGTATGCTTAAGTACTAATTATTTTTATTTCTTAACAAAAGTTCTTGTGGACTCCCACTCCGATGTCAACAAAAGAAAGGAATTCTTATGGTGTTGCTTTTACTATCTTATTTATCTTTTTTTTGCTTATTATCTTGCTGTAATTCGCCTATACAAGGTGATAAATAAAGCGTTATGAAGGGACAAATTGTGATATTTGTATGATAGAAATGGTAATAAATATGAATGAAGAAGGAATTAAACATATCATTTGTAGGGAGAAGGTATGTGCTAAATCAAGGGAATACGAGTTTGCAAATGGAACTTTTTGATGATTTACATTTGTTTAGCCTAACTGAAGTTGCCAAGGCCACAAATGACTTTAGTGCCTCTAATAAGATTGGAGAAGGCGGCTTTGGTCCTGTTTACAAGGTAACTTTTTGTATGCTTCTTAAATAGCATGTGTTGCTTATTGTTTAAGGTTTAGTTGTATAAAGTCTAGGGGTCTAAAACGTGTTATCTTTATGTTTTTTCATGTATATATTAATGGTTTCCCTTATATAGTAATTAACAGATATTTCTCATTCTCAATACATGGTATTAGAGCTAAGTGTCACGACCCGTCAAAATGCAGATCACAACACCCTAATTTTTTATCGATTAGGGACACTTATGAAGCATGCAAGGCTGCCCGGAACACTTTGGAACAGCCCACATAATTCTGCAGCAACATTGCAGCGTCGGAAGACTCTAGAACGTCCCACGACGTGCTAGAAAACGTAGCTTAAAAGGCTGCTATAAAGGAGCAACTTGTGCAGCCCTTAAAGACCCGAGAACTCTCTAGAAAAGGCTACACATATCCAGCCATGAATCTAGATATTAACCAAAGAATTATCTAGATATTAGATTAGTTAATATCTAAGATATTTAGAAGTATCTTAGATATTATGTATAGAAATGTCTAGATATAGAACAATCTAGAACACATGTAACTAGTATAAATAGCATGGTGGTGCTTCATTTGCACTCACCTAAGCTCCTTGTAACATCAAAGTCTTGTACTTGTGTTTGTAGTAATACAAGCTTATTACTTGTGTTATAAACATACACCACAAGCGCCTTACTTGCGCACTACAAATCTAACGTTCTCTTACAAAGACTTCGCTGCATAATCCATCCACCTGAGATCGAGAAGGCTGACTTAGAACGAATCTAAGTGCCGCACGTGAGCTGATCGAATCAGTGCATGACAAGTGGTATCAGAGCCGCGTTGATTCATTGGGATGGCATCTGTTCCAGAAAAATCTGTAGTCACAAGCATCGCCGGAGACGAGACCCGTGGACGGGAGGAGACTCGTAAAGGTGACAAGAAAACCCGAGGTATATCCAAAGATTTGGTAGCAAGCTTGGACAAAAGAGTTGAAGATGTCGAGGTAGGATTGTCTAAATTCAAAAATGAAATGGATGAATTCAAGGCTTAAATCGATATCTTCAAAACACATACCTACGACTCTTTGCAACATGTTGAGTCGTTAGGCAATGAGTTCAACGAGATGAGAAGCGATCTCAAACTCGCCCTCTCCTTGATAAGTAAGGAGATGGGAGAGGCATTTACAAGGGAGTTGGGTCAACTCAAAGCAAACTTCAAGAGAGAGATCAAAGACTTGCAAACGGAACTAAGTGTTTGCAAGCGCGCACTAGCAACCGGAGGTGACAACATAATCCATACCTCTACAAAGGTAGACATCCCCAAACCATTACCCTTCATTAGAAAACGAGAGGCAAGGGCTGTGGATGACTTTCTTTGGGAGATGGAGCAATACTTCGAGGCCATCGACATTGTCGATGACGCCAAGAAGATCAAGACGACAACTCTTTACTTGAAAAAGACCGCAACTTTATGGTGGCGTCGAAAACACATGGAGATTGATAGAGGTACGTGCACCATACAAACTTAGGCTGATTTCGTAAAAGAAAATCAAGAAACAATTTTATCCGGAAAACGCTAAACACGAAGCAAAGATCCGGCTTCGTAATCTAAAGCAAAAGGGTAGCATCAAAGACTACGTCAAAGATTTTACTACTCTTGTGCTAGAAATTCCAGATTTGTCACCAAAGGACTCTCTCATATACTTCATCGATGGCTTACAAACATGGGCAAGAACTGAACTTGAACAAAGAAATGTTCAAGACTTGTCCTCAGCCATCGTTGTTGCTGAAAGTCTGATTGATCATAATGAAAGGCGATCACAAAAACCCATCGTTACGGAGGATAACGATGCAAAAGGAGGGGGAGTGAGACCCCACAATAATAACCAAAATCAGATTCGAAGGGAAGACAACCGACGACCCCCAAGATATGGGAATGAGGTACAAGAAACCAAAGGATGTTTCCTTTGCGATGGACCGCAATGCGCGAGATTGTCCGAAAAAGGCTAGATTGACAGCCTTGATCAGATCTGATGATGAACCATCAGAACCAGAAGAGGTTTGTTTGGGAGCAATACAACTTCAACTACCTAATACTTTAAGTACAGTCGAAGGCAAACCCTTCGTGATGGCAAACCAATCAAACCCAACCACGATCAAAGACAACCCGAAGACGGAATCAAAAGGACTTCGATTTGTAAACATGGAAACAAAAGGACAAATGGTGAAAGCGTTAGTTGATACCAGAGCAAGCCACAACTTCATCTCACCTGAGGAGGCTCGAAGACTTGGCCTAAGGATCACCACGCAGAAAGGATGGATCAAGGGCGCCTCCGGAGACCCCAAACCAATAGAAGGAGCAGCATGGGGCGTGAAAACAAAGATGGGCACGTGGACAGGCAAGCTGCACTTCTCAGTTGTCCCATTAGAAGATTATGATATTGTGCTAGGGATGGACTTCTTCTAGAAAGCCAAAGCCTGCCCAATATCGTTCATCAACACCATGTACATCATCAAGGGAGACCAAGTGCACACCGTTACCTTGGAGCCAGATACAAGGCGTCGAGGCAAAACCGTTTCTATCTTGAAACTCATGAAGACAACTCATGAGGCATCCAGGCAACACGACGAGGACACCGTGGCATTAGGTGGGGGAGAATGTCACGGCCCGCCAAAACGCAGATCACAACACCCTAATTTTTATCGATTAGGGACACTTATGAAGCATGCAAGGCTGCCCGGAACACTCCGGAACATCCCACATAATTCTGCAGCAACATTGCAGCATTGGAAGACTCTAGAACGTCCCACGACGTGCTAGAAAACGTAGCTTAAAAGGCTGCTATAAAGGAGCAACTTGTGCAGCCCTTAAAGACCCTGGAACTCTCTAGAAAAGGCTACAAAAATCCAGCCATGAATCTAGATATTAACCAAAGAATTATCTAGATATTAGATTAGTTAATATCTAAGATATTTAGAAGTATCTTAGATATTATGTATAGAAATGTCTAGATATAGAACAATATAGAACACATGTAACTAGTATAAATAGCATGGTGGTGCTTCATTTGCACTCACCTAAGCTCCTTGTAACATCAAAGTCTTGTACTTGTGTTTGTAGTAATACAAGCTTATTACTTGTGTTGTAAACATACACCACAAGCGTCTTACTTGCGCACTACAAATCTAACGTTCTCTTACAAAGACTTCCGCTGCATAATCCATCCACCCGAGATCGAGAAGGCTGACTTAAAACAAATCTAAGTGCCGCACGTGAGCTGATCGAATCAGTCCGTGACATAAGGCTCTTTATATAAACCCTAGTCGTCGCCACTTTCAAGAACTAAACCTTCTTCTAGATTTTTTGTTTTGATTTCGTAGTAATTATAAGATGGACTTTTTGTTTTGATTTTGTAGTAATTATAAGATATTCCTCATTCTCAATACATGGTATTCCAATCACTATTTTGTTATTGTTTATGTTCCAGATCCATTTGTTCACGATTTTTATCCCCCGGGAGTAATACTCACAACTCCTCACATGAAAGTACTTTTCACCTGTTCATAAAGTTCACTTGGTGATACTATTGTTCACTCATCAAGATTACTATTCACTGTTCAAAGCAAAAATTATGTTCATTATGGGAAGCTATTGTTCACTTATGAGAAACTTAGGGGCTGTTTGATTAATTTGCTATTTACTCGGTCAAAATGTCTGACCCACTAACCAAGCTAGACATTTTGACCTGTCAGCATGTTTGATTCTCACTCTTTCACGTCTAAGCCGGTCCGATACCACTGACCCATGCATATTTTTCCCCTTACTCGGCCAGTTTTGGAACAACCCTTACCCGGTCACCACCTTCTTACCGAGTAAGGGATTTCAAACAACCCCTTAGTGTTGGTAGTAATTTGTTACAATTGGGATTTGAATTCTATTTTTAGTGTGTTTGATAGCATTAGAAATTGGAATCAAAATTGAATTAATCTCCTTAAATTTCTTCAAATGAAGGATTTCAAAATCCTTGCAAAATTTAAAGGATTCTAAATTCCACTAACCACCGCCTCCGCCACAGACCGCCACTACCACCCTGCCCACCGCTAACCGACACTACCGACAACCCTTGCCGCCGCAACCACCGCCGCGACCCCGACCGCCGACGCCTATGACCGCTGCCACTTACCTCTGACCGTTGTCTGTCGCCGACCGCCACTTCCAACCACTGCCGCTGACAAACGCCACCTCTGACCGCCTCCGTTGCCTCTGCCCTTGACCTTCGACCACCGTCAATCGCCCAAAACCATTTGACGGCCCACCCAGTACCCCCTTGTTGCCTTGCCCCCTAACAACCCAAACCCGCCGACAACCGATTGTGCTGTCACCATTATCTACAATCGACAGTCACCGCTAATCGCACCCACCGCCTACAAAGCTTGTTTCCACCGACTACACCGACACCGGACCACCGACTGTTGTTGCCGAACCACATCGGTTTTAGAAGTGCTTGTTGGAAATTGTTAGCTTTTGGCGAAATGCTTAATCGGTTGGTGGTGGCAGTGGGGTACGGTAAGTTTTCGGCAACGAGTGCGATCATTGGGCACGGTTGGTGGTCATGGTCGATAGTCGACGGCAGCGGTCGGTGGTATGTAGCGGTGGTGATCAGTGGTCACGAAGATGCTGGCTGTTTTCAATTGGTGAGAAATTCTAATTCATTTATAAGTGTTTTGTCATGAAAAATGCATTTGGAATTTAAATTCTTGAGTAAATTACACTTTTAGTCCCTGTGTTTTGACGAAAATTACAATTTCAATCTAATAGTTTAATCATTCCTTTAACAGTCCAATTGTTTAAGACTTAGTTTAAATTTCACTCACACCCTTAACATCATTAGTGTATATCTGTTAAGTCAAGTTAAGAACACTATAATACCCCTGATATTCAAAATAAACACACTAAAGACTATAATACCCCGCCCAAGCTCTCTCTTAAACTATCACCACTCAAAATTCAAACCCTATCATCTCACTCATATGTTCCTGCAAGTCTACAATTCTTTCCAGAACCTCTGACCACCCTCTACGGACGCCACCTCCGGCTGCCCTCTATAGTACCCTGACCTAAACAAAGTAGATGAAAGGTCCTAAATATTAATCTTAAAATTAACGATCTTGTTTTTGAAATATGAACCCAAAGACCCATAAAAGGAAAACCTTTTTTAAATTCACAATGTTTTTCAAGAATGTCAGCTCTTAAAATCACCAAGAAACAGAACAAGCATCTCAACAATCTCTTCCAAGCAAACCCCAAACAAGGATCTTTGATGTTCATTCCCAAATTTCCCTTTCAAACCACCAAAATCTTCACTATCAGAACTCATTTCAGTTGCTCGAGGGTTAGTAATTATGGGTATGTTTTGATGTCTCATAAATCTCAACCTACAAAATCCATATGGTCAATAAGCCGCTAGTAAACCTTTCACATCCACTTTAATGGTTGAAACAGAGGTTGAAGAAAAAAGAACAAAGGTTTGAAACTCAAACCAGATTTACTAACCATGTGTGGAACTTCCGGCGTTGACGATTGTCTTAAAATCAGATGGGAAGGCTGTGGTGGTGTTTGGTGGTATTTGATAGAAGGTGAAGGAGATGGGTGGCTGTGATGAAGATGGAACCTTCAAATCAGAGTGGAGGGTTGCGACGTATGTGGTTTGACGGTTTAAAGAAGACCTAATGTGTGAACGATGATGGTGGTGGTGGGTGGGTGGTAGAGGATAATGGTGTTGGGTGGGTGGTGGAGGGTGGTGGTGGAGTGCAGAGAGGATGTTAGGGTAGTAAATAAACTATTGGATTGATACCGTGATTTTCATTAAAGCACAGGGACTAAAAGTGTAATGTACTCTAAATTCTTTTTATAGATCCTTCTTTACTTAAATTCCAAATCTTTTGGAAAATATTAAATTCCAGATACATTTTTTTGTAATTCTAATTTGAATTCTAATTCCAATAAATTTCACTAACCAATCACCCCCTTAATGTTTTCTCATTGGAACTTATTGTTCACTGTGAGAAGTTCATTTTCACCATGGGAACTCTAACTGTCTTTGTTAACTCTTTGATTGATTGTTCTAGTTCCAATTGCTACGTGTTTCATCATATTCGTTATGTTAAATATATCCTAATGGAAGACAAATATATGCCTAGAAACCTGCTTACACATTCACTCTAAAGGAGGTTAATAGACTCTTCCATTTCTTTCTTTCAATTCCACTCCTAATCTGCAAATCAAGTTAGCACACTGAGGTATATTATGTAAGCTTGACACAACACGGGCGTTTAATTATATACCCATAGATCACATGTACGGTAGTCAAGGTATTCTTTTTAGCATAGATAATGTTTCTCACTCATCAGTACGACTTGACTAAGGATCCTTATGTCTTGTTTGCAGCATCGTGTCCATCAATAATTCTAATAACCTAAAATTATATTATGCTCTCTTTGCTCCTAAATTTGCTAATTGCCTATGCTTAGTGAGTCAAATTATTAAATGGTTTTCTACTGCATGGTGTGGTTACTTTTCCACCATTTTAGGAGAGTTTGGAATGGTGTGTAGTGCGTATGATCACTCTACTTAATTTATACATTATAACAAACACACAAATATACTCGGTTTATATCCCACCATAATAAACTATTACCGTTACGTATGATCACTCTATTTTATTTAGAAATTATGAGGGTGAAAATGTTATTATAATTAGTTATATGGATAACATCATTATCACAAGCGATGATGAATCTTGATACCAAACTCATACATATTCTTAAGTATGAGTTCTAGGTTAATGACTTAGATATATTTTTAATAACTTATCAGCATAGATGTATATTGTTTTCCATAAGGAATACTTCTTTCTAAAAAAGCTTTGTATGTCCTTAATATCTTAAGTAAGTGTGTATACTATGTTGCAAGCCAACTCATAACCCAATGCTTCGTATTGAGAAGCTCTATTTAGAGGGTATGTGCGTGATGGACGATCGAGCGATGCAGGCGATTTGTTGAAGCATCACTACTTGATAGTTAAACATGGCTATATATTTTTTGGTAGCTTGTGTCTAGAGTTAGTTCATGGCCAAACCATATATATACACTAGGATCTTTCTATTTTTTGTTAGAGTATCTCGAGGCCATATTATGCTAAGAGATCTTGTAATCTTATTAGGCTCTACAGGACCATTGAAGGGGGTCAATGCAACAGTTTCACAGTGAGAAGAGATTTAGGACACTTAACAGATCAAATATGAAACCAGGTTTATGATGACACTAAGAACAAAAGTAAATGAGATAGAACAAGAACAAGATAATATTGGTTTTCAAAAATAATATATATTGTTCTCAAGTTCTTGTATAAGTGTTACAAAGCATACATAATAAATACAAGGACTTCAGACACTTTATACTACATTCTATAACCGGCCATACTTTGAAAACCAGCTGGAAACATCAATCTAGACAACAAGTCAATGTAAAGTCAAAAGGCAGATTGCCTCTTGACTTGTGACTATGACATGCCATAGCTCACATCCTAATATATTACATAAAAGATAAATGTACAAAAATAGAATGTTACAAACAAGAGACCTTAATCTACAGTTTGACAAAAGTATGGACTTTTCACCAACTCATCTAAGTTGGTTAGTTTTCAGAGATGACAACGAAAATGGTTCAGCTTTTGTCAAAAGTTGATTAGAGAAAGCATGTCTTCTCTGTCTTTGAAAAAAATTAGTATTTGGCTTCAGAAGACTTTATCTTTGAAGCTTTAGAAGACTTCATCTTTGGCTTCGGAAGATATGGTCTTTTTGCATTCGAAAGATATGATACTTAGCATTATTTACTGAGTTGTATAAAATCTTCTGAAGTAACTTTCTTGTACTTCATGCATGCATGCTGAGAGCTTTTTGTGTGTATCAGCCTTTAAGTGTAATCCTTACAAACTCCCCCTATGCTGATGCTACCAAAACAAAAGAGATCCTTGAGTTTTGATCTTCATTGTTGATAGTCCTCATCAGGATCAAGACCATTCCCTTTTTCATCAATTGGTCAGGATCCCTTAGACTCTCAAAGTATCTCCTCACATCATAGAGATCATGCAGAGGGAGGTCAAGAATGTCTTGCCAAAAGTAGATGTCTTGACCTCCTTGATCTCTAGTGACATACCATCTGTTTAATTAGTAGCAAATGTCCAGGACAGGATGGGTCTCTCAATAGCAAGAGGCTCTATTTTAGTTGTACTTTGATGAGCAGCCTCTTCTTGAGCAACCTAAGGATGTTTTGACCCATCATGAGGTGTAGAGGTGGATGCCTTGAACTTTTTCTTCTTCTTCTTGTTACCTTTTATGGCCATCCTTTTCCTCCTATTACACTTTAACTGAGAAGATTGGCCTGTAGCACCAGATTGTTCTTGTATGTCTTCCTCAGTTGGGTCCTTTTCCTTCACATGTTCAGAAGGAGAAGGGTCAGGACCCTGCTATGGATCAAAAGATGAAGTTGGTTGTAGTCCAACACTAGGTCCAGGTTGTGTTGTCTCTTGTGGTTCGATCTTGACCTCAACTTTAGGTGCAGCCTGACTTGGTAGAGAACGCCAGTCAATAAGTTCACCTCTTTTAATCTTCTGCTCGATCACTCTAATGTGCTCATCCGTTGTGGATAGAGACATTGGATCAAGTCTCCTTCCGGAGAATCCATACAACTTCAAGAAGTTCAACATCTTCTGCCTATCAGCAGATTTCTTCAAGTTTGCTTTGATGGTGGCTCTTGACTTTGATGCTTCTTCCATCATCTTCCTCTTAGAAGCTTTTTACTCTTTCAGCACTTGTTGCTCAAGTTTCTTGAGGTATTCAAACTCTATGTATTCATAAGACAAGGGAAGAAGTCCAGCTACCTGATAGAGGACTGTGGCACTTAGTTAGGTTATCATGTTTTGTCTATCTTGTTCCCTGTCTACCTGAGGTTGTTGCTTAGTTTCCACAACCTTTCTCTTAGGGCTTTCTTTAACTAGGGAGAAAGTAGGAGCTTGTTTGTAGAGTCTCTTTCTTCTCCTTTCTTCTTCTATTTGTAGAACCAATTCTGCATCCTTAGCCTCCTTCTTTCCTTTGACAGCTTAGTGTCAGTAGTTCATTCAAACTCTTCTAAGGAAAGAGAGATGAGTTTCATCTATGTTGTAGTTTCCGGTCCCTAAGTTGTTCAATATGGATGCCCTTAACTCATCATCTTGAGTATTTGGCCTGGGGGCAGCCTTGATTGCAGCTTCCATGAAGCCTAGAGTTTCTCTTGAACTCTCTCTCCTTATCTTCCTCTTCTTCCTCTCTCATTTCTCCTCCTCAATCTGCTTAGGGGTCAGTTTCATTTTTCCTTTGTCACTCACAGGCTTAGGTGACTCAGGGTGGGGAGAGCTTTGGCCTTTATTGCTTGGTTCAGCACTTGAGCTCTGGCCAGAGAAAGGTTATGAGACACTTTCACCAGCTGGTGCCACACTTAGGGAAATGGGCATTGAAGCAAATCTTGTCTCAAGGTTCATAGGTTCTATTACTAGGCCTTTAGTCAAGGTTTCCCCTTCGAAGTTAATCTTAGGGTCCACCTTAACATCTAGTTGACCAATAACATTGCATGCTAGCCTCTGTATATGTAAGAAAGTTCTTAGTCTAAACTCTTCAACCACATTGTCTTGAATCCCATGAGCTAGTCTGTGAGCTTGCCTGTTTTGACTTAGGTTGGCAAGTGGCATGTGAACTAGAGTAAGACTCTTATAGTACTTCAGGGTCAGAAAGTTGAAAACTTCTTGCTGCCCCTGAAGTATAAGGAGTATCAGGGCTCTCCTATCAGCATCATACCTCCATCCTATTATCTCATTCTTAACAAAGGAGGATGGGGTAGACATAGCCCTTGGAATACCCTTCTCAAACAAACTTTGAATGAGTGAGTTCACATCAATATGGACTTGAGAAGGTTGTTGAGTATGGACCAGTGCAAGTGAGGGTGGTGAATCCTCTATATCCATACTCTGGGAGGAAATCCCAGGTTTTGTGATTGCAGGTAGGACTTTCTCCCTGTTTTTAGTAGCATCACCCTCTTAAATAGGGGATCTAAGGGTTAGGTCCACCACATCCACAGGTTCTTGTGGCCCTGGTTGAGTTCTCCTGAGCGGTCTCTCAGCTAGCTTTCCCTTGAGATCGGATCGGTGATCTCAAGTTGCTGGTCATTGACCCTTCTTTGTAAGGTAGCCACCTGAGATTCTAGGTGACTTACCTTTGAAACTAAATAAGTGCTTGTTTTAGTCAATTTGCACCTTTAGTTGCACACTCCCGTCATCTTCATTAGAAGAATCATAGGGGTATGAGAGAATAGGACCAAAGACTTCTTCCTTATCACCAACATTGAGTTCTTGGCTGATGGATTTCCCCTGCACCATGACAACTTCAGTAAAATTGTAAATGGGCTGGGTTGCCATGGTTGAGGTGTTAGTAATATTATCACTTGCAAAAGTGAGAGCCTCTTCCATATGAACTTCCTAAACAGATTCACGGAGGTTCACCTCTGTTTGGGGTGGATGATGTGGGCTGGATATGGGTGAGTCAGCAATACTCATCTCTACTTGAGCAGGGGTAGAGAAGAGAGACTCATGGTACTCATTGAATCCCATATCCTTATCACCATAGAATTCAAGGTTTGGGATTAGTTAGTTGAGGTCTAGAGGCTGAGGATGGTAGCTTTCCCTTAAAGGTTGTTCACTAGAGTTTTGAGACTCTGAGTGAAGGCTTAAGGCTAGTGTTATGAGCTTATCAGGCTAAGCATGAGGAACCTCAGCACTAATAAAAAAATGATGTCAGTGGTTTGCTCCTCAGGAGAAGTGGGAGCTCTAGTGTCCACTTCTTCCTGTGTGGGTGAATATATGTGGGTGATGCAGTCAAAAACAGAAGGATAAATAATTGGACCTGTTGATTCAAAGAGAATACCAAGAACAATTCGTCTAACTATCGTTGATTTGCAAAGAATGCCGATAATAAGGAATTCACGCTAACACACACTGTGATATAGAGAAAAAAAAAGATTTTTCTTAAACTTCAATGATTATTCCACCTATCTCTTACAAGCATATAAAGAAAGAAAACAAAGTCGAATGTGCCATAAAACATAAACGTGCCAAAATTGGGCCAAATGTAAAGTCCAACAAAATGTAAAAATAAGACAAAAATTGGAATAACTCATAAAATAAGCGATCTTGGGCCTCCAAAAAGGCTATAGCTTGCTCATCCACACTTGGCCCACATCATTGGGCCTATAAAACTTGAGTAGTTTATGCATGGGTTTGTTTAGATCTTCTTGAGTAGGTGAGGTTATTTGAGGCTGTGTTGGTGGTGTAGATGCAGAAGGTGTTACCATGGCTTGTGTTACCAAGTTGTCACCTTGAGCAATGAGCTCTAACATTTTTAGGACTAGGGTTGTTTCTACCCCTGAGAAGCCCACAGTAAGCTTTCTAATTGTCTTAAAGATACCAGGTTTCATTTATCCCATTTCAAGAATTTTACCTATTCCCTTTTACTGTAAGCTCAGTTCACAATTAAGAACGTGTTAAACATATCTAGTAAACATGTAATACTCTAAGGAGTCCAAGTTAGCAAGCAATTTGTATATACAAATTGAGAATACCTAAACTTGACCCCTTAAACCATTCCATGGACTATGTAGGAAAGGTCCTTAGGAATTTGATCCCAGCATCCATGCTTGTTGCATAAGGAGTGGATGACCACGTGGAGAAGGTATTTTCACTGGGAGGAGACATTTTCTTTCTTGAAGGTTCTTACAGAGTAATCACCTTCATAACCCATATGCTTGAATGAGTTGTTCACAACATAGTTTGGGAGGGACAACTCTCCTTCTTCATCATCCAGCCTCATATATGTATTGATGGTGGCTGGAGTGATTAAAATTGTCCTCCCCTGAATTGTGACAGACAGCGCCTTCTCACCATCCATAATGACCTCTTGGCAGGTCCTCCAGAACTCTAAAAGGTGGTATTAATACAATGGAGGATCTATGGCAAGGGTGGTGAGACAGGTAGACAGAGCCAAGAAATGGCAAACATCTGAGAAACTTGGATCTTTCTCAAATGTTAATAGAGCAACCCGATTGTGTTGCTTGTGTATTTGCATGGAGAAAACAGATTTTTTAGTAGCTTTGTGATGAAGGAAGGTAAGAACAAAGGTGTTTTGTGGGTCAATTTAGGTTATGAACTTTTGCAGATAAAGAAGAAAGTGAAAGAGTAGGAACTACTAGAGGTGTATTTATATGAATTGGATTTGAGATAAAGTTAATGCAAAAGGATAAAATTTAAAATCCGGATGTCGATCCCACCTCTGTAAAAATGCCCAAAAAGGTAGTTTTCTTGAAAGTCGAAAATCTTTTGAAGGTAATTTGTCTTCAGAAGTTTTGAAAAGCTTTCAAAGCAAATTTGACTTCGGAAGATATTCTTTAGCTTGATGAAAATTTTTGCTTCGGAAGAAAAATACTTACAAGTATTTTTACTTCAGATATATATTTGGTTTTGGAAGATATTAAAAGTAAGAAGTTTTAATCGTAAGAGAATAAAACTTCCGAGGCTTAATTGCTTTCGGAAGAAATTGTACTTCAAAAACATATAAGTACTTAGAAGAAAATTCAAGCTTCGGAAGATATATTAGAATTTCTTACAAAGATAAATGTCTTATAATTATTTATTTGATTTGAAGACATAATGTTCTTCCAAAGACAACTTAATGTCTTCTGAGAGAAAATATATCTTAAATTTAGAATTCTAATAAATATCATTTTAAATTTTTTCTTCCAAAGTAAACTAGGTTTATGTAGGCGATGATATAGACAACTTTGAACACACATATTTAAAAATAACCTTGATTTTAATTTAAGAAAAATCTACTCAAAGTTAATCATCCCAATAGCTTATACAAGATACTTAAATCTTTGTTCAACAAAAGTTGTTGTGAACAAATCAGCATATTGTTCATTTTTTTAACTTTGACTAGTTTTATCATGCCTTTTTCAAAATGATCTCAAATCAAATGATACATGATGTTGATATGTTTTGTCTTTAAGTGCTTCACAGGATTTTCTGTAATGGATATAACATTGTTTGTTGTCTATCTGGATGGGAGTCTCTTTGAAGTTTAATCCATAATCCAGAATCTGATTCTGAATCCAAACAACTTGAGCATAGCAGCTTGCAGCAGGAATGTATTCATCTTTAGCAGTTAATGTAGACATATAAGATTGCTTCTTGCATTGCCAAGAGACAATCCTTCCACCAAGAAATTAACATCCCCCATATGTAAACTTTGAAGTCATATTGCAGCCACCATAGTCGCTATCTGTATAAACATACAGATTGAAGTTAAAATTCTCGAGATAACAAAGGCCTAGTTTCGGAGCACCTTTGAGATATCTAAGAATCTTCTTAACAGCATCTTGGTGTGACATATTGAGGTTGGCTTGATATCTTGCATAAATGCATATAGCAAACATGATATTAGGCATGTTGGCTATGAGATACATAAGAGACCTAATCATTGCTCTTTAGAGATGTTCATCAACACACTCCCTCTCAAGATATGGTCCTAGAGAGAGGTTTCTAGCTATGGGTGTATTTACCATGTTATATTTAGTCAAGTTAAATTTGGTGAGTATGTCTTGTATATACTTTGATTGATTTATGAAAATGTCATTGTCAACCTGCTTCACTTAAATTTCTAGAAAAAAGTTGAGTTCCCCATGGCACTCATCTCAAATCTCTTCTTCATTAGCTTCTCAAAGTTTTTGCAGAGCCTTGGATTAATTGACCCAAAGATAATGTCATCTACATAAACTTGAACCAACATCAAGTCATTTCCTCTTCCTTTAATGAAGTGTGTTCCATCAATAGTACCTTCGTTGTAGCCATGCTAATAGAAATACTGAGATAGTGTCTCATACCACTTTCTTGGAGCTTGGTGCAGCCCGTAAAGAGATTTATCAAGCTTACAGATATAATCCAGATGATATGGATCTACAAAGCCAGGTGATTGTTTAACATACACTACCTTATCAATCACTCCATATAAGAAGGAACACTTGACATCAAGTTGGTAGACCTTGAAATCCTTGGATGCAGTAAAAGAAAAGAATATCCTAACAGCTTCAAGTCTTGCTACTAGAGCAAAAACATCTATGTAGTCAATCTCCTCTTCTTGTGTGTATCCTTGAACAACTAGTCTTGCCTTGTTCTCGATGCCAAGTGCTCTATCATCTTTCTTGTTCCTAAAACCCACTTGGTACCTATTATGGTCTTCCCTTGACGAAAAGGACATAGATTCCTAACCTTTTTTTCCTTTTGAATTGAAGCAACACCTCCTGCGTTGCTTCAACCTAACTTCAATCCTTCAAAGCTTCATCAACTTTCTCGGGCTCAATTTGAGACATGAAACAAGAGTATAGACAAACAATTTTGTCATGGGTTTGTCCTCTTGTTCTCACCCTATCTCAACATCTTCAATGATGTTTGTGGTTAGATGTGACTTCTGGATTTTTAGTTAAGGGATCACAACAAGTTGATTTGACAAATCTAAATTTGTGAAATTCAGATATGGTAATGGAGAGTCATCAACCACATCAACACACTTATCAAGAGAATATTATCCAATGAGCATGTGACATCATTGATGTTGTCTTCAATGGAGTAATTATCAGCATCAAGAAATTCTTGATCACTATCACCACCTCCAATTCCTCCTACGTTGGAAACTCTTTCATTTGAGTTCTATGCCTCTGTGTGCTGGAATTTGTAGGCACCACCAATGTATCACTTGGATTTGTCATGGTCGTGCTAATAGGATTCCCATCTACAGGTTTAGTCACCATTGGAGCTAAAATGGTTTTCTTGCTTGGTCTTCTCAGCTCAAATCTTGGGTCATGATCTCCAGTTAATATGTTACCTTTAGATCCTGAAACATCTTCACAAGAATTGTTAAAACAGTTGATAACTAAATCAAGATCAAATCGCCAATCAGGATCAGAACCTTTCACACTAGGAGTGTGCACATTGAAGGTCATATTGGCTGACTCCTTAACTACTCTAGTTCTGAGAGTATATAATAAAGTGTCCATCATTTGATTTCTTAACAGTTTTGGCTACTTGATCTTTGGTATCCAAGATGGTGCAAGGACATTCAAATGATCTGAGGAAACCAATAAAAGGTATCCTTTTATGCCACAACTCATAAGGAGTCTTATTATGAGTCTTGACTACTAAAATTCTATTTTCACATAGCAGACAGTGTTAAAAACCTCTACCTAGAAGGTGATAGGCAGTTTAGAGTTAGATAACATGGTTCTTGCAGCTTCAATAAGTGTTTTGTTTCTCCTCTTAGCGACACCATTTTGCTAAAGAGTCCTGGGAGCACTATATTGTCTTGTAATACCCTTTTCATTACAAAATGCATCAAGGATTTGGTTATTGAATTCAGTCCTTGATCACATCTTATGATTTTAACCTTGTGATCACATTGATTCTTAATCTTTAGAATGAAGTTCTTCAAGATCTTAGGAGTCTCATCATTAGTTCTAAGAAAGAAGTACCAAGTGAATCTTGTGAAATCATCTTTGATCACTAAACAATAAGAGGTCCTTCCTAGACTCATTACACTAGTGGGGCCAAAGAGATCCATATGTAGTAAGTGTAGTGGTGTACTGATAGAGTTTCTTTCTTTTGGTCTGTGAGACACTTTGTGTTGCTTTCCATTTAGACATGCAACACACTGGTCATCACTTGTAAACTCTTTATTTGACATTCCAGTTATCAAATCATTCTTAATTAATTTATTCATGTTTTTAAAGTTTACATGGCATATTTTTAAATGCTAGATAGAGACTCGTCACTATTTTCTTTAGATAGAAAGCGAGAAATTCTCCTGATAGGGATGTCTCCCTACAAGTCCAACTTGTACATATTCCCTTTACTTGGGAATCTGAATGCTCTAGAGGAATGATCACCCGAGCTTGAGAACAATGCACTCATGCTCAGTAAAGAGCATGTTGTGTCTCTGATCATAAAATTAGGATACACTCAGTAGATTGTAGCCAAACTACTTGACAAAGTTTAGCTTTTTAATACTTAGCTTACCAATTAGGACACTGCCCCTTCCAGTAATGTAACCACCTAAATCTCTACCAAAAGCAACTGGCCCTTCATGAATTTTCTTAAAGTTTTAAGACAAGGATCCATTACCTGTCATTTGCTTGGAACAATCACTATCAATGATCCATACATTTCCTTTGGTCTTTAGTTGTTCCTGCACAAAAAAGAGATAGTTAGTTACATTTGGAAACCCAGGCGTTGTTGGTCTTGGGCTTGTCAAAATGAACTGAAGACAATGCAATAGTAATTGATCCTATATTCAAGCTCTAAGGATCATTTTCTATTGTTGATGAAGAACTTTCAGTCATATGATCTTCCTTTATCTTCCACACTATCTTTGGAAGACTAGACTTGACCTGCAATAGTTCGAAAGTTTTGATGACTTCATAAGTTTTGGAGATTCGACCTTCCAAAGATCTTGCATCCACTATAGCAGACTTCAGTACTTCGGAAGCATTCCTTTCTTCTGAGACCAATTTATCTTCAGAAGGTAAGTTTTCACTTATCTTCTTCTTCACTTAGAGCTTTTGCATGGAATAAAATTTCCTTCCAAAGTTGTCTTCTTCTTCTTCTCAAAGGAATTCTTCTTAGTCATGTGAATAGTGCTTTTGGGATGGTAGATGTAATCCTTAGCATAATGAGAAGTACTACCACACATGATAGATTCAGTTGGCTTTCTTCTAAGAGTCTTCTTTTGAGTAGAAGGCTAAGCTTGATCACTTTCCACTTCCATCTTCATCTTCGTAGATGATGTAGCAAGTTTCTTAGGGTGAGGCTTGCTTTTGGAACAGGATGGTTCAGGCTATGCAGTAGTGGTGCACATTTGATCAGCCTTCTTTTCTTCACAGGGATGAGTTGAACATGAATTAGGACTCCTTGTACTAGAGTCCATAGTTGATTCTTTAGTCTTCACCACTTCAAATCTAGCAAAGATAAAGAATTGTTTCTACTTGAAGTTGAAGGTGGCCTTGATCTCTTGTGCTTTCTTTGACTTTCTTTTGCATGCCCTGATTAAGTTCTTTCTCTTAGACTTGGTTATCCCTGGTTCTTTATTCTCCTTGGGAGAATAGTGACCTTCTTAAGATGATCCTCTTCAATCACCTTAGATCCATCCTTCACTATCTCCTTTCATCTTCATCCTCTTCTTGAATAGGGTCTTTGAAAGGAAGCTCATCTTGACATGTTTCACACCTTGGAGATCTTACAGATAGTAGAGTGTGTGGAGGAGCTATCTCAGTAGATCCCAATCTCTATTTATTCTAATTATAAATATTGGCATGAAAGGATGAGGATATAATGTCTTGAAGGTCTATTCTTTAAGAACATATTTTTCTACCCTATCTTTGCTGATCACAAGCTCAGACTGGCATTGGGTTAACTTGGTAATGAGATCTTTAATTTGAGTCCTGTAATGTGTGTGCTCATGCTTAAGAGTTGAAATTTATTTCTCTAGATCTTCTATCTCAAGTTTATACTCATTTTTAGCTCTTTTAAAACCAGCTTTTAAGATAGTTAAAAACTCAAAGTCAGATCTCATTTCCAAGTTATAGGACTTGTATCTATTTACTTTAGTAATACATTCAGGAGTACAGAGTTGTCCTACTACCTTGTCTTCTTCATGGTCAGCCATCAGTGCTTGGTTTGGAGAAGCATCTTCAATCTAAAAGCTTCAGTCAAAGCCTCCTTCTTCAACAACAACTGCAGATTGATACTTGGGCTTTTTAGTCTATGGAGCTCCATCAATGTAGTTTGGTATGGATTGTGCTTGGCCACCATTTGTGATTGGTGCCTTGCACTCTCTAGCAAAGTGTCTTATTTGGTTATAGTTGTAACATTTCACTTTGCTTTTATCCAGTCCAAACTTTCCACTGGTTGCACTATTAGGAATTAAAACTTCATACATGTCTTCTTGTAGAACTTCATGGCCCTATCAGTGAGAAGAGCCATTTGCTGGAATATCTCCATGTACTCCAAATCATCTAGATGGATGCAGTCCAAGTCTTCAAGAGTGAATAGAGAGTTGTCACTGCTTTAGTCAGTAGACACAAAGGCTTGAGAAGAGCTTGTCTCTTGGAATAGGCCTACTTGGATGTAGCTCTCCTTTGGTGTCTCTTGAAAGGTGATGAAAGGACCCTTGTGTGAGTTTCCATGGTAACAGATGCGATGATGTTGTGGTTCTCTGCAGTTCCTTTCAACCACATGAAGGGCTGAACTCTTTTGATTGTTGGAAGAGTTGCTAGATGGATTTTGCATGTTCATCTCCATCTAGTATCCACTACGGATACCATACAACTCTATGAGAGTAAGGGTCTTGAGGTTTTTAGTTCTCTTAGTGACCACACAATAATGTGTCCATTATCTGGAAATAGAGGATATGAACTTCCTCATAATCCTAGCTCTCACGTTTTACTCCAACATCCATTAGAGTATCCACAATCTTAACACACCTGAATTATTGTTGCGTTATGCACCTATCTTGTAGGTGAAGTTCTCAAACTACTACTTCAAGAGGTCTTTATTGTTTTCTTTTGCTTCATTACACCCCTCATCCATAAGCTTCAGTGCATCCAAGAGTTGTTTGTAGTCTTACACTTTTTGAAGCCTCTATAAATAGAGTTATGAAGAGTAGTTTGGAGAGCGGTCATGGCCTTTTAATATACATCAACTTTCTTCTAGTCTTTCTCTGAGTCCAATTGCAGGACCGTTAAAGGGGGTCAATACAATAATTTCACTGTGAGGAGAGATCTAGAACACTTAACAAATTAAATAGGAAACTAGGTTTATGATGATACTAAGAACACAAGTACATGAGACAGAACAAGAAAAGATAATATTAGTTTTCAAGAATGATGTATATTGCTCTCAAGTTTTTTTACAAGTGTTACAAAGCATACATAATAAACACAATTACTTGAGACACTTTATACTACATCCTACAACCGGGCATACTTTGAAAGCGAGCTAGAAACATCAATATAGATAACAAGATTATTGTAGAGTCAAAAGACAAATTGCCTTTTGACTTGTGACTATGACATGCATAGCTCAAATCTTAATATTATTACAAAAAGGATAAAAGTACAAAACTAGAAAGTTACAAACAAGAGATCTTAATCTATAGTTTGACAAAAGTATAGACTTTTCACTAAATCATCTAAGATGGTGAGTTTTCAAAGATGGCAGAGAAAAGTTGTTCAGATTTTGTCAAAAGATGATAAGAGAAAGCATGTCTTCTCTGTCTTCGGAAGAAATCACTCTTTGACTTCGAAATACTTTGTCTTTGAAGCTTTAGAAGACTTCATCTTTGGATTTGGAATATATGGTCTTTTAGCTTCAGAAGATTTTATATTTAGCATAATTCACTAAGTTGTATAAAATCCTAATTCACTGAGTTGTATAAACTCTACCGAATTAACTTCCTTGTACTTCATGCATGCATGCTGAGAGCTCTTTGGTTGCATCAGCCTCTAAGTGTAATCCTTACATGCTCACTATCATATGGATGGTTTTACAAAGTAGAAAGATGGTCAAATCTAGATATTCATATGTAAATTGGACCATGTATTGTGTTTTTTACGAAAATCTTATATCTTGAAAGGATAAGAAGTGATACATAATATTTAGATCGAGGTTCAAGTAGAGTGTGGAGGCATGACAATTGTCACATGTATGAGTTCATTATCTTCTCAAACAGCTCAAGGTTGTTTCGTATGACATAATTTGTTTATGCAATGATAGTCATAATGACTATATTTACAGCAAAAATACAAACCTTTCATGAGAGGACAAAGCATATTGAGGTTAATTACCACCTAATCAAGGCTCATAAAGTAGGAACTCAAATAGACTTTCCATCTACTATACTGATTCATGTTAAAATAGACTAGTAACCTTGTAGATATCTTCACTAAACCTCTTTGAAAACTCAAATATATTTTATTTCTAACATGTTAGGATGACATGATTAGCATTTATGCTATAACTTGAGAAAGAATGTTATATATATAGTCATTAATATTGTATTTGTTAAGGTTTAGTTGTATATGGCTCATATGCTCAACACATGTTTCTCAAGGGTTTAATTCATGTATATATTGAGGGGATCCCATCCATAGAACTTATTCACATATTTTCTCATTCTGAGTACACTTATCACTAGCTAGCATGTTGAAAACTTAATACATACAAATTGTATGTCGTTAAAAGATCCTAATCATAATCGTATTCATTATCCTAATTATATAATATTTTAGGGAGTGTTGGAAGATGGAAAAGAAATAGCTGTGAAACGTCTCTCAAAAACATCCCAACAAGGGCATGATGAGTTCAAGAATGAAGTGATTTATATTGCAAAACTTCAGCATCGGAATCTTGTGAAGCTTCTTGGATGTTGCATTCATAAAAGTGAACTAATTTTGGTTTATGAATACATGCCTAACAAAAGCTTGGACTTTTTTATCTTCGGTTTGATGCGCTATCCATGAGTTTAAATGGTATCTTAGTTTAAGACTTTATATAGTAAGATGTGATATAGTAGTAATATTTTGCAGATGAAACTAGAAGTTTGTTGCTTGACTGGCCTCAACGATTGAATATAATACATGGTATTGCCCGTGGTATTCTCTACATACATCAAGAATCCCGACTTCAAATTATTCACAGAGATCTAAAGGCGGGAAATATATTATTAGACAATGACATGAATCCAAAAATATCTGACTTCGGCCATGCTAGAAACTTTATAGGACATGATGCAACTGCTAAGACAAAAAAGGTCATTGGAACATAGTAAGAATCCTCATTATCTTAAATACATTATCACTAAAATGATGATATAGATTGTGAAACTGTAAATCTAATTTGTAAGTTTGTTTTGTTAAAACTTGATGTAGTGGATATATTTCTCCGGAGTACGCAGTACATGGGCGTTTCTCTACAAAATCAGATGTATTTAGCTTTGGTGTTCTAGTGTTGGAGATAATAAGCGGGAAGAAAAATAGAGAATTTTCTCATGGAGACCATAATGATAACCTTCTTGGATATGTAAGTTAAGTTGTAGGACTAAATCATGATATCTTTACAAGAATGTTTTGACTTTCTTTTTTTGTGTAAATATGTGTTTTGATTGATATAGGCATGGAGACTCTACAAAGAAGGCAGATCCATTGAATTAATGAGTAGATCTTTACATGCCTCGTGTGTTGTCTCTGAAGTATTAAGATCGATACATGTTGCACTATTGTGCGTGCAACATCATGCCGAAGATAGACCGACCATGTTTTCAGCGGTTCTAATGCTAGTCAGTGAAGGTGTGTTGCCATATCCTAAACAACCTGCATTTTTCATAGGAGAAAGTAATATCAAAGTTCAGTCTACGTCACCGAGCAATGAATACACAATAACACAGTTGTACGCTCGATAATAAGATGTGAAGATGGTTGAATATTTCATCTGTAGTTGCTCACTGTTTTTTAAGAACTTGATGCCTGTTTGTGTGTGATAGATTTGAAATAACTGATCAATATAAGTTGTTCTAGATGTTCATATTCTAATAATTAATGTGGTTATGCATTTTAATGTCGTATTAGAGAAAATATTAGATGATTTAGTTAAAAGGATTAAACCTTAAGTTGTCTTTTCAGTAGTCTTAGAAGAATAATTAAAACTAGAGATTAAACCCGCGCGTGTAGCAGCGGGGTCAACACGTGGGTCTTCTCGTCACTTGAGGTTCCATTTAAATGAATTTTCTCTATTAAGATAGCATGAATGTCTCATTAAGCCGGATGTGATTACAACTCACAAGTCAAAATTCATTATTTGCCAAAGAATATGAAAAATGTTAGAAATAACTGAAGCAAGAATGGAAGAGGTTCAGCATAGATGTCAGAGACATGATAAGCTGATTGGATTCAATCAATCCTAAATCAACAATAAAAAATCATCAAATTATGTTCAGCAACTACTAGTATCAAATGTAGTATAGAAAATAATAATCAAATACTGAATATATAGGAGTTACTCTAGCTAGGAAAAAGATGGCAATGAAGTTTATAAATAAATAAATAAATAAACTGAGAAAATTGCAAAAATAGTCCCCGTGGTTTGATCATATTGCAAGTTTGGTCCCCAGATTTTAAAAATTGCAAATTTAGTCCAAACATTTGGAAGTTTGTTGCAAATTTAGTCCCCACCGTTAGTGTCTGTTAGTTTTTAACGATCTGAGGACCAAATATGCAATGTGATCAAACCATAGGGACTAATTATGCAATTTTCTCAAAAAATAAAAAAAATCAATAATCAAATAAAATTTGAAAGAAATTAAAATCGAACATAATAAATTCAAATAATCATCAATAACAAATTTTAATAATTTTTTAAAAAATAAAATAAAGGTTAAAAAATCAAATCAAATTCAAAACTAAATAAAAGTAAAAAATAAAACGTATGTAAAAAGTGAAAGCGAAAAGTATTGAAAAAGAAGTATGTGATTATTGTAAAAATTAAATAAAAACCAAATAAAAATTAAAAATACGATCGAATAAATATTTATAAAATTCAAAATAAATATTGAAAAAATCATATTAAAGTTAAAAAAATAAAAAAGCGGTTCAATTTTATTTTTTGTTTTTTGGATTTATACTTTCACAAGATTTTTGTATTCTTCAATTTAAACATGATATATGATTTTTAAATTTTAATTTTTCAATTTTTATATGATTTTTTAGTTTTTTTTAATTTTTTGAGAAAAATGCGAAATTGGTCCCTATGGTTTGACCATATTGCATGTTTAGTCCCCAGATCGTTAAAAACTAACGGAAACTAACGGTGGGGACTATATTTGCCACAAACTTTCAAATGTTTGGACTAAATTTGCAATTTTTAAAATCTAGGGACCAAACTTGCAATATGATCAAACCACAGGGACTATTTTTGCAATTTTCTCATTATAAACTTGAAAAACAATCAAGTTTATAAACAATCAAATATATCTTTAATGAAATCTACTATTTGTGTTCAATTTCCTCGGTGTTCTCATAAAACGATGGCATGTTCTATGTCAATTAAGCAAATTGTTCCAAATGAGCATAAAACTCAATATCTAAAGCTATACAGTAAACATAAGCATGGATAGAACAAAATCATATAGACATAAACCTAAGATGAACATATATTGAAAATTAGCACATTGGACATAACACAAAATACATGAAATAAAGAATATACAACCTACTGATGTTAACTAATGTGAGCTCATCGTTAAACCACTTGACGAATCCTTGAATTTCCTTACCGGAAACACATCGACCACACCCACCATGAATATTAGTAACAAACAAAACTCATCAAAACATCATACAAAACATTTGACGAATCCGTATCATAAGTTAAATAAACGATAATATGTAAAAAAAAAAAAACTTAAATGGCCAACAAACTGAATGACTTCATCCTTGTAGTCGACCTTTTTTCGGAGTCTCCTAAATGCCAAAGTTATATAAGAAGAAATAGTATATAGGTTTATAAAGGATACTTTTGCTGTCAATTTAATCATAATCAAACACCTCATTAAGACATTAACTGGAACATTCTCCTTAAGAAGCTTATTATCCTGTTTTAATTTACATAATAATAAATATAGCAAAATAATAGTAAAAATCTAAAACAGTTTTCATGTATTGATTTACTTTCCTCTCTTTAAACTTGTTGAGCCCAAATTAATATGATGCGAATATAATAAGCATGGGACGCCCAATCTTATCAGGGGCCCGAAATTTAAAAAAAAATTATATTATATATGTATATATAAAAACAACTATAGGTTATTAACAAACTAATTAACAAACCCAATAGCAATTTAATTATCTTGATCAATTGAAACTTAGGATCCGTTAACATTTTAATTAGTTTAGTCGATCCAATCTAAACTCAAGTAAAAAACGCTAGGAGAGTCTTACGATTCGGTTAAGTAAGTAAATTAGATTATTTTGCGACAATACTTTTATTTATTGGTAAAACAATTATTGTCGTATTATAGATTTTTAACATACTAGTTATTGACACTATATTATAGGGCCCATTTTTTTTACTCGCCCAGGGCCTAAAATTATTCGAATACTCTCGGGACCGGCCCTGATAATAAGCCTCTCATTCACTTCTTTACTTGGCAATCTCATAAACACGACTTACCTTCTTCTGTCGCACATTTTAATGTTTCAAACTCCTATTAATTGAATAGACCCTAAACCCATAAAAACAAAATTCAAGGGATGAGAAACTGGTAGGCAGCTGCTGAGGGATTTTGAAGAATCATTCACTGATTTTGCGTGAATCATATTGCAAAAGCCACAATAAATGACAACAAATGTGGGCCCAAGTGTGGATGAGCAAACTATAGTTTTTCTGAAGGCCCAAGATCGCTTATTTTTGGGTCATCGGCTCAAAAACGGCTTATTTTATGAGTTATTTCAATTTTTATCTTATTTTTACATTTTGTTGGACTTTACATTTGGCTCAGTTTTTGGCCCGTTTATGTTTTGTGGCCCATTCGACTTTTGTTTCATTTCTTTATATGATTGTAAGAGATGGGTGAATAATCATTGAAGTTTATGAAAAATCTTGTTTTTTTCTCTATCACAGTGTGTGTTAGTGTGAATCCTGATTATCGGCATTGTTTGAGAATCAACGATAGTTAGAAGAATTGTTCCTGGTATTCTCGTTGAATCAACAGGTTCAATTATTTATCCTTTTGTTTCCGACTGCATCAAAATGTCCTTAAAAATTGAAATTAGCAATTTATAGCGATGATTAGTAATGAAAGCAATTGGAAGATTAAGTGGCAAAAGAATCAGCTTGAGACGGCGCATAAGAATCAAGTTGAAGGTGGGAAACGAAGGAGGTTGTATCTTTGCTGACGAGTATGGAACAAAGAACTGCGGTAAGGTAGTCTCTCTCTAGCATCACATTTGCAAGACAGGTGTCTAATCTATAAACCCACTAAAGGCGACTGAAGGCATCGACCAAAGAGAATAAGATATAGTATAATATAAAAATCTTATTACAAATAATCATAATTGCAGACATTATTGTTGGGTTTAGTGATATCCTAATTAATTTTATTTATTAAAACTCTTTTTGATAATTGTTAATTTGATTAATAATAGTTAACGCAACAAAATAATAATTAAATACCAAAAATGAAATCGACAGTATCTGGGTTATAAACAATACAAATACAGATAATAATCAACCTATTGATGAGATATACCATACTTAGGTGGTTAATTATTAACTGTTTGAAATACCAAGATACAAATACAGATAATAATCAACCTATTGATGAGATATACCATACTTAGGTGGTTAATTATTAACTGTTTGAAATACCAAGGGTTCAACAAACAAATGCTAGAAATAAAAAAAACAAACACAAACCAAGAACTCAAGTGGTTGCAACTGCTACGCCGGTCAGTTTATTCCTTGCGATTAAGAGATAATGGGGTGTGTCTTAGATGATTCAACCAATGGTGTTCTTACATCAGCCTTTTGTTTGATAAATCTTGACCAATAACAAAACAAACCAAAACAAAACAAAACAATAGGCAATTCCCTATTGTTGAGATTAGCCGCAAGAAAAAGATGGGGAAATTCAAGGGTAATTCGGTTTTTACCTAATTGCCTTATTTATTATTAATTAACCCTAGCGGACCCTGGGCCCGGTGCGATTAATTATTGGTGCACGTTTAAACCAAAAGCCCATACCTTAAATGTTTAATTATATAAACGTTTGAATAAATAATTATTACTATTATAAACTATTATGACCTGATAAACATTTTGTATATATTTCCCAGTTAATCAAATTATGTGGGTTTGTAAATCGATGCCAAAGTGTAACTCATTCAGGACATAGCTTGGTCGTCAACATGGATTGAATTGAACCCATACATATTTATCCAACACACTCCCACTAGTTTGATATTTGATTAAATCCTAACGTAGACAGTCAGCAGTGCTCTAGCTACACCTTACAAGAAAATAGAGGTATTCATAGTCATTTATCATTTCTGTAAAAGAAATCAAGTTAGTCATTGAGATTAATTCTTATATAGAGCTCGATCATTATTATTTTCGATCTAGATTCAAAACGATTCAATCAAACACACATTCGGTTTGGATGAGGCCTCACACGTCATAGTTTGAATCAATAAGGGCATCATGATGTCTAAATGTTGCATATAATATAAGAGTACAAAATCCATTATTGACTACATACAACTCCCACTAAACTTTAGAATTATTCCCAACCAAAGCGTTTATAACAGGTAGTTACGTGACAGCGGTTGGTAATGATCAAAGAATAACCCTTGATAAACGGAAGTTCTAGTATGCATTTGAAGTCATAGGATAATAATGAGTATATACCAATATCAAAACTTCTTTTATTAAAGATGGTTTGCTATGATTACATCCAACGTCATTTATAATGAGGTCTATGAATATAGAAGTCAACTTCTTGAGTCTAAAATCAAAATAGTCTTAATTCAGAATTATTTCCATGAGTTTGATCGACTATGAATAATTTAGTATAAAATATTCATGGATTAAACATACTAAAATCAAACACAGTTATAAGATTCATAATTGCATCTAAACAAGTATATCAAAATGAATTCAAAAGTCTATTCGTTAAACATTCGTACATCCAAATACTAAAATCAAAACATATCACTAACTAACCCATGCTCGATCCCATCCTTATGATGATCATGCTTGTCTTGAGTCATGAGCTTAGTAAATAGGTCTGCTAGGTTTTTATCTGTGTCTAGTTTGCTTATCACGATAACTCTCTGTTTCAATCTGTCCCGTATATAGTGAAACTTTCTCTGAATGTTCTTGGCTCTGTGATGAGTTTTGAACTCTCTAGCTTGAGCAATAGCACCTGTGTTATCACAACATATCTCGATTGGTCGTTGAATACTTGGAACCACATCAAGATCAGCTATGAACTTCTTCATCCAAGCAGCTTCCTTTGCATCGTCTGATGCTTCAATGTATTTAGATTTAGTGGTGGAATTTACCAACACAGTTTGCTTGGAACTTCTCCAAAAGATGGCCCCACCATTGAGTATGAACATGAAACAAAATTCTGAGCGAGAGTTATCTCAGTTGGTTTAAAAACTAGCATCAGCGTAACACTTTACTTGAGTTGTTCTTTAACTCCTCCATATATTAAGAACATATCTTTAGTCCTGCTTAAGTACGTCAATATGTTCTTAACTGCAGTTCAGTGGGTAAAGCCAGGGTTTTGCTGATATTGACGGGTAATGCTTAAAGCATACGAGACTTCTGGTCTAGTGCACAATATATCATACATGATAAACCCAATCGATGGCGTATGAAACCTTTTCCATTTGCTTAATTTCAATGTCCGTTGAAGGAGATTGTGATTTGTTAAACACGATACCTTTAGTAATCATTTTATCTATATACATGCTTTGAGTAAGCCCTAGAAGCCACTTAGATCCATCCCTATATATCTTGATTCCTAGAATATAAATAGCTTCTCCAAGATCTTTCATTACAAAACAAGCTTCCAACCATTGTTTAACTTTATAAAGTATATCATCCACATACAATATGAGGAATGATATAGTGCTCCCTACGAGCCTTTCTGTAAACACAAGGCTTATCTTCACTTTTGACAAAATCAAATTCCAAGATTCTTTGATCAAAATGAAGATTTCTTTTACGAGATGCCTGTTTAGGTCTATAAAAGGACTTATTTAGTTTCCACACTATATTTGGATATCGTGGCTCAATAAAACCATCAAATTGTACCATATAGACAACTTTAGAGAGATGTACATTAAGAAAGCAGTTTTGACATCTATTTGTCATATATCATAATCATGGTACGAGACTATTGCAAGTAATATCGTAATTGATTTGATCATAGCATCGGGCGAGAAGGTTTCATCATAGTCAACACCTTAAGTTTGAGTGAAACCTTTCATAACTAGCCATGCTTTATAGGTATGTACATTTCTACGCATGTAAATTTTCTCTTGAAAATCCACTTGCTCCGTACTGCTCATGTATCGAGGGGTAGCTCAACCAAGTCCCAGAATTGATTGTCACGCATAGATTTCATCTCTGTGTTCATAGCATCTTCCCATTTCGTAGATTCAGATCTGAGATGGCGGGTTTGTAGTTAGTAGGTTCATCACCAGAAAGTGTGCCTTCCTTTTCAAGGAAATCATATTTGCATCGTGTTGGTAAATGTAATATCTGCTTCTTTTATAGTATTCGACGAAAATAAATTTCTTGCCTTTATGATCTAACTTGTCATCAGCTCGATGCTGGCATAAGCATCATGTTCCCATACTCTAAGGTAAGAAAAATTAGGTTTAGACCCATGCCATATCTCATATGGGGTTTTATCTACCTTCTTAGTCAGTGTCATATTAACAAGGCGGGTGGCGATCATAACATCACAACTCTAAAAGAAGTGAGGTAAATTAGTTTTACTTGTCATCGATCAAACCATATTAAGTAAGTTGTAAATACTTCTCTCGCTCGCTCTATTAAGTTGGGGTATGCTGGGTAGAGTGAAAAGTAAAACAAATCCATGTTCTTTTAGATGATTAGTGAACTTTTAGCTTACATATTTTCCACCTCGATCTGATCGAAGTAGTTTTGATAGTCTTACTAAGTTGGTTTTCTGCTTTGTTTTGTAACTCTTTGAACTTTTCGAAGGTTTCATGTCTATGCTTCATAAGGTAGACATAAGCGTATTGACTATATCGCTAATAGACATAATGAAGTATCTTTTGTGATTTCTATACATGATTCTGAAAGGACCACATACATTAGAATATGAGTGCTAATAGATCTTTGGCTCATTTACCAATGTGAAAGGATCCTTTATGAGTTTGTCAGCTAATCAAGATTCATATTAATCAAAAGGTTCCTATCATGTGGATTTAAGAATCCTTTCGGACTAAATCCTTTTCCGCGGGCCTTACTTATGTGGCCAAGTCACAATACCATATAAATATATTGTTAATTTTAGATTTAATACGCTTTCAAAGATTATATATGTTATTGTTTGTTTGAATATCAATATCATAAATACCATTTTAAGGTTTAACCTCAAAATAAAAGATATCATTAAATATGCAGAAATAGAAGCACCATTAAAGGTGTACTTGAAACCTTGTTCAAACAATAAAGAATTAAAATAATATTTATGATCAAACTAGGAGCAAACAAACAATTATCTAAAGTAATTACAAGGGTATATGGACATAAAGATTATAAGTTCGAGTTGCTAGAACTGGTACTCTTTTCCCATCACCAACATGAGCTCCATGTCACCTTGTTTAAACTTCTTCCACTTTTCAGGTTCTTGCAATACATTAAAGATGTGGTAACCATATTCATCATTAGTGCCTTCATCCACTTTTCAGGTTCTTGCAATATATGGACATAATTAGTGAAAAGTTCAACAAAAAAATAAGAATACCAGAAGAAGTGCCTTCATCATTGTCCTTCTTCGCCCTCAGCTTGACTAGATAGTCATGGCAGTTACGTCTCTAGTGTCCATATCTTATTGCATTCAAAGCAGTGTCAAGTTGGGGTGCTGATTTGTTTTTAGCTAGCTGTTTCTTGTTGCTGGCATGCTTAGAAGCAACAACTTTATTATTACCCTTACTGTTATAAGTCTTCTTTTTAAGGTTTGGCTTCCTAACACTAGTAGATCTGACCATCAACATTTGATTAGCTTTAAAGTAGGGAAATGGTTATTGAATAAATGCTAGAACTTGCAAGTATCTACATAACTGAAAATTTGCACGGTTGCACAAGAGTTCATTCACAAATTTTACGCGAGCGCACAAGCTCGCAGGAAAGTTCCCAAACTTTAAGAATTTTTGTTTGTGATGATTATCACTAGATTTTCCTTAATAAAATGAAAAACTGATAAGTCTAAAAGGGGGAATCTGAAAATCAAAGGATTATTATAAATAGAAGAAGAGGTGATGATCAAGGACACATCTTGAAACTATTTTATGTTGCCAGCCAAAATCGAAGGAGCAAGAGAGCAACAACTTTTTATTTTCTCTCTCTTGTGAACTTTTCTGGATTGTGAAGATAATTAATTATTCGTGTTTAGTATTTGTAAGTTTTTATTTTTATATTTGTTTGATTGATCTAGTCGTCATGTTCGGCTAGAATAATGTTAGCTTCAACATTAAGGTTTAATTTTTTTGATTTGGTTTGAACTTATATGAATCATTTGTGAGATCCTTTTGGTTTTAATGATTTGTTTGTTTAATTCTTGATCTTAAACCTGGATCTAGTCTGTTATATATTAAATTATTAATAAAATTAGCCAATTTATTAATTTCTCTAATAAAGTTCTTTAATTTTTAAAACCTCAATCAAGTTTAGATTTTAATATAAGGAACAATTAACGTTTTAAGTTTATCTATGAGTTCATTCTCATTATAGAATCATACAATCTAGTTAAACATACCAAATCATACAATCTAGTTAAACATACCGAACGACGAGTATGTTTAATTATAATTGATATTTCTATAGTTGCAATCCGCACGCTAAGATCTGAATGGCGTGAGCTTTGAGTAACGGGTTGGCTCTAATCAACGAATTGCATTTGATTAGCATTAGATAGAGTTGATCTCCTAAGGCGTGATGTCTAATATCGATACATGTCATTAATTAGTTTACATATTTGAGTTTAATTCAAAATTAGTTATTGTTTTTAGTAATTCTTTTCCATAATTAAAAACAACAAAAAAGGTCAAATTTCGGTTTTCTGGCATAACCATAACACGACCGCGTGGAATTTTCTTTATAGTTTTGACACGGTCATGTCAGCTTGCTTGAAAATTTTTACTTTTTGTAAATTGCTGCTAGTTTTAGTTTTTAATTGAAACCCTCCATTTTCTTTGACCATAACCGACTAAAATAATTATGCTAAAACATTTTTGGTATTAAAATAATTAACCCGTATCCCTGAGGACGCGAACCATACTTCCGCTTATACTATTTTTAGTGCGTGAACGGTATGTTTACATTTACATATTTTATTTGTTTGATTCGACACCCAACACCTGATATGCTCAGGTAAGCATTTTTTAGCATACTGTATAGATTAGCTACACTTTTAACCCATGCGTTCATATTGATTACAAACCAATAATAAGAACTAGGCAGAGGATAACAAAGTTTGGCCATTTGGTTATAGCTACACTTTTGACCCATGTTGTCATTTCATCCTACACAGGATAACTATGTTTGGCCATTTGGTCGATGTATCCTTTCATCTTAAGCACATAAGCACTAACAAACGAGCCTTCTCACATTTTGTATGATATAAGCTACTTCATGGTATCATAGCGTTTTTATTGGGCCTGTTTTTGAAACATGCCTTTAAGTTGCTCAATTATGTCACATGCAGCCATGTCATCCATGTTCTTCTAGAGATCAAGGGACATGGTGGCTAGTATAAGGCAGGCTACCTTATCGACATCCTTATTAATTTTCTCAAGTTCTATGGGCAGCGACCTTATTGTCTTCAGACTTATTGGGAACATTGCTATATAGAACGTGGAGCTTTTTCATCTTCTTGAGAACAATTCTCAAACTGCAATGTCATGTGAAAAAGTTGTTGTTATCAAATTTTTACTTCTGGATAATAGAATTGGGAATGTAAGAGTTATTAGTTTATGAATACATCTGTTTACATAAGCAAAAATAAATTAATTCGTATTTTCAATGTATTTTTTTCTTATTTTATTTAATGACCCATTTACAGTAATTTTGAATAAGGAATGAGAATCTGACTTGATTAGTTACTAAAGACAGCTTGGCACACAACATTAGTAAGTGATTAGCAGACTGATAATGTTTGTCAATTGTGAAGACTTCACAACTCTCGGGTATGAGGCACCAATGACAACATTTGTCGATGTATTGATACGTGTAGCCTTATCTATACCTACTTTTCTTTTTTAATAGCTATGGCATGTAACAAGAGAGAAAAGAAATGGTCATCCTAAAATAGGTACGTATGAAAGGACTAGATGTGTCAACAAAAGCGTTGCACTTTAGAGGAATAAACTACACATCAAGTGTGGTGGTGTGGCTCCAAACATTGATGTTTAACTTAATGTTACAAGTGTTCCTATTAATAGGATGGCATAGACTATAAGTTTTATACTTTTATTTATGAGATCCAATTTTAATGTTTACCGGATAAGGTCAATCACAACGAATGATCAAGTCATGCATGCGTTGTAAAAGCTAGTTTTACAATCTCTAGTTTATGACAACATATGATTAACCCTTATATGTCTATCGACACCATATTTTAATACCCTATTAAAACTACGTTTATCGCGAGATAGACAACCAATTTTAAATGATCAAGTTCCAAATTTTGAAATTTAAACTAATTTTAAATTTGAAAACTTATTTAGTTATTTTTTATTATAGATAACAAATTTTAATTTAAAATTATTAAGTTTCAAGTTTTGAAATTTAAATAAATTTTAAATTTGAAAAGTAATCTGGTTATCTCTTTTAAAACAATCTAATTATTTTAATATATTAAAACATTGTAAAATTATGTTTAATACTTGTTATTTTTTTTATTGTGAAAAACTATTTTAATTAGTTTGGTATTAGGTTAACATGTTATATCAATTATAAGATAAAATCAACTATAATAGAAAAATAAATATGTAAATCTAGTTGCTATGTTTTATCTCGCCAAAGCCAACACATATATAGGTAAAAATTAACCTAATGATGAGATATAATATACCTGGCTAGTTAATTATGAATCATTTGAGACACCAAGTGTTCAACGAACGAGTGCTAGGAAAATAAGAGAACACGAACCGGGAACTCAAGTGGCTATGGCTAAGAGACGGCAGTATGTCTCGATCAAAAGTTTTGGGTTGGGTCACTGCCACATAGCATCGATTGGAGCAGCGGTGGTGACAGTTCAACGAAGGTTGCGGTTGGTTTATTCCTTGCGGTTAAGAGATAACTAGTTTCTTAACCCACCCCACGTTGTAGCGGAATCATACACAACGTGATAATTGACCCAACTTTTTTTGGAACTAAATTTAAGTGGAACGTAGAGTAACTCGATTTTATATTATTTAATAAATACGTATTATATTTCAATCAACTCTTTTAACTAAAAACGTGCAAAATGCACTTGTAGTGGGCCTTTATGCGACATGATATAATATAAATTACAATCGAATCGACTCGTTTCCGAACTAATTTACATCGAAACGTAAATTAACTCAGAATTTTTACTGTCGAATTAAAACGTATTATATCGGACCCGACGTTGCTTTCCCATCAAAGAACTAATATTATGTTTTTTTGTTTTTATAAACTAATATTATGATTTTTTTGTTTTTATAAAATAGATAAACACAATTTTGCATCTAATTAGTTTGCTAGACATAAAATTAGTTTACGTGATTAGCTCAATATATACATCCTAATTACCAAATTAATCTAAGAGAAACTGTTGAAATATATGAATGATTCAATTCAATAACAAACATATTTATGTGATATTGTTTTTTTTAGTTACATGTAAGTTTGGTTGATTGGGTGGATTCACGGGGCATATTGCTCCACACATCCTACTAATGGGGCTAGCAGTTTGTGGACTGCTTGTGGATATTGTTGTTAAGCTATTTGGGCTTGTAATGGAGTTGGGCCTTTCATTTGGATTTTCCTAACAAAAGCTTTTGTATCAAAATGAGTCTTCTAATTCTTTCATAATGAATGAAGAGCAAGAGAAAAATACATCTTTATGATCTTGTTTATGGTCATAAACAAGCATTATCTTCTATTCATCATTATGTCGCATATATAATCTTAATGGTCTTCATCTTGATATCTTTTTTCACCTTTTAGTTTGTTTTTGTATTAGGGTTTTGTTAGAATGGCAAATCTGTTTGTTCTTCTTTAGTTTAGATCACGGTTGTTGGTATCAAATCATCTTGTTGATGGTTTGAGAGTCATTTTTGTCTTTTGTAGTCATTAGATTGTTTCTAGTCTCGATCTTCTTGTTTTTGGGTAAAACTGGTTTGGGATTCAATCAATTTACTTTTGATGAAACACCACATAAGCACCACCTAAGACTTTATCTTTACCTTTAATTTATTTTCTGGGTACCATGGACTCTCTCTTCACTCTACCCGGGTGTATGTGGACATATGAGCAACTTGTTGAGTAAATGACTTGTTCGACCAAGGGGTAGGCCACCCGCTCAGATGGCTAGAATGAGGGCGCGCGAGGGATGTTTTTCACTATAACCACGGTGGGTATGCGCCGGGCGTTGGACCTATATATTACCTTAATATCAATTCACCTGTACATTAACTATTATATTTGTCCCCAGATGGTACATATCTAATGTGAAGAAATAGGCAGTAAATTGGGGATTTGAGCGTATACGACTACACGTGCTGATTCCCACATTCCCAGATCCGTGGACTTAGTCTAGACTCAGCGCACCCTAGAACTACATATCATCTCTGAAGGCATGGTAGGTCAAACTACAGCCGTAAAGCTGCTGGAGTTGTCGTTCATTTGTAAAAGAAGGTAAAATAGTAGTTCGAGTTGTACTCCTTACCAGCCAGCCCGGAGCAAACGAGACTGTCATGTAGCATAATTCATGCCAAAAGTTATCTACACTATTGATCACTGTTTGATAAGAAAGTCATATGTGTTTGCATTGGCCTTTAAGTAGTTATCATCATCAAATTATAATTATTGGTTGTTGATTATTAGTGCCGGCCCTAAGAAGGGGTGGGATGGACCCCTGTCCAAGGCCAACTCGCTCTGAGGCACGTTAAATTTTTTATATTATATGTTTTTCAAAAAAAAGATAAAAATTATAACCTAATTATGTTTTAAACCAAGTATAATCTTTTGGCCCATTTTCTTAACTAAATTAAAAGCTTAGTTTTAAAAAAACAAAATACTCCAATTCCATGGGCCATGGTCCATAGTTATTTGTTTAATTATTTTATATGGTCGTCAATTGAGTTATTGAGCAGTCCAGCAAAGAGATAGATATCGATTGTAATTGCAGAGGAACAAAAGGCTGCTACGACTTGCTTTGTGCCTTTGTGCGAGTGCGATTGCTGATTTATTATTTAGTTGCGGATTGTAGAAATGTTAGCAAAAAGTTACAAAGTATAAAGTATTAAATCATGTGAATCTCTTTGCTATGAAGAATGCTAGGAGAGTTGTACGTGTTATGGGTTAGCTATTACGTATTTCATTGTAATACTACGATTTTACTATGTTTATTGCTAAAACATTTGTTTTTGTTTAAAAAATTAGCTTATATAATTTAAGCAAGTAAATTTTTTTTCCAGCTTATCGAGCGCATCAAAATCCTGAGGACGTTGGTTATACCAAATGAAATGCAACTCTTAAACCATGCTTAACAACAGTCGTTCTTTGCATTTTTGGTCTGCTTGCTTGTGAGCGTAAACTTTACTTTTAGATCAATTCAAACTTAAACCCGGAGAATAATAGTTAGGGAAGAAGGATAAATAAATATTTGGGGTACAATCATCTTAATAGTTAGCGGACTTTTATAACGAATATGTCAAAACAGGGCAAAAGTGTGAAAATTGTTATTCGGAGAAGAATAGTTAAATTTATAAGAGGCTAATTTATGTCTTTACGATCATCAGGGGTGTTCCAAAAAATCCAAATACAAAACCAAATCTGAACTATCCAAAATTACGAACCTGAAACATCCAAAAATTCAGATATTCGAAAAAATAGATATCTGAATTTGAACACACCCAATGGTCATGCTTTACAAATAGAAAATTGAATTTTCTATACTTGCTAAAAATATTGTGTAGTTGTCATTTTATCTACGCATATTTTATAACATCGGTATTGACCTCATTGGCATGTAACATATTATCATTTGTTATGTGTGCATATTTTCATCTTAATGATTTCCGTTGGGTTAAAGGCGCAACGAACGACAGATAATCTCGCTATTTCTCTTAAATTGCTTTAAGATACACCAGTCATTTTCAAAGTTCATAAGGTGGCGAATCTATTTATTCTTAGTCGTCGCACATCGTGATCTCGTAATCGAACTTTGACGATAATAGAATCTGTGGGGAGTAATAATTCTATGACAGCCATCACTCTCATTTTTCGAAGGATTGAAAGTTACTGTATATGCCAGTAGTTTCTTAGAAAGTGTGATATATATGTTATCGTGTTTGTAGTCTATTATGGTGTCTGTATATATTACGTGTAAATAAATGATGTTAATTTTATTAATAAAATATTTCCCTTTTGCGTTGAAAGTAAATAAATTTGACTAAAAATAAATTACAACGAATTATTTACATTAAATGCTCTTCGAGATAAATCAGTCATAGTCGTGAAACTTCGTGTATATTGGACTAAAATAAATTAGTATAATTTAATGAGTTAAGATGTTTGAATCTTCCATCTTTCAACTATTTGAAGTATTAAAAACGCTCATAATATGATTCTTGTTGATCAATTATGGAGGTCCAGTCCACACATATATCCTTCTTTGTTACTTTGATATTTCTGCTATCAAAATGTAATGCAACAGATACCATGTCTACAAATCAAGAAATCAAAGATGGTGACACCCTTGTATCTCAAGGACAAATGTTTGAATTGGGCTTTTTTAGTCCTGGGAAGTCGAAGAACCGATACTTGGGGATATGGTACAAGAAGATATCATATGGTACCGTTGTATGGGTTGCTAACCGGGAGACACCAATTACAGATAGATCAGGCATTCTCAAACTTAGTAGAAACGGAAACCTTATCGTTTCCAGTGGCGACAACCTGATGGTGTGGTCATCCAATTCTTCGGTGTCTGTGGGGAGTGAGAATGTAGTGGTGATGCTGCAGCTTCAAGACAATGGAAATCTTGTTGTGTGGGATGAAAGTAAAATGATTTGGCAAAGTTTTGACTATCCTGGTGACACATTTCTACCGGGAATGAAATTCGGGAAGGACTTGGTAACTGGGTTACAAAGGTCCATGGTATCTTGGAAGAGTCCTGATGATCCTGCTGCAGGTGAGTATAGTAACATTTTAGACACAAATGGATATCCACAATTCCTAGGGTGGAAGGGTCAAGTATTACATACAAGACTTGGACCATGGAATGGTCTCGGTTTTAGTGGCTTTCCTATTGAAAAGAGGAACAATATTTACTCCACCGAGTTTGTTGTTAGTGAGAAGGAAATCTATCATATATATGCACTTAAAAGTTCAGTTTTTCAAAGGATAATTTTGACATGGGATGGCAAGCTAAAGATTTTGCAATGGATTGAGCGAATAAAAGACTGGATTGTGTATGCAGTCACTTTAGTCGATACTTGTGATCGTTTTTCACTATGTGGTCCTTATGGAATCTGTAGCATTAACAAGCATCCACCTTGTGCTTGTATGCAAGGTTTTGAACCAAGAAATCCTGAAGAATGGGATGCATCTGATTGGGTAGGCGGGTGTAAACGCAAAACACCTTTAAATTGTGGGGATGGGGATGGGTTTTGGAAAATTGGAGTGAAGGTCCCAGATACACGAAGGTCGTGGTATAATGTGAGCATGACCCTTAAAGAGTGTGAGATAGCCTGTAAAAGAAATTGCTCTTGTATAGGTTATGCAAATTTAGACATCAGAAATGGAGGAAGTGGATGTTTGCTATGGTTTGATGAGCTTTTGGACACCAGAGAGTATGATGAAATTCAAGATATTTACATAAAAATGGATGCAATTGAGTTAGAAGGTACACTCATTTGTTTTCCCAAAATTAGACTATTTTTGTTTTTTTAGCTCATATATTTAAGTACTAATCCTTTCTTATTTCTTAATGAAAGGTCTTATGGCCTCTCAGTCCAATATCAACAAAAAGAAAAGAATTCTGATAGTGTTGCTTTCAAGTTCATTAGCTCTTGCACTTATCTTTACAGTGGCATATGCCTCTATAAAGATAAACAAAAGTCGTCGCATGAAAGGACAAGGTAACACAATGGAGAATGTAATAAATGATGACATATTTGTGCGTTTATATGATGGAAATTTAACAAAATCATGTAACTTAGAGAAATCAAACATATCGTTTTGTAGGAAGAAATTATGGGCATAATAAAGAAAATACAAGTCTGCAGATGGAACTTTTTGATGATTTACCATTTTTTTAGCCTATTTGAAATAGCAAGGGCCACATGTAACTTTAGTGTCTCCAATAAGATTGGAGAAGGCGGCTTTGGTCCCGTTTACAAGGTATTTTTTTATGCTTTTTAAATAGAATGTGTTGCTTATCGTTAAATATATACATACCTGAGTGCGGGGTATGAGATGTTTGAAAATGAACATACGATTATGAACGTTACTACTTATAAATACTTTGCTATACATAGAGTTTTGAAACCTGCTTCTTGTACGTTTCTTTGAGACTTATAAAATACATATTTTACAAATACTTACACTAATCTTAGTCACATACCTACACGTTACACATATACACGTTTCATACTTCTATTATTTACACATACACCATGACTCATACATTCACACACATAATCATCATACTTACGTTGCATGCACACAAGCACTTAAAAAATTTTATGATTATTATATTTTATTATTTTATTATTATAATTAATTTAGCTGCTTAACTCGTTTTTCTCTTATAACTTTTAAAATATAACGTTCTATAAAGTTTCGAATACGTCATTGGGACGAGCTTATTTTTATCTACGAGTCGACCTAAGTTTCGTTAAAAACAGAGCACGTTTAAATATAATGTAATATTATATTTAAAATATTTAAACGGTCTCTTACGACACTAAAATTTGTCTAAAAACTTAAAATTTTGAATAGTAATTTTACTCGTTACTTACTCGCTCAACAATATATGAAAGAAAAACTTCATATTTCACATATTTATAACTATTATATTAAAATTTGGGGTGTTACACACTACCACAGATGTTATATCTCCATCATCCACCCACGGAGAAGCTGAGACGACAGGATTCCATCAGGACTTCCGACCTGATGAGGAGGACGAGTCAGACGAGGAGCCGTTGACTCGAACGGTGGGCAGCAAGGTGGTTGCCACCGAGAGAGGGATTAGGGCGGTAGGTGGACGCCAGGGTGAGTCTGGGGAGGCTGTTACTGATCCATCTTACACCCCAGACCAGCCCAGCAGCCAAGGGGGAGCATCCTCCTCGAAGGGATCGAGGAAAAAGAGGATGGCTCAGCCGCACGGAATGAAGAGTAAGAGACGGAGATTCACCTTGATCACCACCTCTACCACCACCACCACCACAGCTACCACTACCACTACCACACCCTCTACCACTACTACTACACCACCCACCACTACTACCATACCACCCACCATTACCACCACACCTCCACCCTCCACTACTACAGCCATACCTCCACCAGTTATACCTATACCACCACCCATCTTTACCACAGCTACCACCACTACCACCACCCATCGAGCCGAGACTTCATCATAGGTCCCACTGAGTTTTGGATCCTCTCTGCCCTCCGTTGGGTTAGAGGAGCAGCTGGCCAATCTGAACCGGATTGTGCTTAAGCTGCTTGCTACTGATGAGCAACGAGCTACACAGCTAAACCAGCTGATAGAGCTCAATGCTGCTCAAGCTCATCAGATAGCCGCTCAGAGTCAGGAGATTGTTGAGCTTCGTGAGCTGTAGACTTCATCAATACAGCGGATAAATAATCTTGAGGTGAAGAACAAGAAGCTGATGCTGCGACTCAAAGGCTCCAAAAATGAGCCCCTCAAGATCAGAGAAGGTGATGATGATAGTGATGATGATGAGGCAAGTGAAGATGAAGAGACTAGGGAAAGCCAGAATGATGATGATGATGAAGAAGAAGGAGATACTGCTGCATCTACCTCAGCTCAGGGTCAAGAGAGACGTACAAAGAGAAATCAAGACCAACGAGCTTCGTCTTCTGCCTCACCTACTGATGAGCCTGCGATTCAAGACAAAAGTAATGATTAGACATTTATGTATTTGAAAGCTTTTGTACTTGAATCATGTATTAAACTTCTGTACTTAATGTTTATATATATTTAACGTGTTTCTGTTTTGATTATTAACTAATGATTGATGTGTTAGATGTCTAAATCAAGCAGATCCAAATTTTCAGAGGGATGAATATGATGTTGCTCCCCTTCAGCAGGTCAAGGCTCAACTAACCATGATTCTTGATCTGCAAAGGATTGTCAGGAGATCAATGAGTTACACCCCTGAAGAGGGGGAAATAATTCATGATCTTACTAATGAGCAACTGGTCGAAATGTTCAAGCTTAATCCTGATGAGATTATCAAGGACACTCCAACCTTTAAAGCAACCAGTGACGACGAGCTGAACGACATTGATGAGATCGAGATCGAGGACGTCACTGCAGAGCACTATCCAGAGTATGCTGACAAAGAAGGAAATGTGGTTCCCAACTTGGGTGATTCCCTGGTCAGTGATATGTTTGAGATACTGGATAAAATGGAGCAAGTGTCCGAGAAGATTAAGGAACAAGCCCAAGCCTCAGACGCCGATGTCAACATCTGAAAGGCTGAATGGGCTGTATCTTTTGAGGAGATCCGAGCCCAACACGCTGCTCCTAAACCAAATGTCTACACCAAGCTCTACAAAGTGAAGAAACATCACAAGGTGTCAAGCAAGATTATCACGTGGGCCCATTTTGATGATCTTAATGTATACGCGGTAAAGAGAGAGAAGGGTATTGAGTACTTTAGATTCACACATGATCTAAAGACTCTACCTGGTTTTGAGCTCAACCAGCTGGCCAAACTGAAGCTGTTATATGCTGACCCGAGAAAGATGTCAGGCTGGTTTGAGGTTGCATTGAAGAGAGAGTACCACACCAGGTGGGTCAACTTCAAACCTCAACAACCTAAGAGGTATATCAGACGGTCTGAAGTTGATGCCATAACTGGAAAGCCTAAGATAGTGCTGAAGTGGAGTCCTCCACGTACGATGTCAAGAATCCCTCTAAGGGAAATGCCACAGGACTTCACTCCACACTTTAAGTGGTGGTACTATGATTGGAGAACAGGGGAGGCGGTCATAGTTCTGAACAAAGAGGGCAGAATGGATACCATCAGGGTATTTGACCCAATGTGGCTTACCAACTTGTCAGCTGATGATGTTTATACCTTATACAAGTGGCCACTGTTCTATGACTCGTAGGATATTGTACAAGCCCTCCAATTCCAAAACGTGATCAGACTCTGCTTTGCATTTGAAATACATGCAGCAGTTACAAGAGAGGAAAAGTACAAGAAATATGAGGAGCTTATGAAGAATGTAAGACAATAGATGAATCTAGGTCCAATGGGGAGTTTGTAGATACATGTGTACCTAGTTTCTGAGCTTAATGTAATATATCTTTATTGTCTTACACATATATAATTGAATGGGTACTTAATGAAATACAAAGTGTAGTTGTGCTTATAATGTTTAGTATTTCATTGTTTAGTAGTTTAACGCTTATTGAACTGACTATATAGGTTTCTGGTTGTTTGAATGAATCTTGATAATGTAATGATTAATAAATACATTCAAACTTAGTAATATGAAGTTCTCATGCGAATGGCCCATGCTAATGGACCATACGCATGAACAACTTCATGCGAATGACTCAGTCGCACGACTGAACCAGGAGACTGGATCAGTCGCACGAGTGTAACATGAGATTGACTCAGTCACACGACTGAACACTCAGTCGTGCGAATGGATCAACCACATGGCTCAATCGCACGACTGAACCATGCTAATGGTTCAGTCTCCCGAATGAGAAACCCTAACCTATAAATACCACTTAATTCGTGGAAAAACGTAAGAATTCAGAACACTTCGACTACAGACGTACCCTAGCCGTCCAGAGACCTCTAAGAACCTGTCCAATTCATAGATCGCACTAGATCGATTCCATATCGTTCTTAATGTTTAGATTCAATCCATAATTGATTCTACGTGCGTTCTCACTGAATGGATCGCCAATCAAATAGGATTCCGCACTATTTGATTTGGTATACACGTTAATTGGTTAGTATTACGTTCAATACACGATCCTAACAAATACATAGTCAATTAGTGATAGAAAGAGGAATAAGATTTTGACGAAGAGGTCACACGTCACAAAAGCCTTTGCAGATCACTATATATTGTAGAATGAATGACTTGACTTGATTGAATAGTTGCATAGATCATATGTTTTGATATCATGTAAAGAATAACTTGGAAAATAAATTGAAGAAATTAACTTTGTATCAAGTATACTATATCAGCAATATAAAGATACAAAGCTGTCATAAAAGCATACAAGAAGACTAACAATTGCTATAACACTCCTAATATATACAAAGGAAACAAAGAGAGGATATAATTGCTCTAATACGAGTTTTAATGGAAAGCATTTCAGTGTAGGTGTTGGGATGCCATTACGTACCAGGTGGAGCTCCTTCAGCCGCCACCATCAACGCGATCTCTAGCGACCGCCTCTGTCATGTTTCATTTCACTCATAACTTTTATATCTTGTGATTTCTTAAATAAATTGTTAATCTAATTTTGTCTCCTAGAATTTTGTATTGAAGTAATCTAGATAACATTATTAATCTTAACAGAAAAGAAATTTCGACTGAATGCAACTACAAAGTTCAATGTTGTATGCCCACAAGCCATCAAAAAAAGAAGAAAACAAAGATGAATTTACACATAATTCTAGCATAATAATGTGCTTGCTATCGAGCATACAACTGTGTTATCATGTATTCATTAACTGATGACACGTGCTTAGCTTCACTTTGGCTCTCCCCTATGAAAAATGCGGGCTGTTTAGGTTGAGGCAACACACCCTCACTGACTAGCATTAGAACCGCTGAGAACATCGTTGGTCTATCTTCTGCATGATGTTGCACGCACAACAGTGCAACATGTATCGATCTTAATACTTCATAGACTACACATGAGGACTGTAAAGATCGAGTCATTAATTCAATGGACTTGCCTTCCTTATGCAGTCTCCATGCCTATAGCAAATCAAAACATATTTTTACAAAAGAAATCATGAGTTTTAAGTCAAAATATTAGGATTTAGTCATACACCTTTACTTACATGTCCAAGAAGGTTATCGCTGTGGTCTCCATGAGAGAATTCTCTATTTTTCTTCCCGCTTATTATCTCCAACACAAGAACACCAAAACTAAACACATCTGATTTTATTGAGAAACGCCCATGTACTGTGTACTCTGGAGAAATGTAACCACTGCAGCAAATTTAGATATAGTACACCTAAAAATAAGTATAAGAGTTTCTCCTTCCATCTCAGATTTTTTTTATGATGAAGTATTTGAGTTAAAGAAGTTCTTACTACGTTCCGACCACTTTCTTTGTTTTATCAATGGTATCATGTCCTGTGAAGTTTCTAGCAAGGCCAAAGTCAGATATTTTTGGATTCATGTCATTGTCCAACAATATATTACCCGCCTTTAGATCTCTATGGATAATTTGAAGGCGTGAATCTTGATGTAGATAGAGAATACCACGAGCCATACCATGTATTATATTAAATCGTTGAGGCCAGTCAAGCATCAAACTTCTAGTTTCATCTGCCAAAAAAAGGTGACTACTATGTCATATGCTACTATATAATTACAGTAAGATACTATATGAAATCATTAAGAGTGCATCGAACCAAAGAGAAAAAAGTCTAAGCTTTTATTAGGCATGTATTCATAAATCAAAATTAGTTCACTTCTATGAATGCAATATCCAAGAAGCTTCACGAGATTTCGATGCTGAAGTTTTGCAATATAAATGAATTCATTCTTGAACTCATCAAGGCCTTGTTGGGACGCTTCTGAGAGACGTTTCACAGCTATTTCTCTTCCATCTTCCAATACACCCTAATAGATTAATATTAAGATTATGACTATATTTAATGATAAATACCACATTCTATTTAAGAAGCATAATAAAGGTACCTTGTAAACGGGACCAAAGCCACCTTCTCCAATCTTATTGGATATGCTAAAGTTACATGTGGCCCTTGCTAATTCAAATAGGCTAAAAAATGGTAAATCATCGACAATGTCCATGTGCACGCTTTTGTTTTCTTTATCATGCACATAACTTCTTCCTACAAAACGATATGTTTGATTTCTTTAAGTTTCATGATTTTGTTAAATCTCTATCATATAAGCATGAAAATGCATAATCATTTAGATACATTCTCCGTTAAATTACCTCGTCGTTTCATGTGGCGTCTTTTGTTTATCTTTATAGAGGTAAATGCCACTGCAATGATAACTACAAGAGCTAATGAACTTGAAAGCAACATTATAAGTATTCTTTTCATCTTGTTGATATTGGACTGTCTGGCCATAAGACCTTTCATTAAGAAATAAAAATAGTTTAGTAATTAAACATATAAGCCAAAAAAGATAAATGGTGTTATTTTAGGAATAATAAACATGTGTACCTTCTAATTCAATTGCATCCATTCTTATGTAAATATCTTGAAGTTCATCATACTCTCTAATGTCCAAAAGCTCATCAAACCATAGCAAACATCCACTTCCTCCATTTCTAATATCTAAACTTGTATAAGCTGTACAAGAGCAATTTCTTATACAGACCAACTCGCACTCTTTAAGGGTCATGCTCACATTATACCATGATCTTCGTGTATCTGGTACTTTCACTCCCTTAATCTTCCAAAACCCGTCCCCATCCCTATTCCCACAATTCAAAGGTTTTTTTCGTGTACACCCACGTACCCAATCAGATGCCTCCCATTCTTCTAGATTTCTAGGCTCAAAACCTTGGGCACAAGCACAAGGTGGATGCTTGTTGACGCTACAGATTCCATACGGACCACATAGTGAAAACCGATCACATGTATCTACTAAAGTGTCTGTATACATAATCCACTCTTTTCTTCGCTCAATCCATTGCAAAATATTAATCTTACCATCCCATGTCAAAACCATCCTTTGAAGAACCGAACTTTTAAGTGCATACATATGAGAAATTTCCTTCTCATTAATAACAAACTCGGTGGAGTAAATCCAATTGTTTTTTTCAATAGGAAAACCACTAAAACTGATACCGTTCCACGGTCCTAGTCTTGCATGTAAAACTTGACCCTTCCACTTCAAAATTTGTGGATATCCATTTGTGTCTAATATGAAACTATACTCACCTGCAGCAGGGTCATCAGGACTCTTCCACGATACCGTAGACCTTTGTAACCCCGTTACCAAGTCCTTCCCGAACTTCATTCCAGGTAGAAATGTGTCACCAGGATAGTCAAAACTTTGACAAATCATTTTATTTTCATTCCACACGACAAGATTTCCAGTATCTAAAAGCTGCAGCACCACCAATGAATTATTACTCCCCAAAGACACCGACGAATTGGATGACCAGTCCATCAGGTTGCTGCCACTAGAAACCACAAGGTTTCCATTTCTGCTAAGTTGAAGCATACCTGATCTATCAATAATTGGTGTCTCCCTGTTAGCAACCCATACAACAGTACCATATGATATCTTCTTGTACCATATCCCCAGGTATCGGTTCTTCGACTTCCTGGGACTAAAAAAGCCCATTTCAAACAGTTTTCCTTTAGAAACAAGGGTGTCACCATCTTTGATTTCGTGATTTGCAGACATGTAATCTGTTGCATAGCCATTTGATAGTAGTAATGTGAAAATAACTAAGAAGAATACATGTGTAAACTGGACCTCCATTATTGATCAAAGTGGAATAATGCATATTATTTGTCTATTTTAAACCTCAAATGGTTGGAAGATTCAAACATCTGAAGTCAATGTATCAATTGACTAGTGACCGTTTCTCAACACCTAACTTTTCACAATTTCTCAACACCTAACATTACACAAAATGTCATGACTATGATTAAATTAACTCGAATAGCATATTTAATGTAAATGCATAGTAGTTTATTCTAGTTAAATCAAGGGTCCTGATAAAGAGACACCCATTTGGATAAATCGACACCCGCGTATGGTACCATACGCGGCGTATAGGGTCGAATACACTGAAAACGATGAAAATTCAGGGGGCTGTCAGATTGCTATATGCCACAAATTGATGAATAGTGATTATTAAGATTTGAGCCATCGATTTTTATATCTACGGCTCTCCCGCTTTTATGTGGTTTTTTATGTTGCGCTTGACACGTCGTCTTCGTCAACACGTTTCAATCTGTTTTCATTCCACGTGTATTAATGTCTGCAAGAAGAGGGAAGAAAAAAACAGACAAAGACATAGAAAAAGGAGACGTGAAACGAAAACTAGGTCCCCCGCCCGCGGCACCGTCTGTATGTGGTCGCAGATTCCACAACAAAACCACCTCCGCCACTGTGGTGAGATTGGTGACGGTCTTAATGACTTTGAAAGTCAGGGAGGCTAAATCGGTATATTTTGCAACCCGCTGCAAGTGGTGGTTAGGCAATGGCGGTTTCAAGGTTTTTTTTTTAATAAAGGCTTCTTTGCTTTGCTGATTTTGCTCTTGGCTTTGATTAATCCCCAAGTATGGAAACTTTACTACTTTCTACACAAGTATGAAAAAATTTAAAAATTTTATGATCGAGAACAATTGCATTTTGAGTCAACTATAGTACAATATACTCTATGTTTAAATATGACTAAATGAATCAGTACATCTATATTCAAGAGCACATGTCAACAACTAATAACATAGATCATGTATATATATAAAAAGTGTAATTAGTAAGCCATATACTCTAATAAAGTATTAAGTTATAGGGAATGTGTTCATTATTTGGAAAGCTAATGTATAAATGATGGGGCCTTGTATGCTGTCATGACCTAAATAACGATCACTAATATAATGAGCTCTTTTATTGCTTTGAACATGATTTTTTATTTTTCTCATAAGCATAATTGTGCGTTAATTTCTTTTAAAACAACAAATAGACGTGTATATAACTTCGTACATTTAAAACAAAGAAAATAATAAGGTCTTAAACCGGTCAGTTTAAGCTTGAAAGCATTAACCATCAAAGAATATTAAGTGCAGCTTTGTTCCCGTAACTTTATATGGTTGACATCAAAGAGTTTCTTGAATAATGATTAGTTTCCTCATAAAAATTAAATGTTTTTTTTCTCTTTTAAGTTGTTAGCTATTGGTGTATTGTTGACGTTTGTGATACCAAATTCAAAATAGAAGTTTTCATCAGGCTGCAATGCGCGAAGCATCTTCATGTTTTATTAATGTCGACGGACATTCTGTTTTACAAACATCCACAAATAGCTTTTGTAATGTATAATGATGTTTATTTGATTTAAATCATTGTTTTTGTATTGTCACAACTATTCATTTTCATGTGGACTGAATTAAATGAAGAAATAGTTGTTAAGGAACTTTTGCCTGCAAGGAAGCATCTGATAGAGCATTTCTGTTCCAAAGATTCACAGGATACAGTAAGTTGGGAAAATTGATAGTTCACCATAGAGGTGGAAAACCTTAAGGTAATGTGGTTCAATAATAGTTATATGGTTTTTGTTTAATGTATATTAACTTTGCATTATTATCAATATATGGACAGCCAAAATGTGAAATCCTGATATCAAGAAAAGATATTTAAGATTGGTTCAAGGTAATTGAGCTGATTTTATCCTTCCGGTAAGCAACCTGAAAAGACCATGGTTATGAATGCATCCAATGAATTAAGTGATTTTTATACGTATTTGTTAGATGTTTGAAATCTTTTACTTCTTTAGAGACTTGTATAGCCATCTTATATGTGTATCAATTTGCAGGTTTTATTAACATTAGAGAGATAACGAGCAGATGAATCTGAACTGAAGTATGCTGAAGTTTTGGAATGGATCAATATTATACGTCTAAAATCAAGGCATGATCACAAAATAAAGCCTCTTTTAGTAACAAAACTATATTAACGCATGAGCTAAACTCAAGCAACGATACACAATATAGCCTCTCTTGAAACTCGATAACAGTTGTTATAGTAGTAAGTAGTTATAAGTAAATATGAATCAGGCTATTATATATCAAAGTAAATACAATACATAAAGCCATGAGCCTACAACCAAAACTATAGCTATGAGAAAAGCTAAAAACCCCTCCAATACTTATCATGAGTATGAGTTGTTGTTGCTGCAGAAATAAACATTCAATGTGAGTGACTGTTGATAGACGCGTTCAACGAGTCTAGAGAATGGGGGTGCCTACCAAGAGTTAATTGGTTGCGTTGTGTGGATGAGGAATTTAGCATGTGATAATGATAAGGTAAACACATGTAATATTCAAGTAATAGACATAACATATAAAGCAATGATTCAAATGTTGTTGTTGCAAGCGTGTTTCTCCCTCATAGGCATTTAAAAGGAAAAAGAGGCTACGAGAACTCACTGTTGTTGTTGAGAGGTTAGAGATTCCTTACTCCAAAATGTGATAATGCTAAACCGACGTTTCCAACACACACACACACACACACACACACACATATATATATATATATATATATATATATATATATATTATATATATATATATATACACACACACATAGTGATTCGTCAGTAAGTTTGGTAAGTCAACGTGTAAATTGTCTTAGATTAAATCATTAGGTTTATTTGTAAGTTTTGTCGGGTAATAGAGTACACTAGAGGTTGTTTTGACTTATATTAGTAATGTATGTAGGTTATAACTTATGATATCTATTTGTTTCTATTCATTAAAATTCAGGTTATTACCAATAATTTCTATCGTGATGTGTCTATTTGTAACTTGTATTATGGCATCAAGATAAATTATAAGAACTGTGTAATGACCAACTCTAACTCCTAAGCATGTGTAAGTGTGAAGATCAGACTCCAGTCCCACCTTATAACCTATTTAAAATCGTTTTTTCTTTACTATGTTCACTGCAACACATTCCTGGACAGTTGTTCGTATCTTGGTCGGATGGGGGTCCAAAACTAATTATTAGCATATGTGTATATATGCGTTAGAAAGCTACTAAGATAACTTTTGACGCAAAAATCATGTTTGTTGGTTAAGTGTTGACAAGTTTATGGTCTTGTAAAGTCAGGTTAACATTCAGTCAGAAAAAGTTACTTTTAACACTTCATTTTCTTTTGCACTTTTGGGAGAGCAAATCTCCATAGAAAATTACGAGACCAGTTGGTTTGAAAGCTAACATGTTGAAAATAACTTTAAGTTCAAGAAAACTTAAAGTTGGGTCAATAAATCTGTCAGGTTGCTGTCCATGTTGGTTTCACAGCCTTGTTGTTATATCTTCTAAGTTTTTAACTAGAGATTGAGTATCACACATGTTAAAGTACTAAATCTAAGTGTGAAAAGTATCTATTTCATGTTTCCAATCGTGGTTTAAGTGTGTGCTTAGGGTGATTTCATCTCTGCAACGTATATGTAATCCTAAAGACCTTATTATGTCCAGTTATAAGTTCTTCATGAAACTTGATTTTTAATCTATCATGGATTCATGGGACCTTATCAATGAGTAGTATAACATTTAAAAGGTTTAGTTTAAGTGGTTTTAAGTTCATACCCGTTGGTAAGTGTCGGTGCAAGAAGAAGACGTGTGTTAGAGGTCCAAACCATGCACTTGAGCTCTTCTTCCTTCTTACGATCACAACAGCAGCAACAGGCAGCCCTCTTGGAGCTGGGTTTGGGCAGAATTTGAGGGTGTTTTGTTGTGAGAAAAATCTGCTCTAGGGTGGGTTTTATAAGAGATTTAGTAGGGAATCTCATCATGAGATGCCAAAGCATCTTTGAACAACTTTTTGTTTGAGATTTGGCCCTTCTTGGGCCGCAGAAACAGCAGCATGCTCGAGCAGTATTCCAGCAGCATATTACATCTTCTTTTGTACTTCATTTCAGTATTTTAATACTAGAGTTGATGTCCCAAACCATGATTACTTAGTCGGATTTTATTTGAAAGGTATGGGAGGTTGTAACTAGGAGAAATGGTGGTGATTTCATGGCATTTCCAGCTGCCCCCATCGAGCAGCAGGAGGGGCTAGTTGCAGGTCCTTTTTGACCTGCCATGAGGTGAGGTTTTGTTGGTCTATTACCCACTAGTTTAAGGTTTAATCTCCCTTGGTATCTAGCATTATTTATTGGAAGTTTTAATGTTTTGGAGTTGTTTTTGGCCTCAATAAATCGAGTATTATGAGGACATGAATATAGTTTTGTTCACGTTCTTGAATTTGTCAATTTATGTTAATGGATTTGGTGATTTATGCTTGCTGATTTACTTATGCGATAATTAGTTACATTCGGTTTTCAAAGCCCATTGTATGTGATTTGATTGTGATTGTTATCACTAAACCAAGTAATGTTAAAATGTGTTGTTGCACACGAAGTCCCATATTGGATTACTTATGAAGCTTATAACTTAGTAAATGCATTTAGGATTTTTGAATGACGAGCGAGAAACTATAGGTTACTAGAACCGTCTCGTTTATATAAAAGCATTGCATTAAGGTTCATAGTTCTGTTTATGAAATGCTAACATGTGTCATGTTGCATTAAACTTGGTATGTTGACGTGCTATAAATTATGCTTAGCGACGAAATGTTCATGCAAAGGTAGTAGTTTCATGCATGATTACATGCACAAATGATGTGTCAGGGGTTTTTATTAGCTATCATCACGAATCATCACATAATGGTATTTATGCGTGAACCTTCTTAATATCTAATTACGTACTTAATCTAATTCTCAATTAAGTCCAAGGCACATTAGCTAATAAATCAAAGTTAAGTAAAAAAAATATTATGGCTTGACAAGAGTTAGAGTATTAGAGCTTAATATGTGGGGTTATAAAGTTACCTGCAAATTCACGAATGTTACAGAAGCGATTGGGGTCGTCCGTTTAAAAATTCCAACGCTTGATATATTTTGCGTGATAATTCTACCCATTTTTATTTTTACTAAAAAGGGTAATGAGAAAATTTTAGTACTCAAGCATGACTATGAAGCGGCCGACAAAATATCTTAGGTGATAATTTATAAAATCACGCAAGTTATATCATTTATTACTCAAGTTATAATAATATATACACAAGGTTAAAACATATTACTCGAGCCATTAAAAACTAGTTCCTTAGTTCATTTTAAGATAGTCCAAAACCAGTAAAGGTTAAGTTAAAAATCACACAAGTTATACATTTTTCAAGCAATGTTCTACATGTATTACGTAAGCAATTCAAAACTAGTGATAATCCAATTAAAACTATATCTAAACCATTCAAGGTTCTTAAGTAATTACACAAGGTTCTACATAAGTCATTTAATGTTCTTATTAAATTAGCTTGTTAGAATATTAAATACACGAGGTTCTTCAAAGCTTTAACTTCAACTCGACACAGTAGTTATAATATCACGCAAGAAGTAATGAAAATAAATTGGCAGATGAAAATACCCCTCCATGTATAAACACATAGAAGCCACGCGACGTCCTCCTATTGCTTCGTATGTTTTGATCACTTTGTAGCGTAAACTTTCCCTATATATACTAGGGAGGATTCTACGCAGAACACAATTTTGTATTAAAAGGACGAGAACAAATTAAATCTTTCATTTTCTCAATCCAAAACTTTATTATAATATAATGCAGGACCGTTGAAGGGTTGGTCACTTACACTTAGTCTCACAATGAGGAGAGTGTTTAGAACTCTTAACATATCAAATAGGGAACCGAGACTTAGTTATGATACGATGAACACAAGTAAACAAGAGACAGAAACTTAAGAACAACAACAAGTATTTGGTTTTAAGATTGCAGTATATTGCTTCTCAAGTTCTATTACAAGTGTTGTAAAGAATAAGAAATAAGTTACAAGGACTTGAAATACTTTATACCACATCCTACGGCCGGTCATACTTAGAAAGCCACCTGGAAACATCAATTTAGACAACATAAGATCAATGTAGAGTCAAAAGGCAGATTGTCTTTTGACTAATGACTATGACATGTCATAGCTTACATCCTAATATATTACAAAAAGGATAAAAGTACATAAAGTAGAAAGTTACAGACACAAGACCTCAATGTATAGTTACCAAAAGCATGGACCTTTTCACCAACTTGTATAAGTTGGTGAGTTATCAGAGTTGCAGCGGAAAGTGGTCCAGCTTTATGAAAAAGTACATCAGATAAAGCATGTATTAAAAGTCTTCAAAAGAAATCTGTCTTCACTTCATTTTCTTTGGAAGACTTTGTCTTTGAAGCTTCGAAAGACTTCACGTTTGGCTTCGGAAGATGTTAGTCTTGCCTTCGGAAGATTTCATACTTAGAATATTTTCCAGTGTAGAGTATGAAACTTCCAAAGCAACTTCTACTTTGCACTACGTGCATGCATGCAGGAAGGACTTGGTTTGTTTTGGGTGTATCAGCCTTTCATTAAACCTTACAAACTTCCCCTAGGCTGATGCTACCAAAATAATGAAGACTTTAGATATTGACAGTCCTCATCATGATAATGACCATACCATTCTTCATTAGATGGTCAGGATCACTCAGACTTTCAAAGTATCTTCTCATTTCAAAGAGATCATGCAGAGGTAGGTTAAACATGTCCTGCCATGTGTAGACATCTTGACCACCTTGATCTTTGTTAACATACCATCTTTCCGGATTAGTAGTGAAGGTCCAGGACAAGATGGGTCTTCCTGATTGAAGAGGAGCTATTTGGATTGGAGTTGGTTGAGCTGCCTCTTGTTGCACTTCCTCAGGATGTTCTAAACCATTCACTAAGTATCGTTCTTAACCGGTTCACTATTCCCATACTTAGTGAATGATTTAGAACATCCTAAGGAAGTGCAACAAGAGGCAGCTCAACCAACTTCAATCCAAATAGCTCCTCTTACATCAGGAAGACCCATCTTGTCCTGGACCTTCACTACTAATCCGGAAAGATGGTATGTTAACAAAGATCAAGGTGGTCAAGATGTCTACACATGGCTGGACATGTTTAACCTACCTCTGCATGATCTCTTTGAAATGAGAAGATACTTTGAAAGTCTGAGTGATCCTGACCATCTGATGAAGAATGGTATGGTCATTATCATGATGAGGACTTTCAATATCTAAAGTCTTCATTATTTTGGTAGCATCAGCCTAGGGGAAGTTTGTAAGGTTTAATGAAAGGCTGATACACCCAAAACAAACCAAGTTCTTCCTGCATGCATGCACGTAGTGCAAAGTAGAAGTTGCTCTGGAAGTTTCATACTCTACACTAGAAAATATTCTAAGTATGAAATCTTCCGAAGCCAAGACTAACATCTTCCGAAGCCAAACGTGAAGTCTTTCGAAGCTTCAAAGACAAAGTCTTCCAAAGCCAATGAAGTGAAGACAGATTTCTTTTGAAGACTTTTGATACATGCTTTATCTGATGTACTTTTTCATAAAGCTGGACCACTTTCCGCTGCAACTCTGATAACTCACCAACTTATACAAGTTGGTGAAAAGGTCCAGCTTTTGGTAACTATACATTAAGGTCTTGTGTCTGTAACTTTCTACTTTATGTACTTTTATCCTTTTTGTAATATATTAAGATGTGAGCTATGACATGTCATAGTCATTAGTCAAAAGGCAATCTGCCTTTTGACTCTACATTGATCTTATGTTGTCTAAATTGATGTTTCCAGCTGGCTTTCTAGTATGGCCGGTTGTAGGATGTGGTATAAAGTATTTCAAGTCCTTGTAACTTATTTCTTATTCTTTACAACACTTGTAATAGAACTTGAGAAGCAATATACTGCCATCTTGAAAACCAAATACTTGTTGTTGTTCTTAAGTTTCTGTCTCTTGTTTACTTGTGTTCATCGTATCATAACTAAGTCTCGGTTCCCTATTTGATATGTTAAGAGTTCTAAACACTCTCCTCATTGTGAGACTAAGTATAAGTGACCAACCCTTCAACGGTCCTGCATTATATTATAATAAAGTTTTGGATTGAGAAAATGAAAGATTTAATTTGTTCTCGTCCTTTTAATACAAAATTGTGTTCTGCGTAGAATCCTCCCTAGTATATAGGGAAAGTTTACGCTACAAAGTGATCAAAACATACGAAGCAATAGGAGGACGTCGCGTGGCTTTTGTGTGTTTATACATGATGGGGTATTTTCATCTGCCAATTTATTTTCATTACTTCTTGCGTGATTTTATAACTACTGTGTCGAGTTGAAGTTAAAGCTTTGAAGAACCTTGTGTATTTAATATTCTAACAAGCGTAATTTAATAAGAACCTTAAATGACTTATTTAGAACCTTGTGTAATTACTTAAGAACCTTGAATGGTTTAGATATAGTTTTGATTGGATTATCACTAGTTTTGAATTGCTTACGTAATACATGTAGAACATTGCGTGAAAAATGTATAACTTGTGTGATTTTTAACTTAACCTTGATTGGTTTTGGACTATTTTAAAATGACCTAAGGAACTAGTTTTTAATGGCTCGAGTAATATGTTTTAACCTTGTGTATATATTATTATAACTTGAGTAATAAATGATATAACTTGCGTGATTTTATAAATTATCACCTAAGATATTTTGTCGGCCGCTTCATAGTCACGCTTGAGTACTAAAATTTTCTCATTGCCCTTTTTAGTAAAAATGGATAGAATTATCACGCAAAATATATCAAGCGTTGGAATTTTTAAACGGACGACCCCAATCGCTTCTGTAACATTCGTGAATTTTCAGGTAACTTTAAAACCCCACATATTAAGCTCTAATACTCTAACTCTTGTCAAGCCATAATATTTTTTTACTTAACTTTGATTTATTAGCTAATGTGCCTTGGACTTAATTGAGAATTAGATTAAGTACGTAATTACATATTAAGAAGGTTCATGCATAAATGCCATTATGTGATGATTCGTGATGATAGCTAATAAAAACCCCTGACACATCATTTGTGCATGTAATACCTTTACATGAACATTTCGTCGCTAAGCATAATTTATAGCACGTCAACATACCAAGTTTAATGCAACATGACATATGTTAGCATTTCATAAACAGAACTATGAACCTTAATGCAATGCTTTTAAATAAACGAGACGGTTCTAGTAACCCATAGTTTCTCGCTCGTCATTCAAAAATCCTAAATGCATTTACTAAGTTATAAGCTTCATAAGTAATCCAATATGGGACTTACTTCGTGTGCAACAACACATTTTAACATTACTTGGTTTAGTGATAACAATCACAATCAAATCACATACAATGGGCTTTAAAAACCGAATGTAACTAATTATCGCATAAGTAAATCAACAAGCATAATTCACCAAATCCATTAACATAAATTGACAAATTCAAGAACGTGAACAAAACTATATTCATGTCCTCATAATACTCGATTTATTGAGGCCAAAAACAACTCCAAAACATTAAAACTTCCAATAAATAATGCTAGATACCAAGGGAGATTAAACCTTAAACTAGTGGGTAATAGACCAACAAAAGCTCACCTCATGGCAGGTCAAAAAGGACATGCAACTAGCCCCTCCTAGTGCTCGATGGGGGCTGCTAGAAATGCCATGAAATCACCACCATTTCTCCTAGTTACACCCTCCCATACCTTTCAAATAAAAGCCAACTAAGTAATCACGGTTTGGGACATCAACTCTAGTATTAAAATACTGAAATGAAGTACAAAAGAAGATGTGATATGCTGCTGGAATACTGCTTGAGCAGTCGAGCATGCTGCTGTTTCTGCGGCCCAAGAAGGGCCAAATCTCAAACAAAAAGTTGTTCAAAGATGCTTTGGCATCTCATGATGAGATTCCCTACTAAATCTCTTATAAAACCCACCCTAGAGCGGATTTTTCTCACAACAAAACACCCTCAAATCCTGCCCAAACCCAGCTCCAAGAGGGCTGCCTGTTGCTGCTGTTGTGATCGTCAGAAGGAAGAAGAGCTCAAGTACACGGTTTGGACCTCTAACACATGTTTCTTCTTGCCCGACACTTAACGACGGGTATGAACTTAAACCACTTAAACTAAACCTTTTAAATGTTATTAGTCATTGATAAGGTCCCATGAATCCATGATAGATTAAAAATCAAGTTTCATGAAGAACTTATAACTGGACATAATAAGGTCTTTAGGATTACATGTACGTTGCAGAACTGAAATCACACTAAGCACACACTTAAACCACGATTGGAAACATGAAATAGATACTTTTCACGCTTACTTTTAGTACTTTAACATGTGTGATACTCAATCTCTAGTTAAAAACTTAGAAGATATAACAAGGCTGTAAAACCAACATGGACAGCAACATGACAGATTTATTGACCCGACTTTAAGAGGTTGTAACATGGGAAAAAATAAACCAAATGAAGTGTTCTTGATCTTAAAGTTATTTTCAACATGTTAGCTTTCAAACCAACTGGTCTCGTAATTTTCTATGGAGATTTGCCCTCCCAGAAGTGCAAAAGAAAATGAAGTGTCAAAAGTAATTTTTCTGACTGAATGTTAACCTGACTTTAAAAGGCCATAAACTTGTCAACACTTAACCAACAAACCTGATTTTTGTGTCAAAAGTTATCTTAGTAGTTTCCAACGCATATACACTCACTTGCTAATAATTAGTTTTGGACCCCATCCGACCAAGATACGAACAATTGTCCAAGAATGTGTTGCAGTGAACATAGTAAAGGGAAAACGATTTTAAATGGGTTATAAGGTGGGACTGGAGTCGATCTTCACACTTACACATGCTTAGGAGTTAGAGTTGGTCATTACACAATTCTTGTAATTTATCTTGATGCCATAATACTAGTTACAAGTAGACACATCACGATAGAAATTATTGGTAATAACCTACATACATTACCTACATACATTACTAATATAAGTCAAAACAACCTCTAATGTACTCTATTACCCGACAAAACTTACAAATAAACCTAATGATTTAATCTGAGACGATTTACACGTTGCCTTACCAAACTTACCGACGAATCACTACGTGTGTGTGTGTGTTGGAAACGTCAGTTTAGCATTGTCACATTTCGGAGTAAGGAATCTCTAACCTCTCAACAACAACAGTGAGTTCTCGTAGCCTCTTTTTCCTTTTAAATGCCTATGGGGGAGAAACACGCTTGCAACAACAACAACATTTGAATCATTGCTTTATATGTTAAGTCTATTACTTGAATAATACATGTGTTTACCTTATCATTATCACATGCTAAATTCCTCATCCACACAACGCAACCAATTAACTCTTGGATAGAGACACTGGAACATATTGATAGTACTATCGGGGTAGGCACCCCCATTCTTTAGACTCGTTGAACGCGTCAATCAACAGTCACTCACATTGAATGTTTATTTCTGTAGCAACAACAACCGATACTCGTGATAAGTATTGGAGGGGTTTTCAGCTTTTCTCATAGTTATAGTTTTGGTTGTAGGCTCATGGCTTTATGTATTGTATTTACTTTGATATATAATAGCCTGATTCATATTTACTTACAACTACTTACTACTATAACAACTGTTATCGAGTTTCAAGAGAGGCTATATAGTGTATCGTTGTTTGAGTGTAGCTCATGCGTTAATATAGTTTTGTTACTAAAAGAGGCTTTATTTTGTGATCATGCCTTGATTTTAGACGTATAATATTGATCTATTCCAAAACTTCAGCATACTTCAGTTCAGATTCATCTGCTCGTTGTCTCTCTAATGTTAATAAAACCTGCAAATTGATACACATAAGATGGCTATTCAAGTATCTAAAGAAGTAAAAGATTTCAAACATGTAACAGATACGTATAAAAATCACTTAATTCATTTGATATATTCATAACCATGGTCTTTCCAGGTTGCTTACCGGAAGGATAAAATCAGCTCAATTACCTTGAACCAAACTTAAATATCTTTTCTTGATATCAGGATTTCACATTTTGGCTGTGCATATATTGATAATAATGCAAAGTTAATATACATTAAACAAAAACCATATAACTATTATTGAACCACATTACCTTAAGGTTTTCCACCTCTATGGTGAACTATCAATTTTCCGAACTTCCTGTGTCCTGTGAATCTTTTGGAACAGAAAATGCTCTATCAGATGCTTCCTTGCAGGCAAAAGTTCCTTAACAACCATTTCTTCATTTAATTCAGTCCACATGAAAATGAATAGTTGTGACAATACAAAACAATGATTTAAATCAAATAAACATCATTATACATTACAAAAGCTATTTGTGGATGTTTGTAAAACAGAATGTCCGTCGACATTAATAAAACATGAAGATGCTTCGCGCATTGCAGCCTGATGAAAACTTCTATTTTGAATTTGGTATTTCAAACGTCAACAATACACCAATAGCTAACAACTTAAAAGAGAAAAAAACATTTAATTTTTATGAGGAAACTAATCATAATTCAAGAAACTCTTTGATGTCAACCATATAAAGTTACGGGAACAAAGCTGCACTTAATATTCTTTGATGGTTAATGTTTTCAAGCTTAAACTGACCGGTTTAAGACCTTATTATTTTCTTTGTTTTAGATGTATGAAGTTATATACACGTCTATTTGTTGTTTTAAAAGAAATTAACGCACAATTATGCTTATGAGAAAAATAAAAAATCATGTTCAAAGCAATAAAAGAGCTCATTATATTAGTGATCGTTATTTAGGTCATGACAGCATACAAGGCCCCATCATTTATACATTAGCTTTCCAAATAATGAACACATTCCCTATAACTTAATACTTTATTAGAGTATATGGCTTACTAATTACACTTTTTATATATATACATCATCTATGTTATTAGTTGTTGACATGTGCTCTTGAATATAGATGTACTGATTCATTTAGTCATATTTAAACATAAGAGTATATTGTACTATAGTTGACTCAAAATGCAATTGTTCTCGATCATAAAATTTTTAAATTTTTTCATACTTGTGTAGAAAGTAGTAAAGTTTCCATACTTGGGGACTAATCAAAGCCAAGAGCAAAATCAGCAAAGCAAAGAAGCCTTTATTAAAAAAAACCTTGAAAAACCGCCATTGCCTAACCACCGCTTGCAGCGGGTTGCAAAATATACCGATTTAGCCTCCCTGACTTTCAAAGTCATTAAGACCGTCACCAATCTCACCACAGTGGCGGAGGTGGTTTTGTTGTGGAATCTGCGACCACATACAGACGGTGCCGCGGGCGGGGGACCTAGTTTTCGTTTCACGTCTCCTTTTTCTATGTCTTTGTCTGTTTTTTTCTTCCCTCTTCTTGCAGACATTAATACACGTGGAATGAAAACAGATTGAAACGTGTTGACGAAGACGACGTGTCAAGCGCAACATAAAAAACCACATAAAAGCGGGAGAGCCGTAGATATAAAAATCGATGGCTCAAATCTTAATAATCACTATTCATCAATTTGTGGCATATAGCAATCTGACAGCCCCCTGAATTTTCATCGTTTTCAGTGTATTCGACCCTATACGCCGCGTATGGTACCATACGCGGGTGTCGATTTATCCAAGTGGGTGTCTCTTTATTAGGACCCTTAATTTAACTAGAATAAACTACTATGCATTTACATTAAATATGCTATTCGAGTTAATTTAATCATAGTCATGACATTTTGTGTAATGTTAGGTGTTGAGAAATTGTGAAAAGTTAGGTGTTGAGAAACGGTCACTAGTCAATTGATACATTGACTTCAGATGTTTGAATCTTCCAACCATTTGAGGTTTAAAATAGACAAATAATATGCATTATTCCACTTTGATCAATAATGGAGGTCCAGTTTACACATGTATTCTTCTTAGTTATTTTCACATTACTACTATCAAATGGCTATGCAACAGATTACATGTCTGCAAATCACGAAATCAAAGATGGTGACACCCTTGTTTCTAAAGGAAAACTGTTTGAAATGGGCTTTTTTAGTCCCGGGAAGTCGAAGAACCGATACCTGGGGATATGGTACAAGAAGATATCATATGGTACTGTTGTATGGGTTGCTAACAGGGAGACACCAATTATTGATAGATCAGGTATGCTTCAACTTAGCAGAAATGGAAACCTTGTGGTTTCTAGTGGCAGCAACCTGATGGACTGGTCATCCAATTCGTCGGTGTCTTTGGGGAGTAATAATTCATTGGTGGTGCTGCAGCTTCTAGATACTGGAAATCTTGTCGTGTGGAATGAAAATAAAATGATTTGGCAAAGTTTTGACTATCCTGGTGACACATTTCTACCTGGAATGAAGTTCGGGAAGGACTTGGTAACGGGGTTACAAAGGTGTACGGTATCATGGAAGAGTCCGATGACCCTGCTGCAGGTGAGTATAGTAACATATTAGACACAAATGGATATCCACAAATTTTGAAGTGGAAGGGTCAAGTTTTACATGCAAGACTAGGACCGTGGAACGGTATCAGTTTTAGTGGTTTTCCTATTGAAAAAGACAATCATATTTACTCCACCGAGTTTGTTATTAATGAGAAGGAAATTTCTCATATGTATGCACTTAAAAGTTCGGTTCTTCAAAGGATGGTTTTGACATGGGATGGTAAGATTAAGATTTTGCAATGGATTGAGCGAAGAAAAGAGTGGATTATGTATACAGACACTTTAGTAGATACATGTGATCGGTTTTCACTATGTGGTCCGTATGGTATCTGTAGCGTCAACAAGCATCCACCTTGTGCTTGTGCCCAAGGTTTTGAGCCTAGAAATCTAGAAGAATGGGAGGCATCTGATTGGGTACGTGGGTGTACACGAAAAAAAACCTTTGAATTGTGGGAATAGGGATGGGGACGGGTTTTGGAAGATTAAGGGAGTGAAAGTACCAGATACACGAAGATCATGGTATAATGTGAGCATGACCCTTAAAGAGTGCGAGCTGGTCTGTATAAGAAATTGCTCTTGTACAGCTTATACATGTTTAGATATTAGAAATGGAGGAACTGGATGTTTGCTATGGTTTGATGAGCTTTTGGACATTAGAGAGTATGATGAACTTCAAGATATTTACATAAGAATGGATGCAATTGAATTAGAAGGTACACATGTTTATTATTCCTAAAATAACACCATTTATCTTTTTTGGCTTATATGTTTAATTACTAAACTATTTTTATTTCTTAATGAAAGGTCTTATGGCCAGACAGTCCAATATCAACAAGATGAAAAGAATACTTATAATGTTGCTTTCAAGTTCATTAGCTCTTGTAGTTATCGTTGCAGTGGCATTTACCTCTATAAAGATAAACAAAAGACGCCACATGAAACGACGAGGTAATTTAACGGAGAATGTATCTAAATGATTATGCATTTTCATGCTTATATGATAGAGATTTAACAAAATCATGAAACTTAAATAAATCAAACATATCGTTTTGTAGGAAGAAGTTATGTGCATGATAAAGAAAACAAAAGCGTGCACATGGACATTTTCGATGATTTACCATTTTTAGCCTATTTGAATTAGCAAGGGCCACATGTAACTTTAGCATATCCAATAAGATTGGAGAAGGTGGCTTTGGTCCCGTTTACAAGGTACCTTTATTATGCTTCTTAAATAGAATGTGTTGTTTATCATTAAATATAGTCATAATCTTAATGATAATCTTTTAGGGTGTATTGGAAGATGGAAGAGAAATAGCTGTGAAACGTCTCTCAAAAGTGTCCCAACAAGGCCTTGATGAGTTCAAGAATGAAGTCATTTATATTGCAAAACTTCAGCATCGAAATCTCGTGAAGCTTCTTGGATATTGCATTCATAGAAGTGAACTAATTTTGATTTATGAATACATGCCTAATAAAAGCTTGGACTTTTTTCTCTTTGGTTCGATGCACTCTTAATGATTTCACATAGTATCTTACTGTAAAATATAGTAGCATATGACATAGTAGTCACCTTTTTTGGCAGATGAAACTAGAAGTTTGATGCTTGACTGGCCTCAACGATTTAATATAATACATGGTATGGCTCGTGGTATTCTCTATCTACATCAAGATTCACGCCTTCAAATTATCCATAGAGATCTAAAGGCGGGTAATATATTGTTGGATAATGACATGAATCCAAAAATATCTGACTTTGGCCTTGCTAGAAACTTCACAGGACATGATACCATTGATAAAACAAAGAAAGTGGTCGGAACGTAGTAAGAACTCCTTTAACTCAAATACTTCATCATAAAAAAAATCTGAGATGGAAGGAGAAACTCTTATACTTATTTTTTGGTTTACTGTATCTAAACTTGCTGCAGTGGTTACAATTCTCCAGAGTACGCAGTACATGGGCGTTTCTCTATAAAATCAGATGTGTTTAGTTTTGGTGTTCTTGTGTTGGAGATAATAAGCGGGAAGAAAAATAGAGAATTCTCTCATGGAGACCATAGCGATAACCTTCTTGGACATGTAAGTAAAGGTGTATGACTAAATCCTAATATTTTGACTTAAAACTCGTGATTTCTTTTGTAAAAATGTGTTTTGATTTGCTATAGGCATGGAGACTGCATAAGGAAGGCAAGTCCATTGAATTAATGACTCGATCTTTACAGTCCTCATGTGTAGTCTATGAAGTATTAAGATCGATACATGTTGCCCTGTTGTGCGTGCATGATCATGCAGAAGATAGACCAACGATGTTCTCAGCGGTTCTAATGCTAGTCAGTGAGGGTGTGTTGCCTCAACCTAAACAGCCCGCATTTTTCATAGGTGAGAGCCAAAGTGAAGCTAAGCACGTGTCATCAGTTAATGAATACATGATAACACAGTTGTATGCTCGATAGCAAGCACATTACTATGCTAGAATTATGTGCAAATTCATCTTTGTTTTCTTCTTTTTTGATGGCTTGTGGGCATACAACATTGAACTTTGTATTTGCATTCAGTCGAAATTTCTTTTCTGTTAAGATTAATAATGTTATCTAGATTACTTCAATACAAAATTCTAGGAGACAAAATTAGATTAACAATTTTTTTAAGAAATCACAAGATATAAAAGTTATGAGTGAAATGAAACATGACAGAGGCGGTCACTAGAGATCGCGTTGATGGTGGCGGCTGAAGGAGCTTTAATACATTAAATGTCTAAATGACCCGCATCATCTTTATACATCTAGCTTTTAGTTTAAATTAGTATTAAACCCCCACGCGTTGCGGTGGGGCGTAAAACCATGCATGTAAAGTAGCGCTAACGACACATCACCGTTAGTGAGTATAAACACCAAAACAAATTATACTAAAAAAGAAATAGAAAACGAAAAAGATAAACATTAACGAAAAGTAGATGTAAAAGCGTTAACACGCGAGTGAAACATATAACATCTAACACAATAAGTAAATCGATCTAGGACCAGTGTCTTGTGTCAAGGCCGTTAAATAGAGAAATAATAAGTGTAAAAACGTTAAAACACATACACACATTTCAGCATGTTAACTCTCAAAATTTAGACGAAACGTAAAACGAAAAGTTTTTAAAATATAAAAAGTGTAGGGGACCAATGATGAAAATAAAAAAGTATTGAGATTAAATTGTAAAAGATGTAAAAATAAGGGTTAGATAGAAAAGTAAAAAAAAAAAAAAAAACAAAAAAAAGGTAGGTACAACGTATGAAGCACATGATACAACCCATGATACATAAGTAAATTGATATGTAGTATATATATAATGAGTACTAATGACAGGTACCCATTTGATAAACTAATAACTTGATATATTAAGTGTATTTATGTGTGGTTGGGTCATCTGACCTAATTAAACTACAAATATAATATATTAAGTGTTTAAATGACATGAACCCACTTAATATATCCAACTTTTATATATCCAACTTTTAATTTAAATGTTTCAAAATCACATGTATTCACTTTTATAGGCTAGAACTTTAATATATCGAGTGTTATAATTAAGTGGGTTTTGGTTATTTGATGCTTTTAATCTAAAAGTATGATATATTAATTATATGAAGTGTTTAAATAACTCAAACGCACTGTAATGTACTAAAAGTTGGAATTGAGTAATATATTGCAAGGCGCAGCATATACGGGGTGATGATCGAGTTCTAAGGAAGACAATTCCTAATGCGTCGAGTACAGACCCCAACCACTCACAACAACAAATATGGCAAGAACAGTTGAAAGCCAAACTCCAAGAATAAGAACTACAAAATCGACAACAAATGCATGATCTATTTTAAAAAATGCAAGAACGCATTAAAAGTAAACTCCCAGATGCGAAACGGGAAAGGAGACGAGAACAAAGATGCTACGATAGATAATTATCTAATTCCATTTGATGTGTGTGACATTTTAAACAATTTGGTTTATTGTAATGGTATTTTTAACAATTTTGGTTTGATGTAATGGTATTTTGAATAGTTTGATTTCATGTTTTACAAATAATTGAAAGTTAATGTGTATGCAAGTAGTTTTCTAGAATGTGATATATATGTTATCGTGTTTGTAGTCTATTATGGTGGTCCGCATACATTACGTGAAACAACTTATGGTGATTTTATTAATATATATTTCTTTTCCGTTGAAAATAAATAAATTTGACTATGATAAATTACTACGCATTTATAAATCACTCTTAGTCGTGAAAGTTAGTGTAATGTTAGGTGTTGATTTGACTTTAGATGTTTGAATTTTCCAACAATTTGAAGTATTAGAAACGCAAACAGTGTGATTCCTCTTGATCAATAATGAATGTCCAGTCCACACATACATTCTTCTTAGTTACTTTGACATTGTTTCTGTCAAATTGCTATGCAACAGATACGATGTCAGCAAATCAAGAAATCAAAGATGGTGGCACCCTTGTTTCTGAAGGAGGGATGTTTGAATTGGGCTTTTTCAGTCTCGGGAAGTCGAAGAACCGATACTTGGGGATATGGTACAAAAAGATATCATATGGTACTGTTGTATGGGTTGCTAACCGGGAGACACCAATTACTGATACATCAGGCATGCTCAAACTTTGCAGAAATGGAAACCTCTTGGTTTTCAGTGGCGACAACCCGATGGTCTGGTCATCCAATTCGTCGGTGTCTGTGGGGAGTGAGAATCCGGTGGTGATGCTGCAGCTTCAAGATAGTGGAAATCTTGTTGTGTGGAAAAGAAGTGAATATAGCAGCAACCAAACGTTGATTTGGCAAAGTTTTGACTATCCTGGTGACACATTTTTACCGGGAATGAAATTCGGGAAGGACTTGGTAACGGGGTTACAAAGGTCCATAACATCTTGGAAGAGTGCTGATGATCCTGCTGCAGGTGTGTATAGTCATATATTAGACACAAATGGATATCCACAAATTTTTATGTGGGAGGGTCAAGTTTTGCATGCAAGATATGGACCGTGGAACGGTCTTGGTTTTAGTGGCTTTCCTATTGAAAAAGACAATCCGATTTACTCCACCGAGTTTGTCGTTAACGAGAAGGAAATGTACCATAAATATGCGCTTAAAAGTTCGGTTATTCAAAGAATAATTTTGACATGGGATGGCAAGGTAAAGATCTTGCATTGGATCGAGCGAATAAAAGACTGGAGTGTGTATACAGTCACTTTAGTAGATACTTGTGATCGTTTTTCACTATGTGGTCCTTATGGAATCTGTCGCATTAACAAGCATCCACCTTGCGCTTGTATGGAAGGTTTTGAACCAAGAAATCCAGAAGAATGGGAGGCATCTTATTGGGTAGGTGGGTGTAAACGCAAAAGACCTTTGAATTGTGGGAATGGAAATGAGGACGGGGATGGGGATGGGTTTTGGAAAATTAAAGGAGTGAAGGTCCCAGATACACGAAGGTCGTGGTATAACGCGAGCATGACCCTTAGAGAGTGCAAGATGGTCTGCAAAAGAAATTGCTATTGTACAGGTTATGCAAGTTTAGATATCAGAGATGGCGGAAGTGGATGTTTGCTATGGTTTGATGAGCTTTTGGACACTAGAGAGTATGATGCAGTTCAAGATATTTATATAAGAATGGATGCTACCGAGTTAGAAGGTACACATGTTTTAAATTACGTTTGTTTGTTTGTTTATTTATACTTTTTGCTTGTATGCTTAAGTACTAAATTATTTTTATTTCTTAACAAAAGTTCTTGTGGACTCCCAATCCGATGTCAACAAAAAGAAAGGAATTCTTATGGTGTTGCTTTTAACTTCATCGGTTTTGCTACTTATCTCTATAGTTGCATTCGCCTATACAATGATAAATAAAAGGCGTTACATGAAGGGACAAGGTAACACAATGGAGCATGAAACTAAATGTCGACACTGTTACATATTTGTATGATAGATATTTAATAAAATATGAATGAAGAGGAATTAAACATATCATTTTGTAGGGAGAAGGTATGTGCTAAATCAAGGGAATACGAGTTTGCAAATGGAACTTTTTGATGATTTACATTTGTTTAGCCTAACTGAAGTTGCCAAGGCCACAAATGACTTTAGTGCCTCTAATAAGATTGGAGAAGGCGGCTTTGGTCCTGTTTACAAGGTAACTTTTTGTATGCTTCTTAAATAGCATGTGTTGCTTATTGTTTAAGGTTTAGTTGTATAAAGTCTAGGGGTCTAAAACGTGTTATCTTTATGTTTTTTCATGTATATATTAATGGTTTCCCTTATATAGTAATTAACAGATATTTCTCATTCTCAATACCGGGTATTAGAGCTAAGTGTCACGACCCGCCAAAACGCAGATCACAACACCCTAATTTTTATCGATTAGGGACACTTATGAAGCATGCAAGGCTGCCCGGAACACTCCGGAACAGCCCACATAATTCTACAGCAACATTGCAGCGTTGGAAGACTCTAGAACGTCCCACGACGTGCTAGAAAATGTAGCTTAAAAGGCTGCTATAAAGGAGCAACTTGTGCAGCCCTTAAAGACCCCGGAACTCTCTAGAAAAGGCTACAAAAATCCAGCCATGAATCTAGATATGAACCAAAGAATTATCTAGATATTAGATTAGTTAATATCTAAGATATTTAGAAGTATCTTAGATATTATGTATAGAAATGTCTAGATATAGAACAATCTAGAACACATCTAACTAGTATAAATAGCATGGTGGTGCTTCATTTGCACTCACCTAAGCTCCTTGTAACATCAAGGTCTTGTACTTGTGTTTGTAGTAATACAAGCTTATTACTTGTGTTGTAAACATACACCACAAGCGTCTTACTTGCGCACTACAAATCTAACGTTCTCTTACAAAGACTTCCGCTGCATAATCCATCCACCCGAGATCGAGAAGGCTGACTTAGAACGAATCTAAGTGTCGCATGTGAGCCGATCGAATCAGTCCGTGACAAGTGGTATCAGAGCCGCGTTGATTCATTAGGATGGCATCTGTTCCAGAGAAATTTGTAGTCGTAAGCATCGCCGGAGATGAGACCCTTGGACGAGAGGAGACTCGTAAAGGTGACAAGAAAGCCCGAGGTATATCCAAAGATTTGGTAGCAAGCTTGGACAAAAGAGTTGAAGATGTCGAGGTAGGATTGTCTGAATTCAAAAACGATATGGATGAATTCAAGGCTGAAATCGATATCTTCAAAACACATACCTACGACTATTTGCAACATGTTGAGTCGTTAGGCAATGACTTCAACGAGATGAGAAGCGATCTCAAACTCGCCCTCTCCTTGATAAGTAAGAAGATGGGAGAGGCATTTACAAGGGAGTTGGGTCAACTCAAAGCAAACTTCGAGAGAGAGATCAAAGACTTGCAAACCGAACTAAGTGTTTGCAAGCGCGCACTAGCAACCAGAGGTGACAACATAATCCATACCTCTACAAAGGTAGACATCCCCAAACCATCACCCTTCGTTGGAAAATGAGAGGCAATGGTTGTGGATGACTTTCTTTGGGAGATGGAGCAATACTTCGAGGCCATCGACATTGTCGATGACGCCAAGAAGATCAAGACGACAACTCTTTACTTGAAAGAGACCGCAGCTTTATGGTGGCGTCGAAAACACATGGAGATTGATAGAGGTACGTGCACCCTACAAACTTGGGCTGATTTCGTAAAAGAAATCAAGAAACAATTTTATCCAGAAAATGCTAAACACAAAGCAAAGATCCGGCTTCGTAATCTAAAGCAAAAGGGTAGCATCAAAGACTACGTCAAAGATTTTACTACCCTTGTGCTAGAAATTCCAGATTTGTCACCAAAGGACTCTCTCATATACTTCATCAGTGGCTTACAAACATGGGCAAGAACTGAACTTGAACAAAGAAATGTTCAAGACTTGTCCTCAGCCATCGTTGTTGCTCAAAGTCTGATTGATCATAATGAAAGGCGATCACAAAAGCCTATCGTTACGGAGGATAAAGATCAAAAGGAGGGGGAGCGAGACCCCACAATAATAACCAAAATCAGATTCGAAGGGAAGACAACCGACGCCCCCAAGATATGGGAAGGAGGTACAAGAAACCAAAGGATGTTTCCTTTGCGATGGACCGCACAACGCGGGAGATTGTCCGAAAAAGGCTAGATTGACAGCGTTGATTAGATCTTATGATGAACCATCAGAATCAAAAGAGGTTCGTTTGGGAGCAATGCAACTTCAACTACTTAATACTTTAAGTACAGTTGAAGGCAAACTCTTCGTGATAGCAAACCAATCAAACCCGACCACGATCAAAGACAACCCGAAAACGGAATCAAAAGGACTTCGCTTTGTAAACATGGAAATAAAAGGACAAATGGTGAAAGCGTTGGTTGATACCGGAGCAAGCCACAACTTCATCTCACTAGTGGAGGCTCGAAGACTTGCCTAAGGATCACCACGCAGAAAGGATGGATCAAGGGCGCCTCCGGAGACCCCAAACCAATAGAAGGAGCAGCATGCGGCGTGAAAACAAAGATGGGCACGTGGACAGGCAAGCTGCACTTCTCAGTTGTCCCATTAGAAGATTATGATATTGTGCTAGGGATGGACTTCTTCTAGAAAGCCAAAGCCTGCCCAATATCGTTCATCAACACCATGTACATCATCAAGGGAGACCAAGTGCACACCGTTACCTTGGAGCTAGATACAAGGCGTTAAGGCAAAACCGTTTCTATCTTGAAACTCATGAAGACAACTCATGAGGCATCCATGCAACACGACGAGGACGCCGTGGCATTAGTGGGGGAGAATGTCGCGACCCGCCAAAACGCAGATCACAACACCCTAATTGTTATTGATTAGGGACACTTATGAAGCATGCAAGGCTGCCCGGAACATCCCACATAATTCTGCAGCAACATTGCAGCGTTGGAAGACTCTAGAACGTCCCACAACATGCTAGAAAATGTAGCTTAAAAGGCTGTTATAAAGGAGCCACTTGTGCAGCCCTTAAAGACCCCGGAACTCTCTAGAAAAGGCTACAAAAATCCAGCCAAGAATCTAGATATTAACCAAAGAATTATCTAGATATTAGATTAGTTAATATCTAAGATATTTATAAGTATCTTAGATATTATGTATAGAAATTTCTAGATATAGAACTGTAAGGCCCCGTTCCCGGGACGCTTACAGTTGGTCATTCATCGCACATAAAACATATAATTTCATTACATTAAGAAATCATTGCAGCGGAAACATTCAAAAAGGTCATCACGTTTCATTATAATTACTTTTGCCAAATAATACATCATCATCCGGTTACAAAATTCATGTTTGTATTACATCACAAAAGCTATATAATTGGATGCCATCCCAAAAGAGCCGAGTAGCCTCGCCGTGCCATCCTCAGCAATCATTTACCTGCCAACTGGAAAATGTAATAAAAGTCAGCGTTGCTGAATGAGTTCTAGTTTTATAAAATAAATATACTTTACTTTCATCGAAAACCGTTCCTTTTATCATGCGATCATTCAATATACGTGTACACAGATAATATCATTATTATCTTTCATCATCATTCATTATCTTCTGTTCTTTTCGTTCATTCTGTCTTCCGAGTCTTTTGCGACAACATAGTCGCTCACCTCAATGGCAATCTCAATGATTGCACGCTATCCGAGTCTTTTGCACCCCTAGGGTTGCTCACCCCAATTGCCCATCACGATAGCAAGCTATCCGAGTCTTTTGCAACAACAAGGTTGCTCACCGCAAGGCAACATCACGATAGCACCTTACTCGAGTCTTTTGCAACGACAAGGTTGCTCACCTCATAGGCAATCTAAATGATTGCACTTCATCTGAGTCTTTTGCAACACAAAGTCGCTCACCCCAATATATATGCTTGCAAGCCTTTCTTTCGTTCATTCATCATTCATTAATGCATGCATTCTTACTTCATGTTTCTCTTTCATTATCTTTCGCTTTACATTACATAATACTTCATTCATTCATTCATTCATTAGCATGACATGTAAAGCCACAAGAAGGATAATCATACATCATAATAAGGAACATATCATACACATTCATCATCATCATACAGGGCAACATCATACATTCATAATATGCATAAACATGCAACATCATCATCATCATGCCCTACATACTCTCTAAGGCCATAACCATCCTCTTACATGCTCTTACGGGTTACTTTACGTCAAAACTTACATCTGCACCTTTCCCCGAAGGCCAGAAGTCAAACTACACATTCCTTCGAGTGCAACAGCCCTATTCGGGCGTATGAACACTCTTCAGTCGCATGGCCTCCATGCGACTGAACATCATGCGACTGGACTCATGCGGATGAACATCTATGCGAATGAACATTCAATCGTGCGTATGGACCTTGTGCGAATGGGATTACTGCGAATGGGCACCTATGCGACTGACTTCATGCGAATGGACTCATGCGACTAAGCATCTATGCGACTGAACCCTCAGTCGTAGAATCCCCATGCGACTGGACTCCCAGTCGTGCGACTGAAACCTTAGTCGTGCGATTGAACCCTCAATCGTGCGAATGAATCCCAATCGTGCGAATGACCCTCAATCGCCCTCATTCGGCCCTATGGCCTTCATTCGGTCGCCTAGCCCTAGCTGATGCAGAATGGAGTTCATCCCGAACCCAATCTGCCATTTTCGGCCTCCAAGCTCATCCAAACCCATTCTAAGCCCAAAATAACCCTCCTGGACCTTAGGAATGCATACCATAACACCATACAAACACACACACGCCCGAAATCATACTCTAAACGCATCATACACATCACACCCAAATGGGTCAAACACATACACACACAAAAACGGGTTTTGAACATTTTCCAGCCCCAAACTCAGTTGAAAACAAGTAAAAGTGGGGTCCTAGAACTCACACAATCGAGCACAAAGACAAGAGCTTCGATTTGGCTTGCCACTCGACGGATTTGGACACTCGAATCACCCGAAACACCACTTTTTCCTTCTTTTTCTCTTCTTTTCACTCTTCCCCCTCTTGAACCCGAAAATGTGTGAAGTGTGGGGAGAGTGGGCTGCCCTCTCCCTACACATATCACCACATTTCCCAACTTTTCTTCATTGGCGAGTTTGGTCCCTCGGCTTTGAACTTTATTTCTTTTCTTTCTTCGCCGGCTTCAAAATAATAAATTTCCGGGTGTTACAAGAACAATCTAGAACACATGTAACTAGTATAAATAGCATGGTGGTGCTTCATTTGCACTCACCTAAGCTCCTTGTAACATCAAAGTCTTGTACTTGTGTTTGTAGTAATACAAGCTTATTACTTGTGTTGTAAACATACACCACAAGCGTCTTACTTGCGCACTACAAATCTAACATTCTCTTACAAAGACTTCCACTGCATAATCCATCCACCCGAGATCGAGAAGGCTGACTTAAAACGAATCTAAGTGCCGCACGTGAGCTGATCGAATCAGTCCGTGACATAAGGCTCTTTATATAAACCCTAGTCGTCGCCACTTTCAAGAACTGAACCTTCTTCTAGAGTTCTTGTTTTGATTTCGTAGTAATTATAAGATAGAGTTTTTGTTTGGATTTTGTAGTAATTATAAGATATTCCTCATTCTCAGTACATGGTATTCCAATCACTATTTTGTTATTATTTATGTTCCAGATCCATTTGTTCACGATTTTTATCCCCCGGGAGTAATACTCACAACTCCTCACATGAAAGTACTTTTCACCTGTTCATAAAGTTCACTTGGTGAGACTATTGTTCACTCATCAAGATTACTATTCACTGTTCAAAGCAAAAATTCTGTTCATTATGGGAAGCTATTGTTCACTTACGAGAAACTTAGGGGCTGTTTGATTAATTTGCTTTTTACTCGGTCAAAATGTCTGACCCACTAACCAAGCTAGACATATTGACTTGTCAGCGTGTTTGATTCTCACTCTTTCACGTCTAACCCGATCCGATACCACTGACCCATGCATATATTCCCCTTACTCGGTCAGTTTTGGAACAACCCTTACCCGGTCACCACCTTCTTACCGAGTAAGGGATTTCAAACAACCCCTTAGTGTTGGTAGTAATTTGTTACAATTGGGATTTGAATTCTATTTTTAGTGTGTTTGATAGCGAAAGAAATTGGAATCAAAATTGAATTAATCTCCTTAAATTTCTTCAAATGAAGGATTTCAAAATCCTTGCAAAATTTAAAGGATTCTAAGTTCCACTAACCACCGCCTCCGCCACAGACCGCCACTACCATCCCGCCCACTGCTAACCGACACTACCGACAACCCTTGCCGCCGCAACCACCGCCGCGACCCCGACCGCCGACGCCTATGACCGCCGCCACTTACCTCTGACCGTTGTCTGTCGCCAACCGCCACTTCCAACCACTGCCGCTGACAAACGCCACCTCTGACCGCTTCCGTTGCTCTGCCCTTGACCTTCGACCGTCGTCGATCGCCCAAAACCTTTTGACGGCCCACCCAGTTCCCCCTCGTTGCCTTGCCCCCTAACAACCCAAACCCGCCGACGACCGATTGTGCTGTCACCATTATCGACAATCGACAGTCACCGCTAATCGCACCCACCGCCTACAAAAGCCTGTTTCCACCGACTGCGCCGACACCGGACCACCGACTGTTGTTGCCGAACCACGTCGGTTTTAGAAGTGCTTGATGGAAACTGTTAGCTTTTGGCGACAGGCTTAATCGGTTGGTGGTGGCAGTGGGGTACGGTAAGTTTTCGGCAACGAGTGCGATCATTGGGCACGGTTGGTGGTCATGGTCGATAGTCGACGGCAGCGGTCAGTGGTATGTAGCGGTGGTGATCAGTGGTCACGAAGATGCTGGCTGTTTTCAATTGGTGAGAAATTCTAATTCATTTATAAGTGTTTTGTCATGAAAAATGCATTTGGAATTTAAATTCTTGAGTAAATTACACTTTTAGTCCCTGTGTTTTGACGAAAATTACGATTTCAATCTAATAGTTTATTTATTCCTTTAACAGTCCAATTGTTTAAGACTTAGTTTTAATTTCACCCACACCCTTAACATCATTAGTGTATATCTGTTAAGTCAAGTTAAGAACACTATAATACCCCTGATATTCAAAATAAACAAACTAAAGACTATAATACCCCGCCCAAGCTCTCTCTTAAACTATCACCAGTCAAAATTCAAAACCCTATCATCTCACTCATATGTTCCTGCAAGTCTACAATTCTTTCCAGAACCTCCGACCACCCTCTACGGACGCCACCTCCGGCCGCCCTCTATAGTACCCTGACCTAAACAAAGTAGATGAAAGGTCCTAAATATTAATCTTAAAATTAACGATCTTGTTTTTGAAATATGAACCCAAAGACCCATAAAAGGAAAACCTTTTTTAAAATTCACAATGTTTTTCAAGAATGTCAGCTCTTAAGATCACCAAGAAACACAACAAGCATCTCAACAATCTCTTCCAAGCAAACCCCAAACAAGGATCTTTGATGTTCATTCCCAAATTTCCCTTTCAAACCACCAAAATCTTCACTATCAGAACTTATTTAAGTTGCTCAGGGGTTAGTAATTATGGGTATGTTTTGATGTCTCATAAATCTCAACCTACAAAATCCATATGGTCAATAAGCCGCTAGTAAACCTTTCACATCCACTTCAATGGTTGAAACAGAGGTTGAAGAAAAAAGAACAAAGGTTTGAAACTCTAACCAGATTTACTAACCATGTGTGGAACTTCCAGCGTTGACGATTGTCTTAAAATCAGATGGGAAGGCTGCGGTGGTGTTTGGTGGTATTTGATAGAAGGTGAAGGAGATGGGTGGCTGTGATGAAGATGGAACCCTCAAATCAGAGTGGAGGGTTGCGACGTATGTGGTTTGACGGTTTAAAGAAGACCTAATGTGTGAACGATGATGGTGGTGGGTGGGTGGGTGGGTGGTAGAGGATAATGGTGTTGGGTGGGTGGTGGTGGAGTGCAGAGAGGATGTTAGGGTAGTAAATAAACTATCGGATTGATACCATGATTTTCATGAAAGCACAGGGACTAAAAGTGTAATTTACTCTAAATTCTTTTTATAGATCCTTGTTTACTTAAATTCCAAATCTTTTGGAAAATATTAAATTCCAGATACATTTTTTTGTAATTCTAATTTGAATTCTAATTCCAATAAATTTCGCGAACCAAACACCCCCTTAATGTTTTCTCATTGGAATTTATTGTTCACTGTGAGAAGTTCATTTTCACCACGGGAACTCTAACTGTCTGTGTTAACTCTTTGATTATTCCTTTGATTGATTGTTCTAGTTCCAATTGCTACGTGTTTCATCATATTCGTTATGTTAAATATATCCCAATGGGAGACAAATATATGCCTAGAAACCTGCTTACATATTCACTCTAAAGGAGGTTAATAGACTCTTCCAATTTCTTTCTTCCAAGTCCACTCCTAATCTGCAAATCAAGTTAGCACACTGAGGTATATTATGTAAGCTTGACACAGCACGGGCGTTTAATTATATACCCATAGATCACATGTACGGTAGTCAAGGTATTCCTTTTAGCATAGATAATGTTTCTCACTCATCAGTACGAATTGACTAAGAATCCTATGCCTTGTTTGCAGCATCGTGTCCATTAGTAATTCTAATAACCTAAAATTATATTATGCTCTCTTTGCTCCTAAATTTGCTAATTGCCTATGCTTAGTGAGTCAAATTATTAAATGGTTTTCTACTGCATGGTGTGGTTACTTTTCCACCATTTTAGGAGAGTTTGGAATGGTGTGTAGTGCGTATGATCACTCTACTTAATTTATACATTATAACAAACACACAAATATACTCGGTTTATATCCCACCATAATAAACTATTACCGTTACGTATGATCACTCTATTTTATTTAGAAATTATGAGGGTGAAAATGTTATTATAGTTAGTTATATGGATAACATCATTATCACAAGCGATGATGAATCTTGATACCAAGCTCATACATATTCTTAAGTATGAGTTCTAGGTTAATGACTTAGATACATTTTCAATAACTTATGAGCATAGATGTATATTGTTTTCCATAAGGAATACTTCTTTCTAAAAAAGCATTGTATGTCCTTAATATGTTAACTAAGTGTGTGTTACTACGTTGCAAGCCAACTCATAACCCAATGCTTCGTATTGAGAAGCTCTATTTAGAGGGTATGTGCGTGATGGACGATCGAGCGATGCAGGCGATTTGTTGAAGCATCACTACTTGATAGTTAAACATGGCTATATATTTCTTTTGTAGCTTGTGTCTAGAGTTAGTTCATGGCCAAACCATATACCATACACTAGGATCTTGCTATTTTTTGTTAGAGTATCTCAAGGCCATACTATGCTAAGAGATCTTGTAATCCGATTAGGCTCTACATGACCATTGAAGGGGGTCAATGCAACAGTTTCATAGTGAGAAGAGATTTAGGACACTTAACAGATCAAATATGAAACCAGGTTTATGATGACACTAAGAACAAAAGTAAATGAGATAGAACAAGAACAAGATAATATTGGTTTTCAAAAATAATGTATATTGTTCTCAAGTTCTTGTATAAGTGTTACAAAGCATACATAATAAATACAAGGACTTCAGACACTTTATACTACATTCTATAACCGGCCATACTTTGAAAACCAGCTGGAAACATCAATCTAGACAACAAGTCAATGTAAAGTCAAAAGGCAGATTGCCTCTTGACTTGTGACTATGACATGTCGTAGCTCACATCCTAATATATTACATAGAAGATAAACGTACAAAAATAGAATGTTACAAACAAGAGACCTTAATCTATAGTTTGACAAAAGTATGGACTTTTCACCAACTCATCTAAGTTGGTTAGTTTTCAGAGATGACAACGAAAAGTGGTTCAGCTTTTGTCAAAAGGTGATTAGAGAAAGCATGTCTTCTCTGTCTTTGAAAAAAATTAGTCTTTGGCTTCAGAAGACTTTATCTTTGAAGCTTCAGAAGACTTCATCTTTGGCTTCGGAAGATATGGTCTTTTGCATTCGAAAGATTTTATACTTAGCATTATTTACTAAGTTGTATAAAATCTTCTGAAGTAACTTTCTTGTACTTCATGCATGCATGCTGAGAGCTTTTTATGTGTATTAGCCTTTAAGTGTAATCCTTACAAACTCCCCTTATGCTGATGCTACCAAAACAAAAGAGATCCTTGAGTTTTGATCTTCATTGTTGATAGTCCTCATCAGGATCAAGACCATTCCCTTTTCATCAATTGGTCAGGATCCCTTAGACTCTCAAAGTATCTCCTCACATCATAAAGATCATATAGAGGGAGGTCAAGAATGTCTTGCCAAAAGTAGATGTCTTGACCTCCTTGATCTCTAGTGACATACCATCTGTTGAATTAGTAGAAAATGTCCAGGACAGGATGGGTCTCTCAATAGCAAGAGGCTCTATTTTGGTTGGACATTGATGAGCAGCCTCTTCTTGAGCAACCTAAGGATGTTATGACCCATCATGAGGTGTAGAGGTGGATGCCTTAAACTTCTTCTTCTTCTTGTCACCTTTTATGGCCATCCCTTTCCTCCTATTACACTTTAACTGAGAAGACTGGCCTGTAGCACCAGATTGTTCTTGTATGTCTTTCTCAGTTGGGTCCTTTTCCTTTGCATGTTCAGAAGGAGAAGGGGCAGGACCCTGCTGTGGATCAAAAGATGAAGTTGGTTGTAGTCCAGCACTAGGTCCAGGTTGTGTTGTCTCTTGTGGTTCGATCTTGACCTCAACTTTAGGTGCAGCCTGACTTGGTAGAGAACGCTAGTTAACAAGTTCACATCTTTTAATCTTCTGCTCGATCGCTCTAATGTGCTCATCCATTGTGGATAGAGATATTGGACTAAGTCTCCTTCCGGAGAATCCATACAACTTCAAGAAGTTCAACATCTTCTGCCTATTAGCAGATTTCTTCAAGTTTACTTTGATGGTGGCTCTTGACTTTGATGCTTCTTCCCTCATCTTCCTCTTAGAAGCTTTTTACTCTTTCAACACTTGTTGCTCAAGTTTCTTGAGGTATTCAAACTCTATGTATTCATAAGACAAGGGAAGAAGTCCAGCTACCTGATAGAGGCCTGTGGCACTTAGTTAGGTTATCATGTTTTGTCTATCTTGTTCCCTGTCTACCTGAGGTTGTTGCTTAGTTTCCACAACCTTTCTCTTAGGGCTTTCTTTAACTAGGGAGAAAGTAGGAGCTTGTTTGTAGAGTCTCTTTCTTCTCCTTTCTTCTTTTATTTTGAGAACCAATTCTGCATCCTTAGCCTCCTTTCTTTCCTTTGACAGCTTAGTGTCAGTAGTTCATTCAAACTCTTCTAAGGGAAGAGAGATGAGTTTCATCTATGTTGTAGTTTCCGATCCCCAAGTTGTTCAATATGGATGCCCTTAACTCATCATCTTGAGTGTTTGGCCTGGGGGCAACCTTGATTGCAGCTTCCATGAAGCCTGGAGTTTCTCTTGAACTCTCTCTCCTTATCTTCCTCTTCCTCTTCCTCTCTCTTTTCTCCTCCTCAATCTCCTCAGGGGTCAGTTTCCTTTTTCCTTTGTCACTCACAGGCTTAGGTGACTCAGGGTGGGGAGAGCTTTGGCCTTTATTGCTTGGTTCAGCACTTGAGCTCTGGCCAGAGAAAGGTTATGAGACACTTTCACCAGCTGGTGCCACACTGAGGGAAATAGGCATTGAAGCAGATCTTGTCTCAAGGTTCATAGGTTCTATTACTAGGCCTTTAGTCAAGGTTTCCCCTTCGAAGCTAATCTTAGGGTCCACCTTAACATCTAGTTGACCAATAACATTGCCTGCTAGCCTCTGTATATGTAAGAAAGTTCTTAGTCTGAACTTTTCAACCATATTGTCTTGAATCCCATGAGCTAGTCTATGAGCTTGCTTATTTTGACTTAGGTTGGCAAGTGGCATGTGAACTAGAGTAAGACTCTTATAGTACTTCAGGGTCAGAAAGTTGAAAACTTCTTGCTGCCCCTGAAGTATAAGGAGTATTAGGGCTCTTCTATCAGTATCATACATCCATCCTATTATCTCATTCTCAACAAAGGAGGATGGGGTAGACATAGCCCTTGGAATACCCTTCTCAAACAAACTTTGAATGAGTGAGTCCATATCAATATGGACTTGAGAAGGTTGTTGAGTATGGACAAGTGCAAGTGAGGGTGGTGAATCCTCTATATCCATACTCTGGGAGGAAATCCCAGGTTTTGTGATTGCAGGTAGGACTTTCTCCTTGTTTTTAGTAGCATCACCCTCTTGATAGGGGAGCTAAGGGTTAGGTCCACCACATCCATAGGTTCTTGTGGCCCTGGTTGAGTTCTCCTGAGGGGTCTCTCAGCTAGCTTTCCCTTGAGATTGGTGATCTCAAGTTGCTGGTCATTGACCCTTCTTTGTAAGGTAGCCACCCGAGATTCTAGGTGACTTACCTTTGAAACTAAATAGGTGCTTGTTTTAGTCAATTTGTGCACCTTTAGTTGCAGACTCCCCTCATCTTCATTAGAAGAATCATAGGGGTATGAGAGAATAGGACCAAAGACTTCTTCCTTATCACCAACATTGAGTTCTTGGCTGATAAATTTCCCATGCACCATGACAACTTCAGTAAAATTATAAATGGGCTGGGTTGCCATGGTTGAGGTGTTAATAATTTAATCACTTGCAAAAGTGAGAGCCTCTTCCATATGAACTTCCTAAACAGATTCACGGAGGTTCACCTCAGTTTGGGGTGGATGATGTGGGCTGGATATGGGTGAGTCAGCAATACTCATCTCTACTTGAGCAGGGGTAGAGAAGAGAGACTCATGGTACTCATTGAATCCCATATCCTTATCACCATAGAATTCAAGGTTTGGGATTAGTTGGTTAAGGTCTAGAGGCTGAGGATGGTAGCTTTCCCCTAAAGGTTGTTCACTAGAGTTTTGAGACTCTGAGTGAAGGCTTAAGGCTAGTGTTATGAGCTCATCAGGCTGAGCATGAGGAACCTCAACACTAATTAAAAAAAATGATGTCAATGGTTTTCTCCTCAGGAGAAGTGGGAGCTCTAGTGTCCACTTCTTCCTGTGTCGGTGAATATATGTGGGTGATGCAGTCGAAAACAAAAGGATAAATAATTGGACCTGTTGATTCAAAGAGAATACTAGGAACAATTCGTCTAACTATCATTGATTCGCAAAGAATGCCGATAATCAGGAATTCACGCTAACACACACTGTGATATAGAGAAAAAAGATTTTTCTTAAACTTCAATGATTATTCCACCTATCTCTTACAAGCATATAAAGAAAGAAAACAAAGTCGAATGGGCCATAAAACATAAACATTCCAAAAATTGGGCCAAATGTAAATTCCAACAAAATGTAAAAATAAGACAAAAATTGGAATAACTCATAAAATAAGCGATCTTGGGCCTCCAAAAAGGCTATAGCTTGCTCATCCACACTTGGCCCACATCATTGGGCCTACAAAACTTGAGTAGGTTATGCATGGGTTTGTTCAGATCTTCTTGAGTAGGTGAGGTTATTTGAGGCTGTGTTGGTGGTGTAGATGCAGAAGGTGTTACCAAGTTGTCACCTTGAGTAATGAACCCTAACATTTTTGGGACTAGGGTTGTTTCTACCCCTGAGAAGCCCACAATAAGCTTTCTAATTGTCTTAAAGATACCAAGTTTCATCTATCCCATTTCAAGAATTTTACCTATTCCCTTTAATTGTAAGCTCAGTTCACAATTAAGAACGTGTTAAACATATCTAGCAAACATGTAATACTCTAAGGAGTCCAAGTTAGCAAGCAATTTGTATATACAAATTGAGAATACCTAAACTTGACCCCTTGAACCATTCCATGGACTATGTAGGAAAGGTCCTTAGGAATTTGATCCCTGCATCCATGCTTGTTGCATAAGGAGTGGATGACCACATGGAGAAGGTATTTCTACTGGGATGAGACATTTTCTTTCTTGAAGGTTCTTACAGAGTAATCACATTCATAGCCCATATGCTTGAATGAGTTGTTCACAACATAGTTTGGGAGGGACAACTCTCCTTCTTCATCATCCAGCCTCAGATATGTATTGATGGTGGCTGGAGTGATTAAAATTGTCCCCCCTGAATTGTGACAGACAGTGCTTTCTCACCATCCATAATGACCTCTTGGCAGTTCCTCCAGAACTCTAAAAGCTGGTATTCATACAATGGAGGATCTATGGCAAGGGTGGTGAGACAGGTAGACAGAGCCAAGAAATGGCAAACATCTGAGAAACTTGGATCTTTCTCAAATGTTAATAGAGCAACCCGATTGTGTTGCTTGTGTATTTGCATGGAGAAAATAGATTTTTTAGTAGCTTTGTGATGAAGGAAGGTAAGAACAAAGGTGTTTTGTGGGTCAATTTAGGTTATGAACTTTTGTAGATAAAGAAGAAAGTGAAAGAGTAGGAACTGTTAAAGGTGCATTTATATAAATTGGATTTGAGATAAAGTTAATGCAAAAGGATAAAATTTGAAATCTGGATGTCGATCCCACCTCTGTAAAAATACCCAAAAAGGTAGTTTTCTTGGAAGTCGTAAATCTTCTGAAGGTAATTTGTCTTCAGAAGTTTTGAAAAGCTTTCAAAGCAAATTTGACTTCGAAAGATATTCTTTAGCTTGATGAAAATTTTTGCTTCGGAAGAAAAATACTTACAAGTATTTTTACTTCAGATATATATTTGGTTTTGGAAGATATTAAAAGTAAGAAGTTTTATTCGTAAGAAATAAAACTTCCGAGGCTTAATTGCTTTCGGAAGAAAATTGTACTTCAAAAACATATAAGTACTAGAAGAAAATTCAAGTTTCGGAAGATATATTAGAATTTCTTACAAAGGTAAATGTCTTATAATTATTTATTTGATTTGAAGACATAATGTTCTTCCGAAGACAACTTAATGTCTTCCGAGAGAAAATATATCTTAAATTTGGAATTCTAATAAATATCATTTTAAATTTTTTCTTTCAAAGTAAACTAGGTTTATGTAGGCGATGATATAGACAACTTAGAACACACATATTTAAAAATAACCTTGATTTTAATTTAAGAAAAATCTAATCAAAGTTAATCATCCCAATAGCTATACAAGATACTTAAATCTTTGTTCATCAAAAGCTGTTGTGAACAAATCAGCATATTGTTCATTTGTTTTAACTTTGACTAGTTTTATCATGCCTTTTTCAAAATGATCTCCAATCAAATGATACATGATGTTGAAATGTTTTGTCTTTAAGTGCTTCACAGGATTTTCTGTAATGGATATAACATTGTTTGTTGTCTATCTGGATGGGAGTCTCTTTGAAGTTAAATTCATAATCCAGAATATGATTCTGAATCCAAACAACTTTAGCATAGCAGCTTGCAGCAAGGATGTATTCATCTTTTGCAGTTAATGTAGACACATAAGATTGCTTCTTGTATTGCAAAGAGACTATCCTTCCACCAAGAAATTAACATCCCCCATATGTAAACTTTGAAGTCATATTGCAGCCACCATAGTCGCTATCTGTATAAACATACAGATTGAAGTCAAAATTCTCGAGATAACAAAGGCCTAGTTTTGGAGCAGCTTTGAGATATCTAAGAATCTTTATAACAACATCTAGGTGTGACATCTTGGGGTTGGCTTTATATCTTGCATAAATGCATATAGCAAACATGATATTAGGCCTGTTGGCTATGATATACGTAAGAGACCTAATCATTGCTCTTTAGAGATGTTCATCAACACACTCCCTCTCAAGATGTGGTCCTAGAGAGAGGTTTCTAGCTATGGGTGTATTTACCACGTTACATTCAGTCAAGTTAAATTTGGTGAGTATGTCTTGTATATACTTTGATTGATTTATGAAAATGTCATTGTCAACCCGCTTCACATAAATTTCTAGAAAAAAGTTGAGTTCCCCATGGCACTCATCTCAAATCTCTTCTTCATTAGCTTCTCAAAGTTTTTGCAAAGCCTTGGATTAGTTGACCCAAAGATAATGTCATCTACATAAACTTGAACCAACATCAAGTCATTTCCTGTTCCTTTAATGAAGTGTGTTCCATCAATAGTGCCTCCGTTGTAACCATGCTAATAGAAATACTGAGATAGTGTCTCATACCACTTTCTTGGATCTTGGTGCAGCCCGTAAAGAGATTTATCAAGCTTGCAGATATAATCCGGATGATCTGGATCTACAAAGCCAGGTGATTGTTTAACATACACTACCTTATCAATCATTCCATATAAGAAGGAACACTTGACATCAAGTTGGTAGACCTTGAAATCCTTGGATGTAGTAAAAGAAAGGAATATCCTAACAACTTCAAGTCTTGCTACCAGAGCAAAAACATCTATGTAGTCAAGTGCTCTATCATCTTTCTTGTTCCTAAAACCCACTTGGTACCTATTGTGGTCTTCCCTTGACGAAAAGGACATAGATTCCAAACCTTTTGCCTTTTGAATTGAAGCAACTCCTCCTGCGTTGCTTCAACCCAACTTCAATCCTTCAAAGCTTCATCAACTTTCTCGGGCTCAATTTGAGACATGAAACAATAGTATAAGCAAACAATTTTGTCATGGGTTTGTCCTCTTGTTCTCGCCCTGTCTCAACATCTTCAATGATGTTTGTGGTTAGATGTGACTTGTGGATTTTTAGTTAAGGGATCACAACAAGTTGATTAGACAAATCTAAATTTGTGAAATTCAAATATGGTAATGGAGAGTCATCAACCACATCAACACACTTATCAAGAGAATATTATCCAATGAGTATGTGACATCATTGATGTTGTCTTCTATGGAGTAATTATCAGCATCAAGAAATTCTTGATCACTATCACCACCTCCAATTCCTCCTACGTTGGAAACTCTTTCATTTGAGTTCTATGCCTCTGTGTGCTGGAATTTGTAGGCACCACCAATGTATCACCTGAATTTGTCATGGTCGTGCTAATTGGATTCCCATCTACAGGTTTAGTCACCATTAGAGCTAAAATGGTTTTCTTGGTTGGTCTTCTCAGCTCAAATCTTGGGTCATCATCTCCTGTTAATAAGTTACCTTTAGATCTTGAAACATCTTCACAAGAATTGTTAAAACAGTTGATAACTAAATCAAGATCAAACCGCCAATCAGGACCAGAACCTTTCACACTAGGAGTGTGCACATTGAAGGTCACATTGGCTGACTCCTTAACTACTCTAGTTCTGAGAGTATATAATAAAGTGTCCATCATCTGATTTCTCAACAATTTTGGCTACTTGATCTTTGGTATCCAAGATGGTGCAAGGACATTCAAATGATCTGAGGAAACCAATGAAAGGTATCCTTTTGTGCCACAACTCATAAGGAGTCTTATTATGAGTCTTGACTACTAAAATTCTATTTTCACATAGCAGACAGTGTTAATAACCTCTACCTAGAAGGTGATGGGCAATTTAGAGTTAGATAACATGGTTCTTGAAGCTTCAATAAGTGTTTTGTTTCTTCTCTTAGCAACACCATTTTGCTAAAGAGTACTGGGAGCACTATATTGTGTTGTAATACCATTTTCATTACAAAATGCATCAAGGATTTGGTTATTGAATTCAGTCCTTGATCACATCTTATGATTTTAACCTTGTGATCACATTGATTCTTAATCTTTAGAATGAAGTTCTTCAAGATCTTAGGAGTCTCATCATTAGTTCTAAGAAAGAAGTACCAAGTGAATCTTGTGAAATCATCTTTGATCACTAAACAATAAGAGGTCCTTCCTAGACTCATTACACTAGTGGGGCCAAAGAGATCCATATGTAGTAAGTGTAGTGCTGTAGTGATAGAGTTTCTTTCTTTTGGTCTATGAGACACTTTGTGTTGCTTTCCATTTAGACATGTAACACACTGGTCATCACTTGTAAACTCTTTCTTTGGCATTCCGGTTATCAAATCATTCTTAATTAATTTATTCATATTTTTAAAGTTCACATGGCACATTTTTAAATGCTAGATAGAGACTCGTCACTATTTGCTTTAGATAGAAAGCGAGAAATTTCTCCTGATAGGGATGTCTCCCTACAAGTCCAACTTGTACATGTTCTCTTTACTTGGGAATCTGAATGCTCTAGAGGAATGATCACCCGAGGTTGAAAACAATACACTCATGCTCAGTAAAGAGCATGTTGTGTCTCTGATTATAAAATATAGGATACACTCAGTAGATTATAGCCAAACTACTTGACAAAATTTACCTTTTTAATACTTAGCTTACCAATTAGGACACTGCCCCTTCCAGTAATGTAACCACCTAAATCTCTACCAAAAGCAACTGCCCTCCATCAATTTTCTTATAGTTTTAAAACAAGGATCCATTACCTGTCATTTGCCTGGAACAATCACTATCAATGATCCATACATTTCCTTTGGTCTTTAGTTGTTCCTGCACAAAAAAGAAATGGTTAGTTACATTGGGAAACCCAGGCGTTGTTGGTCTTGGGCTTGTCAAAATGAACTGAAGACAATGCAACAGTAATTGATCCTATATTCAAGCTCTAAGGATCATTTTCTATTGTTGATAAAGAACTTTCAGTCATATGATCTTCCTTTATCTTCCACACTCTCTTTGGAAGACTAGACTTGAATTGCAATAGTTCGAAAGTTTTGATGACTTCATAAGTTTTGGAGATTCGACCTTCGAAAGATCTTGCATCCACTATAGCAGACTTCAGTACTTCGGAAGCATTCCTTTCTTCTGAGACCAATTTATCTTTAGAAGGTAAGTTTTCACGTATCTTCTTCTTCGCTTAGAGCTTTTGCATGGAATAAATTTTCCTTCCAAAGATGTCTTCTTCTTCTTCTCAAAGGAATTCTTCTTAGTCATGTGAATAGTGCTTTTAGGATGGTAGATGTAATCCTTAGCAAAATGAGAAGTACTACCACACATGATGGATTCAGTTGGCTTTCTTCTAAGAGTCTTCTTTTGAGTAGAAGGCTAAGCTTGATCACTTTCCACTTCCATCTTCATCTTCGTAGATGATGTAGCAAGTTTCTTATGGTGAGGCTTTCTTTTGGAGCTGGATGGTTCAGGCTATGCAGTAGTGGTGCACATTTGATCAGCCTTCTTTTCTTCACAGGGATGAGTTGAACATGAATTAGGACTCCTTGTACTATAAGACATAGTTGATTCTTTAGTCTTCACCACTTCAAATCTAGCAAAGATAAAGAATTGTTTCTACTTGAAGTTGAAGGTGGCCTTGATCTCTTGTGCTTTCTTTGACTTTCTTTTGCATGCCCTGATCAAGTTCTTTCTCTTAGACTTGGTTATCCCTTGTTCTTTACTCTCCTTAGGAAAATAATGACCCTTCTTAAGATGATCCTCTTCAATCACCTCATATCCATCTTTCACTATCTCCTTTCATCTTCATCATCTTCTTGAATAGGGTCTTTGAAAGGAAGCTCATCTTGACATGTTTCACACCTTGGAGATCTTACAGATAGTAGAGTGTGTGGAGGAGCTATCTCAGTAGATCCCAGTCTCTGCTTATTCTAATTATAAATCTTGGCATGAAAGGATGAGGATATAATGTTCTTGAAGGTCTATTCTTCAAGAACACATTTTTCTACCCTATCTTTGCTGATCACAAGCTCAGACTGGCATTAGGTTAACTTGGTAATGAGATCTTTAATTTGAGTCCTGTAATGTGTGTGCTCATTCTTAAGAGTTGAAATTTATTTCTCTAGATCTTCTATCTCAAGTTTATACTCATTTTTAGCTCTTTTAAAACCAGCTTTTAAGATAGTTAAGAACTCAAGGTCAGATCTCATTTCCAAGTTATATGACTTGTATCTATTTACTTTAGCAATACATTCAGGAGTACAAAGTTGTCCTAATACCTTGTCTTCTTCATGGTCAGCCATCAGTGCTTGGTTTGGAGAAGCATCTTCAATCTAAAAGCTTCAGTCAAAGCCTCCTTTTTCAACAACAATTGCAGATTGATACTTGGGCTTTTTAGTCTATGGAGCTCCATCAATGTAGTTTGGTATGGATTGTGCTTGGCCACCATTTGTCATTGGTGCCTTGCACTCTCTAGCAAAGTGTCTTATTTGGTTACAGTTGTAACATTTCACTTTGCTTTTATCCAGTCCAAACTTTCCACTGGTTGCACTATTAGGAATTATACATGTCTTCTTGTAGAACTTCATGGCCCTGTCAGTGAGAAGAGCCATTTGCTGGAATATCTCCATGTACTCCAAATCATCTAGATGGATGCAGTCCAAGTCTTCAAGAGTGAATAGAGAGTTGTCACTGCTTTAGTCAGTAGACACAAAGGCTTGAGAAGAGCTTGTCTCTTGGAATAGGCCTACTTGGATGTAGCTCTCCTTTGGTGTCTCTTGAAATGTGATGAAAGGACCCTTGTGTGAGTTTCCATGGTAACAGATGAGATGATGTTGTGGTTCTCTGCAGTTCCTTTTAACCACATGAAGGGCTGAACTCTACTGATTGTTGGAAGAGTTGCTAGATGGATTTTGCATGTTCATCTCCATCTAGTATCCACTAAGGATACCATACAACTTTATGAGAGTAAGGGTCTTGAGGTTTTCAGTTCTCTTAGTGACCACACAATAGTGTGTCCATTATCTGGAAAGAGAGGATATGAACTTCCTCATAATCCTAGTTCTCACGTTTTACTCCAACATCCATTAGAGTATCCACAATCTTAACACACCTGAATTATTGTTGCGTTATGCACCTATCTTGTAGGTGAAGTTCTCAAACTACTGCTTCAAGAGGTCTTTATTGTTTTCTTTTGCTTCATTACACCCCTCATCCATAAGCTTCAGTGCATCCAAGAGTTGTTTGTAGTCTTACACTTTTTGAAGCCTCTATAAATAGAGTTATGAAGAGTAGTTTGGAGAGCGGTCATGACCTTCTGATATACATCAACTTTCTTCTAGTCTTCCTCTGAGTCCAATTGCAGGACCGTTAAAGGGGGTCAATACAACAGTTTCACTGTGAGGAGAGATCTAGAACACTTAACAAATCAAATAGGGAACTAGGTTTATGATGATACTAAGAACACAAGTACATGAGACAGAACAAGAACAAGATAATATTGGTTTTCAAGAATGATGTATATTGCTCTCAAGTTTTTTTACAAGTGTTACAAAGAATACATAATAAAGACAATTACTTGAGACACTTTATACTACATCCTACAACCGGGCATACTTTGAAAGCAAGCTGGAAACATCAATATAGACAACAAGATTATTGTAGAGTCAAAAGACAGATTGCCTTTTGACTTGTGACTATGACATGCCATAGCTCAAATCTTAATATATTACAAAAAGGATAAAAGTACAAAATTAGAAAGTTACAAACAAGAGATCTTAATCTATAGTTTGACAAAAGTATAGACTTTTCACCAAATCATCTAAGATGGTGAGTTTTCAAAGATGGCAGAGAAAAGTGGTTCAGATTTTGTCAAAAGGTGATAAGAGAAAGCATGTCTTCTCTGTCTTCGGAAGAAATCACTCTTTGACTTCGAAATACTTTGTCTTTGAAGCTTTAGAAGACTTCATCTTTGGATTTGGAAGATATGGTCTTTTAGCTTCGGAAGATTTTATATTTAGCATAATTCACTAAGTTGTATAAAATCTTAATTCACTGAGTTGTATAAACTCTACCGAATTAACTTCCTTATACTTCATGCATGCATGCTAAGAGCTCTTTGGTTGCATCAGCCTCTAAGTGTAATTCTTACATGCTCACTATCATATGGATGGTTTTACAAAGTAGAAAGATGGTCAAATCTAGATATTCATATGTAAATTGGACCATGTATTGTGTTTTTTACGAAAATCTTATATCTTGGAAGGATAAGAAGTGATACACAATATTTAGATCGAGGTTCAAGTAGAGTGTGAAGGCATGACAATTGTCACATGTATGAGTTCATCATCTTCTCAAACAGCTCGAGGCTGTTTCGTATGACTTAATTTGTTTATGCAATGATAGTCATAATGACTATACATATAGCAAAAATACAAACCTTTCATGAGAGGACAAAGCATATTGAGGTCAATTACCACCTAATCAAGGCTCATGTAGTAGGAACTCAAATAGACTTTCCATCTACTATACTGATTCATGTTAAAATAGACTAGTAACCTTGTAGATATCCTCACTAAACCTCTTTGAAAACCCAAATATATTTTATTTCTAACATGTTAGGATGACATGATTAGCATTTATGCTATAACTTGAGAAAGAATGTTATATATATAGTCATTAATATTGTATTTTTTAAGGTTTAGTTGTATATGGCTCATATGCTCAACACATGTTTCTCAAGGGTTAAATTCATGTATATATTGAGGGGATCCCATCCATAGAACTTATTCACATATTTTCTCATTCTGAGTACACTTATCACTAGCTAGCATGTTGAAAACTTAATACATACAAATTGTATGGCGTTAAAAGATCCTACCCATAATCGTATTCATTATCCTAATTATATAATATTTTAGGGAGTGTTGGAAGATGGAAAAGAAATAGCTGTGAAACGTCTCTCAAAAACATCCCAACAAGGGCATGATGAGTTCAAGAATGAAGTGATTTATATTGCAAAACTTCAGCATCGGAATCTTGTGAAGCTTCTTGGATGTTGCATTCATAAAAGTGAACTAATTTTGGTTTATGAATACATGCCTAACAAAAGCTTGGACTTTTTTTATCTTCGGTTTGATGCACTATCCATGAATTTAAATGGTATCTTAATTTAAGACTTTATATAGTAAGATGTGATATAGTAGTAATATTTTGCAGATGAAACTAGAAGTTTGTTGCTTGACTGGCCTCAACGATTGAATATAATACATGGTATTGCCCGTGGTATTCTCTATATACATCAAGAATCCCGACTTCAAATTATTCACAGAGATCTAAAGGCGGGAAATATATTATTAGACAATGACATGAATCCAAAAATATCCGACTTCGGCCATGCTAGAAACTTTATAGGACATGATGCAACTGCTAAGACAAAAAAAGTCATTGGAACATAGTAAGAATCCTCATTATCTTAAATATATTATCACTAAAATGATGATATAGATTGTGAAACTGTAAATCTAATTTGTAAGTTTATTTTGTTAAAACTTGATGTAGTGGATATATTTCCCCGGAGTACGCAGTACACGGACGTTTCTCTACAAAATCAGATGTATTTAGCTTTGGTGTTCTAGTGTTGGAGATAATAAGCGGGAAGAAAAATAGAGAATTTTCTCATGGAGACCATAATGATAACCTTCTTGGATATGTAAGTTAAGTTGTAGGACTAAATCATGATATCTTTACAAGAATGTTTTGACTTTCTTTTTTTGTGTAAATATGTGTTTTGATTGATATAGGCATGGAGACTCTACAAAGAAGGCAGATCCATTGAATTAATGAGTAGATCTTTACATGCCTCGTGTGTTGTCTCTGAAGTATTAAGATCGATACATGTTGCACTATTGTGCGTGCAACATCATGCCGAAGATAGACCGACCATGTTTTCAGCGGTTCTAATGCTAGTCAGTGAAGGTGTGTTGCCTTATCCTAAACAACCTGCATTTTTCATAGGAGAAAGTAATATCAAAGTTCAGTCTACGTCACCGAGCAATGAATACACAATAACACAGTTGTACGCTCGATAATAAGATGTGAAGATGGTTGAATATTTCATCTGTAGTTGCTCACTGTTTTTTAAGAACTTGATGCCTGTTTGTGTGTGATAGATTTGAAATCACTGATCAATATAAGTTGTTCTAGATGTTCATATTCTAATAATTAATGTGGTTATGCATTTTAATGTCGTATAAGAGAAAATATTAGATGATTTAGTTAAAAGGATAAAACCTTAAGTTGTCTTTTCAGTAGTCTTAGAAGAATAATTAAAACTAGAGATTAAACCCGCGCGCGTAGCAGCGGGGTCAACACGTGGGTCTTCTCGTCACTTGAGGTTCCATTCAAATGAACTTTCTCTATTAAGATAGCATGAATGTCTCATTAAGCCAGATGTGATTACAACTCACAATTCAAAATTCATTATTTGCCAAAGAATATGAAAAATGTTAGAAATGACTGAAGCCAGAATGGAAGAGGTTCAGCATAAATGTCAGAGACATGATAAGCTGATTTGATTCAAGTATTGAACCAATCCTAAATCAACAATAAATAATCATCAAATTATGTTCATCTACTACTACTATTAAATGTAGTGTAGAAAATAAGAATCGAATACTGAATGTATAGGAGTTGCTCTAGCTAGGAAATAGATGGCAATGAAGTAATATCCTTGAGCTGCCAAAATATAAATAAATAAATAAACTTGAAAAACAATCAAGTTTATAAACAATCAAATATATCTTTAATGAAATCAACTATGTGTTCAATTTCCTCGGTGTTCTCATAAAACGGTGGCATGTTCTATGGTCAATTACGAAATTTGTTCCAAATGAGCATGACACTCAATATCTAAAGCATAACAGTAAACATAAGCACGGATAGAAGAAAATCATATAGGCATAAACCTAAGATGAACATACATTGAAAATTAGCACATTTGATATAATACAAAATACATGAAATAATGAATAACCTACTGATGTTAAGTAATGTGAGCTCATCGTTAAACCACTTTTTACAAAGACCTCGTTAAGACATTAACTGGAACATTCTCCTTGAGAAGCTTATTATCCTGTCTTAATTTCATAATAATGAATATAGCAAAATAATAGTAAAAATCTAAAACAGTTTGCATGTATTGATTTACTTTCCTCTCTTTCAATTTGTTGAGTCCAAATTAACATGATGCAAATATAATAAGCCTCTCATTCCTTTCTTTACTTGGCGATCTCATCAACATGATTTATCTTCTTCTGTCGCACATTTTAATGTTTTAAACTCTTCGTGAATTGAGTAGACCCTAACACTACAAGAAATGTCGCTATCAGCGGTGACACCTTTAGCGGTGACACCTTTAGCGGCGACACCTTTAGCAACGACTTCCCCCTTTAGCGTCAACAGTCGCCGCTATTGGTCAACGATCCGTCTGGGGTTTCTAAACTTAGATCTGACGCACGTTCGTTGAACGTGCGGCAGATCTGACGGTTGGTGTTCAATCGTACCAGGACTATTAGTGGCTACACCTTTAGCGGTGACATGTCGCCGCTAAAGGGTACAAACCTCGGGATTACCCTTGATGTGGGCCCAAATGTGGATAAGCAAGCTTTAGCCTTTTTGGAGGCCCAAGATCGCTTATCAAAAGGGGTTTCACTGAAATGGCCATAACTTGGGCTAGAAGTCTCCGTTTTGGGCCCGCGACCAGTCAAAACGACCGTAGGTGGTTTGGGTCATCATTTCGGCCCAAAAACGGCTTATTTTAGGAGTTATTTTAATTTTTGTCTTATTTTTATATTTTGTTAGACTTACATTTGGCCCAGTTTTTGGTCCGTTTATGTTTCATGGCCAATTCGAATTTGATTTTGTTTCTTTATATGTTTGTAAGAGATGGGGAAGGAAGTACTGAAGTTTATAAAAAAATCTTTTTTTCTCTTTATCACAGTGTGTGTTAGTGTAAACCCTGATTATCGGTATTCTTTGTGAATCAATGATAGTTAGAAGAGTTGTTCCTGGTATTCTTATTGAATCAACAGATTCAATTATCTATCTTTCTGTTTCCGACTGCATCAACCCTCCTTTTTCCCCTCTTTCCCTCCCCACCACACCTCCATTAACGTTTTCACTGTTGCTCAAACTCCCGCGACCACCATTTCACGACCCGGTCCGCGACCACCACTCCTCAACCTTCGATCATCATCTTCCTCAACCTCTGGTCATCATCGTACTCAACCTCCGGTTACAACCCTCAAAATCCGACCACCACCACCTTCTCAACGTCATCCTCAAAGTCCGGTCACCACTGTCGCCGCTGTTGCCGTGGATCTCGACCACTATCGCCGCTAATACCTTTAGTTTTCAACACAAATTAGAAGGTAAATTTTTTAGGTTTAAACACAAATTTATGTTTGTTTAAGTTAATGTATGGTTGAAACATGTTTAGATTTGTGTATTTAGTAGGTTGAACTCAATTTTTAGTAGGATTTGTGTAATTTTTAGGTGTGGTTGTTTATGTTAATGTATGGTTGAAAAGTGTTAAAGATGATGAACTAGTGAGATGGATTTAGGTATTTTGGGTATTTGATGTAGAGTACTTGTTATGGTTTTGATAAATAGAATTTGATGCTTAAATTTTAGTTGAGTTTAGGTTTATTTGGGTATTTGATCTAGACATTTTGTTTGATTGATTGAAAGATGTTGAGATGTTGATGTTTAGTTGGTTAAATAAAACATATGAGGTTGGGTACTATATGTAGTTCAAGATGTTGAATATTAAGATAATATTAGTATATGTAATTTATGCTTAGTTTAAAAATATATTTATGTATGTTGTAGGTTTGAAGTAGATGGATTTGGTATTTAGTTACTTAAAATTTAGTTGAAAATTGTTATATATATTTACGCATTTCATGTATAATTATTGTTTAAACGGTTGAAAGATGTTTAGATTGGTTGATTAAAACTTATTTATATGTTATTAATTGTTATGTATTGTTAGCTTTTAGGTTTCGCAACTTTATTCTAATCACCACGAGCTTAGAAATACCCGCCCGAAACTGATTTAGTAATCATTTCCGGGTTGTCCCCATTTTGGTACTGGTTTTTGAATATTTTATCTCATTTAGGATATGAATGTGTATTACCAATAGCGGCGATATCTGTCGCCGCTATTAGTCTCCCTTCTTGTAGTGTAAACCCATCATAACAAAATTCAAAAATTAAAATTAGCAATTTATTGCAAGCATCATATTGCAAAAGCCACAATAAATGACAACAAATGTCCTTAAAAATTGAAATTAGCAATTTATAGCGATGATTAGAAATGAAACAGTAAGAAAAGTGGATAATGATTTTAGTGCTAAAGAACTTGAAAAAACCCAAACCGGCATAATTTAGGGTGTTAAAACGGACGATGATGTAGGAGGTAATATATCCTATCGTCGCCGGCTTTTGTTAGGACCCGAGCTTTGTCTTGCCGTCGTCTACATCCTCTCAGCCACAGATGTTGCGGTTCATGACCGCACTCATAGTATTAGCAAACTCAAATCGAAAGCAATTGAAAATTAAGTCGCAAAAGAATCGGCTTGAGACAACGCATAAGAATCAAGTTGAAGGTGGTAGACGAAGGCGGTTGTATCTTTGCCGACGTGTATTGAATAAAGAAGAACTGCGGTAAGGTAATCTCTCTGGCATCACATTAGCGAGAAAGGCGGCAGGGGGCAGATATTAAATTATCAAGCTTATGTGGCTAAACTATAAACCCACTAAAGGGGACTGAAGTCACCGGCCAAAGAGAATAAGATATAAAATATAAAAGTCTTGTTATAAATAATCATAATTGCATACATTATTGTTGGTAATTTTATTTATTAAAACACTTTTTGATAATTGTTAATTTGATTGATAATAGTTAACGCAACGAAATAATAATTAAAAACCAAAAGTGAAATCGGTAGTATTTGGGTTACAAACAATACAAATACAGATAATAATTAACCTATTGATGAGATATATCATACCTAGGTAGTTAATTGTTAACTGTCTGAGACACCAAGGGTTCAATGAACAAATGCTAGAAATAAAAAAAAACAAACATAAACCCGGAACTCAAGTGGTTACGGCAGATACGGTCAGTTTATTCCTTGTGATTAAAAGATAATGGGGGGTGTCATTGATGATTCAACCAATGGTGTTCTTAGAGTAGCCTTTTGTTTGATAAATCTACGAATAAAACAAAACAAAACAAAACAAAATAAAACAATAGACAACTCTCTTTTGTTGAGATTAGCTGCAAGAAAAAGATGGGGAAATTCAAGGGTACTTAGGTTTTTTCCTAATTGCCTTATTTATTATTTGTTAACCCTAACGCACCCTGGGCCCGGAGAGACTAATTATTGGTGCACGTTTAAAACAAAAGCCCAAACCTTAAACGTTTAATTAGATAAACATTATAATTTATTACTATTACAAACTATTATGACCTAATAAACAGTTCGTATATATTTACGAGTTAATCAAATTATGTGGGTTTATAATCGTTCCAAGGTGTAACTCATTCAGGACATAGCTTGGTCGGCAACGTGGATTGAATTGAACCCATACATATTTATCCATCAAACCCCTTGTAAGGTTTAATAAAAGACTGAAGCACCCAAAACAACCCAAGTGCTTCCTGCATACATGCACTTAGTACCAAGTAGAAGTTGCTTCGGAAGTTTCATACTCTACACTAGAAAATATTCTATGTCTGAAATCTTTCAAAGCTAAGACCAATATCTTTCGAAGCCAAAAATGAAGTCTTTCGAAGCTTCAAAGACAAAGTCTTCCGAAGCCAATGAAGTGAAAACAGATTTCTTTCAAAGACTTTTAATACATGTTTTATCTGATGTACTTTTCCATAAAGCTGGATCACTTTCCGCTGCAACTCTGAAGTCACCAACTTATACAAGCTTCAAAGACAAAGGTCCATGCTTTTGGTAACTGTACATTGAAGTCTTGTGTTTGTATCTTTCTACTTTATGTACTTTTATCCTTTTTGTAATATATTAGGATGTGAGCTATGACATTTCATAGTCACTTGTCAAAAGGCAATCTGCCATTTGACTATATATTGATTTTGTTGTCTAGATCAATGTTTTCAACTGGCCTTCAAAGTATGGCCGGCTGTAGGATGCAGTATAAAGTATCTTAAGACCTTGTAGCTTATTTCTTATGCTTTGTAACACTTGTAATCGAACTTGAGAAACAATATATTGCAATCTTGAAAACCAAAACTCTCTTGTTGTTCTTAAGTTTCTGTCTCTAGTTTACTTGTGTGTTCATAGCATCATAACAAATTCATGGTTTCCTATTTGATCTGTTAAGTGTTCTAGATACTCTTCTCATTGTGAGACTAAGTGTATTGACCATCCCTTCAATGGTTCTGCACTCCCCCTTGTATGATACTTGATTAAATCCTAAAATAGACAGTCAGCAGTGCTCTAACTACACATGATTGCCCCAAACAAGGTATGACATTTTAAAGTCATAACCAAAACATCTTGTTTTAGTTACAATTTACTTTAACAAGACAATAGACTTATGGTATTCATCATCATTTATCCTTTCTGTAAAAAACCAATTTACTCATTGAAATTAAGTCTTATATGGAGCTTAATTATTATTGTTTTCGTTCTAGATTCAAAATGATTCAATCAAACACACATTCAGTTGGGGTGAGGCCTCACGCGTCATAATTTGAATCAATGAGGGCATCGTAATGTCTAAATATTCCATATAATGTAAGAGTACAAAATCCATTATTGACTGCATACAACTCCCACTAAACTTTAGAATTATTCCCAACCAAAGCCTTTATAATAGGAAGTTACACGACAACGATAGGTAGTGATCAAAGAATAACCCTTGATAAATGAAAGTTGTAGTATGCATCTTAAGTCATAGGATACTAATGAGTATATACCAATATCAAAACTTCTTTTAATAAAGATGGTTTGCAGTGAGTTACATCCAACATCATTCATAATGAGGTCTGTGAATGTATAAGTCAACTTCTGGAGTCTAAATTTAGAATATTCTTAATTCAAAAGCATTCACACCAGTGTTACCGACTATGGATAATTTAGAATAAAATATTCATGGATTAAACATGCTAAAATCAAACATAATTATAAGATTCATAATTGCATCTAAACAAGCAAATCAAAATGAATTCAAATGTCTATCTGTTAAACGTTCATACATCCAAATACTAAAATCAAAACATATAACTAGCTAATCTATGCTCGATCCCATCCTTATAATGATCATGCTTGTCTTGAGTCATGGGCTTAGTAAATATCCGGCATATAATGAAACTCTAAATGTGCTTGGCCTTGTGATGAGATTTGAACTCCTTGGCTTGAGCAATAGCACCAGTGTTATCACAAAATATCTCGTTTGGTCATCAAATACTTGAACCACATCAAGATTGGTTATGAACTTCTTCATCCAAGAAGCTTCCTTTGAAGCGTTTGATGATTCAGTGTATTCAGATTTAGTGGGGGAATTTACCAACACACTTTGCTTAGAACTTCTCCAAGAGATGGATCTACCATTGAGTGTGAATATAAAAACAAATTCTGAACAAGAGTAATCTTGGTTAGTTTAGAAACTAGCATCAACGTAACACTTTACTACAAGTTGTTCTTTAACTCCTCCATATATTAAAAACATATCTTTAGTCCTTTTTAAGTATGTCAATATGTTCTTAATTGCAGTTCAATGGGTAAAGTTAGGGTTCTGCTAATAATGACCGGTAATGCTTAAAGCATACGAGACATCCGGTCTAGTGCACAACATAGCATACATGATAAAACAACTCGCTGGCGTATGGAACCTTTTCCATTTGCTTACTATCAATGTCCGTCGAAGTAGATTGTGATTTGTTCAACATAATACCTTTAGTCATATGCTTCCATCTTAAGCTGTGTCATCATTTTATCTATATACATACTTTGAGTAAGCCCTAGAAGCCGCTTAGATCTATCCTTATAGATCTTTATCCCTAGAATGTAAATAGTTTCTCCAAGATCTTGCATTGTGAAACAAGCTTACAACCATTGTTTAACTTCATAAAGCATAGGGATGTTTTTTGTAAGGATTAGTATATCGTCCACATATAATATGAGGAATGATATAGTGCTCCCTTTGAGACTTTCTATAAACACAAGGCTCATCTTCACTTTTGATAATATCAAATTCCACGATTCTTTGATCAAAATGAAGATTTCAGCTACAAGAAGCCTGTTTAGGTCTATAAAAGGACTTATTTAGTTTACACACTCTATTTAGAGATTGTGGCTTGATAAAACCATCAGATTGTACCATATAGACATCTTCAAAGAGATGTACATTAAGAAAAGTGGTTTTGACATACATTTGTCATATCTCATAATCATGGTACGTGACTATTGTAAGTAATATCCTGATTGATTTGATCATAGCAATGGGCGAGAAGGTTTCATCATAGTCAACATCTAGAGTTTGAGTGAAACCCTTCATAACTAGCCATGATTTATAGGTATGTAAATTTCTATGCATGTAAGTTTTTCTCTTGAAAATCCACTTGCTCCCTACTACTCATGTATCGAGGGGTAGCTCAACCAAGTCCTAGACTTGATAGTCACACATAGATGTCATCTCGGCGTTCATAGCAACTTGCTATTTTGTAGATTTCAGAGTTGAGATGGCGGATTTGTATTTAGTAGGTTCATCACCCGAAAGTATGCCTTCCTTTTGATGGAAATCATATTTGTCTCAGGATGGTAAATGTAATATCCGCTTCTTTTACAGTATTCGACGAAAATAACTTTCTCGCCTTGAGGATCTAACTTGTCATCAGCTCGTTGGTGACATAAGCATCATGTTCCCATACTCTAAGATAAGAAAAAATAGGTTTAGACCCATACCATATCTCATATAGAGTTTTATCAACCTTCAAAGTCAGGCCCAGATTAACAAGGCGAGTGGCGGTCATAACATCACAACTCTAAAAGGAGTGAGGTAAGTTTTACCCATCATCGATCCAAGAATATTAAGTAAGTTTTAAGTACTTCTCTTGCTCACTCCATTATGTTGGGGTATGCTAAGTGGAGTTAAATGTAAAACAATTCCATGTTCTTTTAGATGATTAGTGAACTCTTAGCTTACGTATTTTCCACCTTGATCTGATCAAAGTACTTTGATAGTCTTACCAAGTTGGTTTTCTACTTTGCTATGTAACTCTTTAAACATTTTGAAGGTTTCATGTCTATGATTCATAAGTTAGAAATAAACATATCGACTATAATCGTTAATAGACGTAACGAAGTATCTTTTGTAATTTCTATACATGGTTCTGAAAGGACTACATAAATCAAAATGTATGAGTGCTAATAGATCCTTGGCCTGTTTACCAATATAGGTGAAAGGATCCTTTATGCGTTTGCCAGCTAAGAAAGATTCATATTAATCAAAAGATTCCTATCATGTGGATTTAAGAATCCTTTCGAACTAAAGCCTTTTCACGTGGGCCTTACTTATGTGGCCAAGTCACAATACCATAGAAACGTATCGTTAATTTTAGATTTGGTATGCTTTGAAAGATTATATATGTTATTGTTTGTTCGAATATCAATATTATAAATACCATTTTGAGGTTTAACCTCAAATAAAAGATATTATTAAAGTATGCAGAAATAGAAGCACCATTAAACGTGTACTTGAAAAATTGTTCAAAAAATAAAGAAACTAACCTAATGTTTCTTGTCAAACTAGGAGAAAACAAACAATTATCTAAAGTAATTACAAGGCTATATGGACAAAAGATTATAAGTTCTGGTTGCTAGAATTGGTTCTCTTTTCCCATCACCAACATGAGCTCCATGTTGCCTTGTTAAACTTCTTCCACTTTTCAGGTTCTTGCAATACATTAGAGATGTGGTAACCATATCCACTATCAAATACCCATATGTTGCTAGAAATAGTGAGAAATTTAATAAAATAAATAAAAAATACCTGAAGAACAGCCTTCATCATTGTCCTTCTTCGCCATCAGCTTGACTAAATAGTCATGGCAGTTACGTCTCCAGTGCCCATATCTTATTGTATTCAAAGCAGTGTTAGGTTGGGGTGTTGCTTTGTTTTTAGCTAGTTGTTTCTTGTTGCCGTCAAGTTTAGAAGCAACAACTTTATTCTTACCCTTCTTGTTATAAGCCCTCTTTTTGGGGTTTGGCGTCCTAACACTAGTAGATCTAACCATCAACATTTGATTAGCTTTAAAGTAGAAAAATGGTTTTTAAAGAAATGCTAGAACTTGAAAGTATCTACATAACAGAAAATTTACACGGTCACGCAGAAGTTTATTCATAAATTTTATGCGAGCGCACACCGAAAAAATTTCCTAAAGTTTAGTAATTTTTATTTGTGATGATTATCATTATATTTTTCCTTAATAAAATAGAAAATTTGATAAGCCTAAAAGTGAGAATCCGGAAATCAAAGGATTATTATAAATAAAAGAAGAGGGGATGATCAAGGACGCATCGTGAAACTATTTTATACTGGCAGCCAAGATCGAATGAGCAAGAGAGCAGCAGCTTTTAATTTTCTTTCTCTTGTGGAATTTTCTGGATTGTGAAGATAATTAATTATTCATGTTTAATATTTGTAAGTTATTAATTTTGTTTTTGTTCGATTGATCTATTCGTCATGTTCGGCTAAAATAATTTTAGCTTCAACATTAAGGTGATAGAAAGGTCACACCATGGAAGGGACCCGTGATATTTGGTAAGAAAGGCAAGCTAAACCCAAGATATATTGTACCATTTAAAATATTATCAAGAGTGTGCCCAGTAGCATATTAGTTAAGGCTACCTCAAGAGTTAAGCTACATACATGACACAATTCAATGTGTCTAACCTGAAGAAGTGTCTGGTAGACAAAGTCTTAGAATTGCCATTGAAGGAAGCCAAAATTAATAACAAGTTGAACTTTGTAGAGGAACCCATAGAGATTACTTATCGATTGGTCAAGAAACTTAGATGAAGTCGTATACCCAATGTAAAAGTAAGATGGAACTCTAAGGGAGGGACGGAGTTCATTTCGGACCGGAGTTCACTTGGGAACGTGAAGATCGATGAGATGAGAAAGGAGTATTCGCACCTTTTCAAGCCCACCCGTTCAAAATCTAATCGAAGCTAAAATTTTGGGACGAAATTTCCAAAACGGTAGGAGAATGTAACAACCGACCCCTACTTCCTAACTCTAAACTTTAATTTAGTCTATTATTATTATTATCGCTAGCGCTATCGCTATCAATATCGCTATCGCTATCGCTATTATTATTATTATTATTATTATTATTATTATTATTATTATTATTAATATTATTATTATTATTATTATTATTCTTTCTTCCATGATTATTATTACATGTTTTATTTCTTTAGAAGATTTTCTTTAATACTAGCCTTAGTGTAGAAATTATTAAATGTATCTGGAAAATATTAATTATACACTAATTTTAGAACTTTAAAATAAAAAATAATTGTGTGTGTACACACACATTAAATTTTCGGTCTATATACATACATATGTAATACTACACATAAAAACACCTAAACTGGAAACTTCCATTTAAATACATCACCACACAACAAATCATAATACATAATAATTTACAAAAAAAAAATTATTAAAACATACACCCACCACAACCTCTCGGCCACCCCCATACCCACCGATCACCCACCTCCCTTGAACTCCCCAAAACTACTACAACACTCCACCCTCTCCCTCTCTTCTCCCCATACATGCAAAACACATTTCAAACCTCACTCTCTCCCACTTTCTCTCGAATTCTCCAAGCAAAACACACACACACACACCTGCAATTTCTTCTTCATTCTAACAAGAATTTCGAAGATTAGCACCGTTCTTCCAACAACCAAGCCCGAAACAAGCAAGAAGACAGCATTTGGTGGACTATTGTGCAAGGTTTCGCAAGATACAAGAAGCTCCAGACCTATTTCGTGAACCAACAGCTCATGTACCCTTCTAATCCTCGCAAAAACGTGGACCATCTAAAGTGTAAGCACCATTGTACCCGAATGATGCTAAATCTTGAGTTTTTCACCTTTATTCTACCAAAAATTTCACTTTTCTTGTTCCAACATAAACTTTCTTCTATAATCTCATTCTTGTGGGACTCAACACTTCACTCAAGGTATATTTGAAGGAAAGAGGTGAATCTAGGGTTGGTGCACAAGATTGCACCTTGAAAACCCTCTTTTAATGTGTTTTAGCACCATTTCTCTACTTGTTTTAAAAACCCTCCTAACTAAAGTTAAAACCCTAAATAAAAAACAGTTTATGAAAATCTAAAAGAATCTATGTTGATTACACATGTGTATTTTGTAAAACACCCATTAAAAGCAACATCTATGTCTTACATGAAAAATCCATGAACCAAGGCTCATTTCAAGTAGTTTTGTGATATTAAATGTTTGTAAGTTGGTGACGATGGCTGAAAATGTAAAAGAATGGATTAGTAGACTTAACAAAAATGTTTGGGGACCAGAAAAGTGGTAAAACTCTCAAAAATAGTAAAAACTTAGAAAGTTACAATATTAAATATTTCCAGGCCCTAAAATAAATATTTTGGTGATAAAATTCAGATTTGGTGATTTATTGGGTTAAAATGTGATTTATATGGAATTGTTTAACAAAAATAAGTCTAAACTGGGTGGTTTTAGGATATAAATTTAAAAATAGAATGAGAGGCCTAAAACCTATAAAAATCATATTATTTACATAAGTCAGAAACTCTAAGTTAAGATTTTGGTGAAAAGTTGGTGTAACACCCGAAAATTTATTATTTTGAAGCCGGCGAAGAAAGAAAAGAAAATAAAGTCCAAAGTCGAGGGACCAAACTCGCCAACGAAAAAAAAAGTTGGGAAATGTGATGATATTTGTAGGGAGAGGGCAGTCCACTCTCCCCACACACCACAAATTTTCAGCTCACAAAGAAGAGAAGAGAGAAAAGAGGAGAAAAAGGAGAAAAAGGGTGTTTTGGGTGATTCGGGTGTCCAAACTCGTCGAGTAGCAAGCCAAATCGAAGCCCTTGACGTTGTGCTCGATTGTGTGAGTTCTAGGACCCCACTTTTACTTGTTATCAACTTATTTTAAAGCTGGAAAATGTTCAAAACCCGTTTTTGTGTGTGTGTGTTTGACCCATTTGGGTGTGATGTGTATGATGCGTTTAGAGTATGATTCCAGGCTTGTGTGTGCTTGTATGGTGTTATGGTATGCATTTCTAAGGTCCAGGAGGGTTAATTTAGGCTTAGAATGGGTTTGGATGAGCTTGGAGGCCGAAAATGGCAGATTGGGTTCGGGATGAACTCCATTCTGCATCAGCTAGGGCTAGGCGACCGAATGGAGGCCATACGGCCGAATGAGAGGCGATTGAGGGTCATTCGCACGATTGGGATTCATTCACACGATTGAGGGTTCAATCGCATGACTAAGGCTTCAGTCGCACGACTGGGAGTCCAGTCGCATGGGGATTGCATGACTGAGGGTTCAGTCACATAGATGCTTAGTCGCATGAGTCCATTCGCATGAGGTCAGTCGCATAGGTGCCCATTCGCAGTAGTCCCATTTGCACCAGGTCCATACGCACGATTGAATGTTCATTCGCAGAAATGACCATCCGCATGAGTCCAGTCGCATGATGTTCAGTCGCATGGAGGCCATGCGACTGAAGGGTGTCCATACGCCTGAATAAGGCTGTTGCACTCGGAGGAATGTGTAGTTTGACCTCTGGCCTTCGGGGGAAGGTGCAGATGTAAGTTTGACATAAAGTAACCCGTAAGAGCATGTAAGAGGATGGTTATGGCCTTAGAGAGCATGTAGGGCATGATGATGATGATGTTGCATGTTTATGCATATTATGTATGTATGATGTTGCCCTGTATGATGATGATGAATGTGTATGATATGTTCCTTATTATGTTGTATGTTTATCTTTCTTGTGGCTTTACATGTCATGTTAATGAATGAATGAAGTATTATGTAATGTAAAGTGAAAGATAATGAAAGAGGAACATGAAGTAAGAATGCATGCATTAATGAATGACGAATGAATGAAAGAAAGGCTTGCAAGCATATATATGGGGTGAGCGACTTTGTGTTGCAAAAGACTCGGATGAAGTGCAATCATTTAGATTGCCTATGGGGTGAGCAACCTTGTCGTTGCAAAAGACTCGAGTAAAGTGCTATCGTGATGTTGCCTTGGGGTGAGCAACCTTGTGTTGCAAAAGACTCGGATAGCTTGCTATCATAAGATGGGCAATGAGGTGAGCAGCCCTAGGGGTGCAAAAGACTCGGATAGCGTGCAATCATTGAGATTGACATTGAGGTGAGCGACTATGTTGTCGCAAAAGACTCGGAAGAAAGAACGAATGAAAGGAACGGAAGATAATGAATGAGATGAAAGATAATAATGACATTATCTGTGCATACGTATGTTAAATGATCGCATGATAAAAGGAATAGTTCTAACGAACGTAAAGTATGTTTTATTATTAAAACTAGAACTCACTCAGCAACGCTGACTTTTATTACGTTTTCCAGTTGGCAGGTAAATGATTGCGGAGGATGGCACGGCAAGGCTACTCGGCTCTTTTGGGATGGCATCCATTTATAAAGCTTTTGTGATGTAATGCAAACATGTATTTTTGTAACCGGATAATGATGTATAATTTGGCAAAAGTAATTATAATGGAATGAGATGTCATTTTGAATGTTTCTGCTGCAATGTTTTCTTAAGGCAAATGTAATTATATGTTTTATGTGCGATGAATGACCAACTGTAGGCGTCCCGAAAACGGGGCCTTACAAGTTGGTATCAGAGCCAAAGTTTAAGTGAAATGGGTAAATTTTCAAAATAAACCTTAACTTAAACTGAAAATGGGACGAAAGGGGAATGGGATGCCAAACTGAGTAGCTGCGTGCCATCAGGTGTTTTCTTACAGTTAACCGGTTTATGTGCGCATGGTATATGTTATGTGTTGTATGTAGATTTGAATACTGATGTAGTCAGGACAGGTAATACTTGGGGTATGAAGAGTACAGTAAGTGGCTAATCACAACTGGCCACTGTAATTAGGGACTTACTATACTTGACATAAACTGAGTTGTTTCCTTGAATGACCGTGTTGGTGTTTGAATCTTTCAGTGTGATAGAGAATGGCTGGTGGTAGATCTTCTAGAGCTTCTAGGGGTGGAGGCCGTGGTGGCCCTGATGCTGAACCACGCCCTAAAACAGGAAGGCCTAGAGCTGAGAAAGAGGTTCCTGCACAACCTGAAACCCCTCATCCGGAGGCTGGGGATGAGAGTGCGAACTTGAGGGCCTCGGTAAAGGAGGCTGTTGTTGAGGAAGTACATCAGGTCATGCAGACAATCTTACCGTCTGTGGCGATCGAAGTCATCAAAGCTGTGAAGGAGGGAGAAAGGAAGGAGAGAAATAGGGCCTTGGGGGAGCAACCGGAGCCTGAAACGATTTTCTCCGATAATGAGGAGGAGGAAGAAGATGAGCCCGTGCAAGGAGTGGTACGGGGTTGTAACTATGGGGCGTTTATGAGGTGCAAGCCCCCAACTTTCGATGGAAACGGCACTGCTGCTGCTGCTCACCGGTGGGTGAGAGAAATGGAGGCTGTTCTCGACATCAGCGAGTGCCGGGAAGATCAAAAAGTAAAGTTTGCCACCCATTCATTTGTGGACTCGGCACTATGCTGGTGGGACAACATTGTCCAAGCGGAGGGTAATCGGGCAATTGGGAGAATGAGGTGGCCCGAACTGAAGAAGATGGTGATTGAGGAGTTCTGTCCTCACAGGGAGATGGATAAGGTTGAGAGGGAGTTCTTGCATTTGGAGGCGGGAACCATGACACACCAACAGTACACCACGAAATTCAACGAGATGGCACGTCTGGTGCCGGATCAAGTGACACCTCTGTCCCGAAAGATCAAGAGGTATATACAGGGTTTGCCAGCGGATATTCGCAGGCACATGATCGCTGCCCGGCCGAGCACGTTTAGGTCGGTGGTGGATTTGGCGGGAAGATTGTATGATGAGAGGACGGTGGTGGTGACTGATGGTGGCAGGAAGAGCGGTGGTGATCGGAACTGGCAGGGGAAGAGGTTTGGTCGGGGTAATGCCTCGACGGGTAATAAGAAGGCACGGGTGGATGATCGCCGTGTGGTCATGTCAGGCGCGGGATCGAGAAGTGTGGTAAGTGTGGACGGGAGCATAGTGGGGAGTGCAGGTTTGGGTCGAACTTGTGCTTCAAGTGTGGAAAGGCGGGGCACATGGCAAAGGACTGTCGTACGGTCCGGTGCTTTAACTGTGGTGAAGAGGGTCACATGAGCAAAGATTGCAAGAGGCCGAGGGCTGAGAGCTCTGGGGCGAAGAAGACAGGAGGTGAAGGACCGAGGGCGAGCGCCAGAGCATTTACCATGACACAGGAGGAAGCTAGAACGGACCCTGATGTCGTGTCCGGTACGTTTCTGGTGAACCAAACTTTAGCTTCTGTGTTATTTGATTCGGGTGCCAGTAAAAGTTTTATTTCTGCTAGTAGACGTGTTGACGCGCCCTTTGATGTAGAAACTGCCATAGGTAAGTCTACCAGGATTTCTGAGATGATAGAGAATTGTGATGTGGAACTCGAGGGTCATAAGTTTCCTGTTAGACCATTCGTGATGACCTTAGGTGGTTTTGATTTGGTTCTTGGGATGGATTGGTTAGCGGACTTCGAGGCGAACATTGTGTGTCGCAAGAAGATGATTCAGTTGTTGGCGCCTGACGGTAGTTCAGTGACGGTGTATGGTGATCGGGTTACTATGATTCCGAAGGTGATCTCGGTGGCAGTGGAGGGAAAGTGTATGAGGCGTGGATGTAGTGCCTACTTGGCCTATGTGAAGGATGTGGATACGCCGACACCACAACTAGCCGATGTACCGGTTGTGTGTGACTTTCCAGATGTGTTTCCAGAAGACTTATCAGGAGTGCCACCTGACAGAGAGATCGAGTTTCTGATTGATCTGATACCGGGTGCCCAACCTGTTGCCAAGGCACCGTATCGGTTGGCTCCGACCGAGATGAAAGAGTTGATGGAGCAGTTGCAAGAGCTGTTTGATAAGGGGTTCATTAGACCGAGTATCTCTCCTTGGGGTGCTCCGGTCCTGTTTGTAAAGAAGAAGGACGTTAGTATGAGGATGTGTATTGACTACCACGAGCTGAACAAGTTGACAGTGAAGAACCGATACCCCTTACCGAGGATAGATGATTTGTTCGATCAGCTTCAGGGTGCCAGTTGGTTTTCGAGAATAGATCTTCGATCGGGTTATCATCAGTTGAAGGTGAAGGAGCAAGATATTCCTAAAACAGCTTTCCGTACGCGCTATGGTCACTACGAGTTTCTTGTCATGTCTTTTGGTTTGACCAATGCGCCAGCTGCTTTTATGGATCTGATGCATCGAGTGTGTCGGCCGATGTTGGATAAATCAGTGATCGTGTTTATTGATGATATCCTGATTTACTCGAGGAGCGAGGCAGAGCATGCCGGTCACATTCGGGAGGTTCTGGAGACGTTGAGAAGGGAGAAGTTGTATGCTAAATTCTCCAAGTGCGCGTTTTGGTTGCGCGAAGTTCAGTTCTTGGGTCACGTGGTGAATCCCGACGGGATTATGGTGGACCCGGCGAAAGTGGAGGCGTTTATGCAATGGAAGTCACCAAAGACGTCATCCGAGATTCGTAGTTTCTTGGGTTTGGCGGGCTACTACAGAAGATTCATCCAAGACTTCTCCAAGATTGCTTCTCCACTAACCAAGTTGACCCGAAAAAAGGTGAAGTTCGTATGGGGTCAAGCTCAAGAGAAGGCGTTTGAAGAATTGAAGGCGAGATTGAATCAAGCTCATGTTCTGTCATTACCCGATGGAAGTGAAGATCTGGTGGTTTATTCTGATGCTTCCTACTCGGGGTTGGGGTGTGTGTTAATGCAAAGAGGAAAGGATATAGCCTATGCATCCCGACAGTTGAAGGTTCATGAGGTCAATTATCCTACTCATGACTTGGAGCTGGCAACCGTGGTCTTTGCATTAAAGATTTGGAGGCACTATCTTTACGGAAAGAAGTGCACCATATTCACCGACCACAAGAGTCTGAAGTACTTCTTTGAGTAGAAGGATGTGAACATGAGGCAGAGACGGTAGTTGGAACTGATAAAGGATTATGCTTGTGAAATCCACTACCATCCGGGCAAAGCCAACGTGGTGGCTGATGCCCTTAGCCGGAAAGAGAGGCCCGAGCCGATTCGGGTGAAAGCCTATCAGTTGATCATGACCTCCGATGTGATGAAGCAGGTTAAAGAGTTTCAAGATGAGGCATTGAAAGAAGATAATCTTAACTCTGAAAGAATGAGAGGTCTGGTTGGGGAACTGGGTGAAAACACACTCGGTGTTAGAACCCGGTTCGATCGTGTGTGGATTCCTCGTTTTGGGGATCTACGGGTGAAGATAATGGATGAAGCTCGCAAGACTCGGTACTCCATTCATCCTGGTGCCACGAAGATGTACCATGATATGAAGAAAGATTATTGGTGGCCGGGTATGAAGCGCGATGTGGTGGAGTATGTGAGTAAGTGCCTTACTTGCTTACAGGTGAAGGCCGAGCATCAAAAGCCGTATGGGAAGATACAACCTCTGGATATACCGGAATGGAAGTGGGAGCACATCACCATGGATTTCATTACAAATCTGCCGTGTACCCCGAAAGGGTACGATGCCATATGGGTGATAGTTGATCGTTTGACGAAGAGTGCTCACTTCCTACCGATCCGCGAGACATATTCATCTGAGAGGTTGGCTGATCTGTTCATCAAGGAGATTGTGACTCGTCATGGTGTGCCGGTGTCTATCGTGTCGGATCGCGACACTCGGTTTACATCTAAATTTTGGAATAAGTTCCACGACGCTATGGGAACGAGGTTACATATCAGCACGGCTTATCATCCCCAGACTGATGGTCAGTCAGAAAGGACCATTCAGACGCTGGAAGACATGCTTCGGGCATGTGTGATTGATTTTGGTGGAAGTTGGGATGACCATCTACCGTTAGCTGAATTCTCATACAACAACAGCTACCACGCCAGTATTGGCATGCCTCCCTATGAGATGCTATACGATAGGAGATGCAGAACACCCGTTTGTTGGGGTGACATTGGTCAGAAGGAATTGGGAAGCTTCGAGGTAACGAGGCTACGACTGAGAAGCTTGAGAAGATTAAAGCCTTCATGAAGGCAGCCAAAGATAGACAGAATTCGTATGCTGACAAACGACGCAGGCCGATTGAGTTCCAGGTGGGTGACCGGGTCATGTTGAAGGTCTCACCTGGGAAGGGTATCATTCGCTTCCGAAAGCGGGGCAAGTTGAGCCCAAGGTATATAGGCCCTTTCCGAATCATTGCTCGAGTAGGAGAGGTGGCCAATAGACTAGAGTTACTAAATGAGTTAAGTGGAATTCACCCGACATTCCATGTATCTCATCTAAGGAAGTGCCTAGCTGATGAAGATATGATTGTTCCACTGGAGGATATCGAGGTAAACGAAAGGCTCAATTATGTGGAGCAACCAGTGGCAATCATCGACCGAAAGGAGAAAAGGTTAAGGAATAAAGTGGTTCCTCTTGTGCGTGTACAGTGGAAGCACAGAAAGGGATCCGAGTCAACGTGGGAGACTGAGGAATAAATGAGGCAGCATTATCCACGTTTGTTCGAGGAATAACAGGTTTCGAGGACGAAACCTATTTAAGGGGGGTGGACTTCTAACACCCGGAAATTTATTATTTTGAAGCCGGCGAAAAAAGAAAAGAAAATAAAGTCCAAAGTCGAGGGACCAAACTCGCCAACGAAGAAAAGTTGGGAAATGTGGTGATATTTGTAGGGAGAGGACAGCCCACTCTCCCCACACACCACAAATTTTCAGCTCACAAAGAAGAGAAGAGAGAAAAGAGGAGAAAAAGGAGAAAAAGGGGTATTTTGGGTGATTCGGGTGTCCAAACTCGTCGAGTAGCAAGCCAAATCGAAGCCCTTGACGTTGTGCTCGATTGTGTGAGTTCTAGGACCCCACTTTTACTTGTTTTCAACTTTGGGGCTAGAAAATGTTCAAAACCAGTTTTTGTGTGTGTGTGTGTTTGACCCACTTGGGTGTGATGTGTATGATGCGTTTAGAGTATGATTCCGGGCTTGTGTGTGCTTGTATGGTGTTATGGTATGCGTTTCTAAGGTCCAGGAGGGTTAATTTAGGCTTAGAATGGGTTTGGATGAGTTTGGAGGCCGAAAATGGCAGATTGGGTTCGGGATGAACTCCATTCTACATCAGCTAGGGCTAGGCGACCGAATGGAGGCCATACGGCCGAATGAGAGGCGATTGAGGGTCATTCGCACGATTGGGATTCATTCGCACGATTGAGGGTTCAATCGCAGGACTAAGGCTTCAGTCGCACGACTGGGAGTCCAGTCGCATGGGGATTGCATGACTGAGGGTTCAGTCGCATAGATGCTTAGTCGCATGAGTCCATTCGCATGAGGTCAGTCGCATAGGTGCCCATTCGCAGTAGTCCCATTCGCACAAGGTCCATACGCACGATTGAATGTTCATTCGCATAGATGATCATCCGCATGAGTCCAGTCGCATGATGTTCAGTCGCATGGAGGCCATGCGACTGAAGGGTGTCCATACGCCCGAATAGGGCTGTTGCACTCGGAGAAATGTGTAGTTTGACCTCTGGCCTTCGGGGGAAGGTGCAGATGTAAGTTTGATGTAAAGTAACCCGTAAGAGCATGTAAGAGGACGGTTATGGCCTTAGAGAGCATGTAGGGCATGATGATGATGATGTTGCATGTTTACGCATATTATGTATGTATGATGTTGCCCTGTATGATGATGATGAATGTGTATGATATGTTCCTTATTATGATGTATGCTTATCTTTCTTGTGGCTTTACATGTCATGTTAATGAATGAATGAAGTATTATGTAATGTAAAGTGAAAGATAATGAAAGAGGAACATGAAGTAAGAATGCATGCATTAATGAATGACGAATGAATGAATGAAAGGCTTGCAAGCATATATATGGGGTGAGCGACTTTGTGTTGCAAAAGAGTCGGATGAAGTGCAATCATTTAGATTGCCTATGGGGTGAGCAACCTTGTCGTTGCAAAAGAATCGAGTAAAGTGCTTTCGTGATGTTGCCTTGGGGTGAGCAACCTTGTGTTGCAAAAGACTCGGATAGCTTGCTATCATAAGATGGGCAATGAGGTGAGCAGCCCTAGGGGTGCAAAAGACTCGGATAGCGTGCAATCATTGAGATTGCCATTGAGGTGAGCGACTATGTTGTCGCAAAAGACTCGGAAGAAAGAACGAATGAAAGAAACGGAAGATAATGAATGAGATGAAAGATAATAATGACATTATCTGTGCATACGTATGTTGAATGATCGCATGATAAAAGGAATAGTTCTAACGAACGTAAAGTATGTTTTATTATTAAAACTAGAACTCACTCAGCAACGCTGACTTTTATTACGTTTTCCAGTTGGCAGGTAAATGATTGCTGAGGATGGCACGACAAGGCTACTCGGCTCTTTTGGGATGGCATCCATTTATAAAGCTTTTGTGATGTAATGCAAACATGTATTTTTGTAACCAGATAATGATGTATTATTTGGCAAAAGTAATTATAATGGAATGAGATGTCATTTTGAATGTTTCCGCTGCAATGTTTTCTTAAGGTAATTATATGTTTTATGTGCGATGAATGACCAACTGTAGGCGTCCCGGAAACGGGGCCTTACAGTTGGATGGAAACGTATTTGGTTGTTCAGTTCCGGGTAAAAACGAGTTTTAAACAGGTTATTCTAAAAACAAAGCTTTTGATCAAAATAGCTAAAAAACACCTTTTAAATAGATTATGGAGCTTATTAGGAGTCTTTAAAATAATATTTAAATGCTACGGGTTAAAATGTAAAAGATTTAAAACTAGACGTTTAAACTTGTCGGTTTTACCGTAACCGGTAACTGAAAATATGTATTTTAAATAACCCCAAGCTAAATTCTGGAAAATTGGAGTTTAAGTAGCTAAAAATATAATATTAAACTTCTAGATACTAAAAAAGGTCCATATAAGTCAAGAAATGATAGAAAACAAACTTTAGGGTATAAACTGTTAGTTTTGAAACTTAAGGGACTAAAGTGTAAATTCTTCAAAATCCTCAAAATTCGACCTCTTTGACCAAAAATACTTGATAAACCTATTATCATCTTGACAAACTGATTAAAATCATAAAAGCTTGTCATTAACATTAAGAATCCACCAACTTTCCTAAAAAAGGAAACTTTTTTACGCAAACGTTAACGAATCAATAGTTGAAGTTTTAAGCTTATAACACACCTAGTTACACTTATAATGACCTTAGAGCATATAGCTTATTACTTGAATCTTGATGCTAGAGCGCTAGGATTGAATCGTTTGTCTGTGCGCGAAGATTTGTTGCTTAACCCTAAGGTGAGTTCTAGTCTTCCCCTTTTACTACTGTTTTGGGATGAAACATGCTCTGTTTGAACTGAAATTATTATTGTGCTATCATATGATACTTATATGTTGTGGATAATGTTAGTACCTGCTTTTACTTGTATCACAATCATTAATTCTTGTGTGAACCGCTTGTCCTATATGGGTAGATCTACTTGGGGAATCCCCCACACAGTGCCTTCCGTCATGACTCCATGACTTAACAAGAAGGGTACCATACTGAGATCCTGCGGGGTCATTTGTTTCATGTAACAGATTTTATAAGATACTAAGGTGAACCATCTAGCAGGTATGGTGCACTGTTTGAGGTTCATTTTTCCATACGGAATTAAGCGGTATTAACAAATGTTTAGAATAGGATAGCCGAGACTGAGTAAGTGGTTGATTGTGACCCCACAACAGTGATACTTATGTTTTTTAAATCAACTTATGGATTCTAAAGAGTCCTTTTGTTTTTAAACTTTAAGCATTTGAATTCACCAACTTTTTAATTGACACAAAAATCTTTTTGAGCATGTTTCAGGTAACCCTTGATGGAAGCTCGGTTTAATTAGAAGACCTTTTATGGATGACCTAGTTCGGTGACCACCACATGGCATTGTTTAGCTTGATTTCACTTTCGCGCAACTTAATTTGATGTTATTAAACTCATGGATTTTGTTTGTACTGGATTATTACTGTTGTGACCCGGGCTTGACTTTTATAGCCAGAATTTGTTAACTAAATGTAATGTCATGTGATTTCTCTCCTTGTGTGCTCTATGATGGTTAGTTTCCGTTGCCATGTATGCTACCAGTCTGTGACGTTCTACCCTCCTTGGGCCTAGGGTGTGACAGCATTGGCCTTTAAGTAATTATTGTCATCAAATTATAATTATTGGTTGTTGGTTATTAGTGCCGGCCCTAAGGAGGGGTGGGATGGACCCCTGTCTAATGCCCACTCGCTCAGGGGCACGTTAAATTTTTTTATATTATATACTTTTTTTCAAAAAAAATAGATAAAAGTAATAACCTAATAAAAAACTTAACCTAATTATGTTTTAAACCAAGTATAATCTTTTGGCCCATTTTCTTAACTCAATTAAAAGCCTCTTTTTAAAAAACAAAGTACTCCAATTCCATGGGCCATGGTCCATAGTTACTTCTTTAATTATTTTATATGATCTTCAATTGAGTTATTGAGCAGTCCACCAAAGAAATAGATATCGATTGCAATTGCAGAGGAACAAAAGGCTGCTACGACTTGCTTTGTGCCTTTGTGCGACTGCGACTGCTGATTTATTATTTAGTTGCGGATTGTACAAACATTAGCAAAAAGTTCCAAAGTATAAAGTATTAAATCATGTGAATCTCTTTACTATGAAGAATGCTAGGAGAGCTATACGTGTTATGGGTTAGTTATTACGTATTTCATTGTAATACTACGATTTTACTATGTATATTGCTAAAATATTTTTTTTGGTTTAAAAATAAGTTATATAAATTAAGCAAGTGAAATTTTTTTCCAGCTTATCGAGGGCATCAAAATCCTGAGGACGTTGGTTATACCAAATGAAATGCAACTTAAACCTGCTTAACAACAGTCGCTCTTTGCATTTTTGGTCTACTTGCTTGTGAGCGTAAACTTTACCTTTAGATCAATTCAAACTTAAAACCGGAGAATAATAGTTAGGGAAGAAGGATAAGTAAATATTTGGGGTACAATCATCTTAATAGTTAGTGGACTTTTATTACGAAGATGTCAAAACAGGACAAAAGTGTGAAAATTGTTATTTGGAGAAGAATAGTTAAATTTATAAGAGGCTAATTTATTTCTCTATGATCATCAAGAGGGTGTCAAAAAATCCGAATACAAAACCAAATCTGGACTATCCAAAATTATGAACCTGAAACATCCAAAAATTCATATATTCGAAAAATTAGAGATCTGAATTTGAACACACCCAATGGTCATGCTTTACAAATAGAAAATTGAATTTTCTATACTTGGTAAATATATTGGGTAGTTGTCATTTTATCTACATGTATTTTATAACATCGATATTGACCTCATTGACGTGTAACATATTATCCTTTGTTATGTGTGCATATTTTCATCTTAATGATTTCCGTTGGGTTAAAGGCGCAACGGGCGACTGGTAATCCCACTATTTCTCTTAAATAGCTTAAAGATACACAGTTGTCACATCCCAACGAAAAAGTGAAATGCTTGGGTGTGACTCTTTGGCTCACAACACATTGATCATTGACAAATTAATTATAACAAGTAGTATAACATAACATCACATATTTATTTATATACATTTGGGTTACATTTATCATTCATACAAAAGTTGTCTACATAAAGACTTTTAAACCCTATACAAAAAGTGTTTAGTAACTGCTTCATCCTTCGGTAATAATGGAAATACGCATCCACTCTTATGCTAAGATCAAACATATTCATAGTTAATTTGACACATGTCCTCCCTATTACTTCACCCCATCCGTTGTAAACATCAAATGAAACATAACACTGTTAGTCATTCTGGTTACCTGAAAAAGCATACTCAAAATAGTCAACATAATGTTGGTGAGAACACATGTTTAATCATTAAACAATATATATTGGTGTAATATAAATAATATTACAACCAAACCTACTTATAAGCCAGGTGATTTATAATTGTCACAAGTACGAATCACCAAATCAGATAATATAGCATCACAACCCTCATTCTGTTGGTGCAAGAAATATTTCCTAAGTAAAGCTACCAATATTATCAGACGGTTACTCATCTAAATTAATGGTTGTAGTTTATGGCATAATGACAGTATATCTCATAAGCCTTATTTATATTAACATCAATCACAAAATAGTATGATTTTCCCTCAAAACTCATAAAAGTAAGAAAAATGAGGCTATGAATCTCACCTTATTTCTAGCCAAATATCAAGAAATTTCTATAAAATAAGTATTTGTTAAAACAAAATAAATTTCTTTAAAATTTTTAGCACTTTAATTCATTAATTATGATAAAATTCAAAATTAATAGCTAATATTATCCTAAAAACATCAAAATTTAGAAGCAGAAACATTAAAAATCCTAACTTATCTCATAAAGTTTCAGATCAATAATTCATATCAAGTTAATTTTTATAATTGTCACAATTTTCATATAAATCAGAAAAAATAGCAAATCATCACTTAAAATTATGAAATTCATACATATTGTTCTATTCAGAGTATCATAATTTATGCAATTTTGTTATAATTTAACTCACTGTATTGCTATTTCTTCCTATTTTCTAATTAAAGAATGATCGAAATTATAAAACTCAGTCATACCTGTGAATTAAATCATGAAATTTATTTAGTATTTCCTATAAAATATACGGTCAATCATATAATTTTTATAGATTTTTACCAGATGCGGAGATTTTGTATGACAATTTTCTTTTATTTATTTGAATAAATTATGTAAAATAATCTGCTCATTATTATCACATCAAAATTTACAGATTATTATTTACATTATTTCTTAACAGGCTCATACCTTTATTCTTACAATCACAATCATTTAAGTATTTAATCAAATTTATCAAGAATAATCATGTTTTCAACCCTTTTATTTGTAATCTTTTTGTTTAAATCCTTGATTTATAAAACTTTCCAGTTTTCTTATTTTTGAATTCTTTCTCTTACTGATTTTTGATAAAATCATGTGTTCATGAGGTTTTGTGAATAACCTTGATGATTTAACTTAAAGGGTTGGGTATATGTGTTAGTTAAACACATATATACTTCTTAAACTTGGTAGTTATAAGTTTGAGATCAAACCTTATTTGGAGTAGAAGATAGATTAAAAGGGTTGCTAGCTAGATCCTTGATAACCCGATAGATGAGATGGTTCTTGAGCTTGGAAGATTAATCATAAACTACTGCTCCTAATTCTAAATCGTGAGTAGTATAATTCTTTTCGCTTCCTCTGAGTTGCCTAGATGCATATGCAATTACTTTATCTCGTTGCATTAAAACACATCCAAATCCTTGATGTGATGTATCACAGTATACGACAAAATCATCTGTTCCCTCTAGAAGGGCTAAGATAGGAGCACTGCATAATTTACTCTCTAAGAGTTCAATTACAACATTTTGTCTTTCTCCCCAAACATAAGGCTTATCTTTCTGAGTTAATTCTATTAAGGGTTTGGCTATCCTTGAGAAATTTTCTATAAACATTCTGTAATAACCTGCCAAACCTAAGAATTGATGTACTTTAGTTGGTGTTCTTGGATTTTCCCATTTCTTAACAGCTTCAATCTTCGCCGGATCAACTTGAATTCCTTCTTGATTAACCACATGTCCTAAGAATTGTACTTCTCTTTTCCAAAATTCACACTTTGAGAATTTTGCGTACAATTTTTCTTTCCGAAGTAATTCCAAAGTTAGCCTTAGGTGCTTCTCATGTTCTTCCTTATTCTTAGAATAGATTAAGATGTCATCTATAAAGACTATGACAAACTTATCTAAATACGGTTTGCACACTCTATTCATTAAATCCATAAACACTGCTAGAGCATTGGTTAACCCAAATGGCATTACAAGAAACTCATAATGACCATATCGAGTTCTAAATGCAGTCTTTGGTATATCTTCATCTTGAACTCTTAGCTGGTGATATCCTGACCTTAAGTCAATTTTGGAAAAGTAACTAGATCCTTGTAACTGATCGAATAGGTCATCTATCCTAGGAAGGGGATATCTATTCTTTATGGTTACTTTATTGAGTTCTCATAATTTTGAGTTCTCTATGCACATTCTAAAAGTTCCATCTTTCTTCTTTACAAATAGAACTGGTGCTCCCCAAGGTGATACACTAGGACGTATAAATCCTTTGTCCAATAATTCTTGAAGTTGATTCATTAATTCTTTCATTTCTGTTGGTGCTAAACGATATGGTGCCTTGGCAAGAGGGGCAGTCCCTAGTACTAACTCTATCTTGAATTCTACTTGATGAGGGGGTAGCAAACCTCGCAATTCATTGGGAAATACCTCTAGATATTCACTAATGATATGAACATTTTCTAACTTTATCGTATCCAATTTTGTATCAACTACATGGGCTAGAAAAGCTAAGCATTTCTTTCTTAAATATTTTTGAGCTTTCTTACATGAGACTATCTTCATAGCACCTCTAGGTTTCTCACCATATAAACAGAGAGTTTTATTTTCCTTAGTCAAAGGGATTTTTATCATTCTTTTACCACATATAATTTCAGCCTGATTCTTACTTAACCAATCTATTCCCACATCAATATCAAAACCTCCTAATTTAAGAAGAATTAGATCTGTATCAAAACAATGATCATCTAAATTTAAAGTACAATTAGGAATAACTTCAGTAGCTTCAATTATTTTTCCATCAGCTAATTCTATCATATACTTATTTTTCAGTTTCTTTAAGGTTAGATTAAGTAAAGGTTTAAATATATTCGAAACAAAACTACGAGTTGCTCATGTATCGAATAATACTGTTGCGTACTGATTGTTAATGAGAAACGTACCCGTCACTACTTCTGGTTCATGTCGGGCTTCTTCAGCTTGCAACACAAATGCTCTTCCACGGGGATTGTTTGGGTTGATTGGGGTTTTGCCTTTTAGTTGTGGACACTCGTTGCAAAAATGATTCTCATTTCCACACTGATAACAAACTGGTTTAGGGTTTGCAGGTCCCTTACAGTCTCGGGATATGTGTCCTTTCTTTTTGCAGTTGTAACAAATCACAATCATGCATTTACCATGATGGTACCTCTTGCAAGCATTACACCATGGTTGTCCTTCTGTCTATGGTCTCTTGTCTTGAACAACTCCCAAGAAGTTTCTTACTGGGTTTCTGGCTACCTTCTTGTTTTGGTTCCCTCCAAACTTCCTTTCTGTGTTGCTGTTGTTCCATTTCCTTTTATTTCCAATCCTTGAATTTGTTAGAGATCCATTCATTTCGTCTATCAAACTTCCTGCTAGAGTTACTGCATCCTGAAAAGTTTTTGGCATTGCAGATTTTACCATTCCTCTTATCTGTGGTACTAAACCCCAGATGTATCTTCCTATCCTTTTTGTTTTTGGAGTCACCAAATGTGGTACTAACCTAGAGAGTTCATTGTACCTATCTGTATACTCCCGATGTGCTGCATCTTTCATTTCTAATGTCAAAAATTATGTTTCTATTTTCTCTATTTCATTATAAGGGCAATACTTCTCAATTACTAGGTTTCTAAATTCTTCCCAGCTTAACCCGTTCATAACGTGCCTTCCTTTTGTTTGAATCTCCATCTTCCACCAAGATTGTGCTTCTCCCTTAAGGGAATGCGAAGCAAACATGGTTTTGTAGTTATCAGCACAGTTACTAATATCCAACACTGATTCCATCTCATCTAACCAGCGTAAGGCTTGTACTGCTCCACCTTTCCCGTCAAACTCTCGGGGTCTACATGACATGAAAGTCTTATAGGAACATCCCTTCCTAACTCTGTCTACAATTTCTTCCTCCTGGTGTTCTCCTATGTTGGCATTTCCTGGTTCCTCATTTCCAGGTGATACACCTTCGAAATTAAGGTTTTGTTGTAATTGAGCTACTAAGGTGGGTATTGCAGCTTCCAGTTGTTGGGTTACTATTTGAGAAATTCTTTCATTCTCATTAGTAGTGGTATTTGCTGGCGGAGCTTCTTCTCCTAGCCTAGTTCTTGGTCTTCCAACTCGTGCAGTTCTTCGTACTGGTTGAGTAGTCCTTTTTGGCGGCATGTTTCACTACATTTTAATTGTATTAATATCTTAAGAAGACAAGAGGATATATATAAGTTTTACTGTAAGCATATAATTTAGTGGTCATAAAATTAAAAGAAATGATTCAGCATATATTCTTATTCATTTACTCTTAAAGTTACCACTGTATACATAAAGTTTTCTAGATTTTTAATTTCCCCAAACCCATTTCCATAATTTGGTGAGGATGCTTTTGCCTCCTTTCTTTCTTTCCTTGACATCCGCTTTGATCATCCGAACCTCACGTTGAATCTTCTTAACCCTTTTGGGAATCTGGTTGGTTGCCTCAATTTGCCATTCTTCCAACCTTTGCCTCTTGCTTTCTTCTTCTTCTTCTGTTTTAGATTCATCAGATTGATTTATGGGTATTATTCCAGATGTTGGAGGAAAAGTTTCTGGGTTCGGATTTGCTGTTTCCTGATTTCATTATTCAGAAATTTCCTGCCATGTCGTACTCTCTTTCTAGGAGTCTGGATTGTATAACATCCTATAGTTACCGGTGGACATCGGACATAAAACTTTAGCGCGGTTTGGATCCGGGTCTCAGGTTGAGGTGTTTCTATTTTGCTTTGGGGTTCTATCTCAGGTGTTGTTGCTCTATGGTTGCTATGATCCGAATGATCAGTTTCGTTATAGTAACTATCAGATTTATCAGAACTCATGCTGCAAACATTTTTACAAATTTAACTCATGTAAATCACATAGAATTCATAAAAATTTTCGCATGCAAATCATATCTATCATAAGTTTCACTCTTATCTAAGCGTAAACATGATCACATAAAATCATAAAAAGAAAGAAAATATATTATATTAAGGATTTGTTATCATATAAGCTTATGGTTATAGTCTAGGCATTTGCTAATAATACCTAATTCTCTATAACCAATGCCTCTGATGCCAAACTGTCACATCCCAGCGAAAGTGTGAAATGCTTGGGTGTGACTCTTTGGCTCATTACACATTGATCACAGACAAATTAATTATAACAAGTAGTATAACATAACATCACATATTTCTTTATATATATATATGGGTTACATTTATCATTCCTACAAAAGTTGTCTATATAAACACTTTTACATAATTTCATGTAACCCTATACAAAAAGTGTTTAGTAACTGCTTCATCCTTCGGTAATAATGGAAATACGCATCCACTGTTATGCTAAGATCAAACATATTTACAATTAATTTGGCACACGTCCTCCCTATTACTTCACCTCATCCGTTGTAAACATCAAAAGAAAACATAACACAGTCATTATGGTTACCTGAAAAAGCATACTTAAAATAGTTAACATAATGTTAGTGAGAACATAGGTTTAATCATTAAACAAAATATATTGGTGTAATATAAATAATATTACAACCAAACCTACTTATAAGCCAGGTGATTTATAATTGTCACAAATACAAATCACGAAATCAGATAATATAGCATCACAACACTCATTCGGTTGGTGCAAAAAATATTTTTCTAAGTAGCGCTACCAATATTATCAGACGGTTCCTCATCCGAATTAATGGTTTTAGTTTATGGCATAATGACAGTATATCTCAAAAAGCCATATTTATATTAACATCAATCACAAAATAGTATGATTTTTCCACCAAAACTCATAAATGTAAAAAAAATGCGGCTATTAATCTCACCTTATTTCCAGTCAAATATCAAGAAATTCCTAAACAAAATATATTGGTGTAATATAAATAATATTACAACCAAACCTACTTATAAGCCAGGTGATTTATAACTGTCACAAATACAAATCACGAAATCAGATAATATAGCATCACAACACTCATTCTGTTGGTGCAAAAAAATATTTTCCTAAGTAGCGCTATCAATATTATCAGACGGTTACTCATCCGAATTAATGGTTTTAGTTTATGGCATAATGACATTATATCTCAAAAAGCCTTATTTATATTAACATCAATCACTATGATTTTTCCACCAAAACTCAAAAATGTAAAAAAAATGAGGCTATTAATCTCACCTTATTTCCAGTCAAATATCAAAAAATTCCTGTAAAATAATTATTTGTTAAAACAAAACAAATTTCTTTAAAATTATTAGCACTTTAGTTCATTAATTATGATAAAAAATCAAAATTGATAGCTACTATTTTCCTATATTCATCAAAATTTAGAAGCGAAAACATTAAAAATCGTAATTTATCTCATAAAATTTCAGATCAATATTTCATAACATGTTAATTTCTAGAATTTTCATAATTTTCATATAAATCGGAAAAAATAGAAAATCATCACTAACAATTCTGAAATTCCTACATATTGTTCTATTAAAAGTATCATAATTTATTCAAATTTTTAATAATTTAACTCACTGTTTTGCTATTTCTTACTATTTTCTAATTACAGAATGTTTTAAATTGTAAAACTCAGTCATACATGTGAATTAAATCATGAAATTTATTTAGTAATTCCTATAAAACATAAGGTCCATCATATAGTTTTTATAGATTTTTACCAGGTACGAAGATTTTGTATGAAAATTTTATTTTATTTCCTTGAATAAATTATGTAAAATAATCTGCCTATTATTATCACATCAAAATTTACAAACTATTATTTCTAGTATTTCTTACAGGCTCATAGTTTTATTCTTACAATCACAATCATTTAGGTATGTAATCAAATATATCAAGAATATTCATGTTTTCAACCCTTTTATTTGTAATCTTTTCTGTTTAAATCCTTGATTTATAAAACTTTCCAGTTTTCTTATTTTTAAATTCTTTCTCTTACTGATTTTTGATAAAAATCATGTGTTCATGAGGTTTTGTGAATAACCTTGATGATTTAACTTAAAGGGTTGGGTACATGTGTTAGTTAAACACATATATACTTCTTAAACTTGGTAGTTATAAGTTTGAGGATCAAACCTTGTTTGGAGTAGAAGATAGATTAAAAGAGTTGCTAGCTAGATCCTTGATAACCCGATCGATGAGATGGTTCTTGATCTTGGAAGATTGATCATAAACTAGTTAAAGACAACTTGGTGTTATGATGTTCTTGAGGATGTGAATCGGTTGGTGAGCAAAAGATGGTAATGTTGGTTTTGTAATTTGAGGGTCGAAAGCAAGAGAATGATGGTGGGGTGTTTTGAGAACCGAGTGGGAGGGAGAGAGCCAAGAGAGTGATGGTTGCGGTTGTGGTGGTTCACGGTTGTGGTGGTTTGCGGTTGTGTCTCCATTGTGGCCGAGGGTTGCAAAGTAGTGGAGGGGGTCATCATTAAGTCTAGGGTGTAGGGTGAGGAGGTGGGGTTGTAGCTTGTATTAGTGAGTCATTAGGTGGGTGTGGTGGCAAGTTCTAAGGGTGTTTAGTGGCATACATGCTAGGTGGCGGGTTTAGAAGGGTTAGTGGCAAGAAGTGGCTAGGTGTCGGTTTGGTGCTAATGGTTCACTTAGTCATTAAGCTAGGATTAGTTAAAGGATTAGGTGATTAACCGGGTTGGTTAGTGTCCTTAAAGAACCGTGAGTTGGATTAAAGTTGTGTTTATGTTGGTGTTTGAGTGCTTAAGGTTTGAGTAGTTTTAGTTTTGGTACAAAGTTTCTTGATGTAATCTTGTTTAGTTAAGTTTTGATTTAGTTTAAGTTTTTAATATATTACATATAGTTAAGGCATTTGATATAAAGCTAACTAATCATATTATTCTAAGAAGGTAATCATACAATTTATATAGATACATACATAGATATTCATGCATGCATGCATGCACAAATACACACTCAAGGATTCATATAATCAAAGGAAATTATCGTAATCATATACTAAATAAAACAAACATTTACTAGTAATTCATAGGAAATATTAAACTACCTAACATTGGTTTTAGGGTTTTCACACCATTCATTTTCAAAGTTCATAAGGTGGCGAATCTATTGATTCTTAGTCGTCGCCACATCGTGATCTCGTAATCAAACTTTGACGATAATAGAATCTGTGGGGAGTAATAATTCTATGACAGCCATCACTCCCATTTTTCGAAGGATTGAAAGTTACTGTATATGCCAGTAGTTTCTTAGAAAGTGTGATATATATGTTATCGTGTTTGTAGTCTATTATGGTGTCTGTATATATTACGTGTAAATAAATAATGTTAATTTTATTAATAAAATATTTCCCTTTTGCGTTGAAAGTAAATTTGACTAAAAATAAATTCAACGAATTATTTACATTAAATGCTCTTCTAGATAAATCAGTCATAGTCGTGAAACTTCGTGTATATTGGACTAAAATAAATTAGTATAATTTAATGAGTTAAGATGTTTGAATCTTCCATCTTTCAACTATTTGAAGTATTAAAAACGCTCATAATATGATTCTTGTTGATCAATTATGGAGGTCCAGTCCACACATATATCCTTCTTTGTTACTTTGGTATTTCTGCTATCAAAATGTAATGCAACAGATACCATGTCTACAAATCAAGAAATCAAAGATGGTGACACCCTTGTATCTCAAGGACAAATGTTTGAATTGGGCTTTTTTAGTCCTGGGAAGTCGAAGAACCGATACTTGGGGATATGGTACAAGAAGATATCATATGGTACTGTTGTATGGGTTGCTAACCGGGAGATACCAATTACAGATAGATCAGGCATGTTCAAACTTAGTGGAAACGGAAACCTTATGGTTTCCAGTGGCGACAACCTGATGGTGTGGTCATCCAATTCTTCGGTGTCTGTGGGGAGTGAGAATGTAGTGGTGATGCTGCAGCTTCAAGACAATGGAAATCTTGTTGTGTGGGATGAAAGTAAAATGATTTGGCAAAGTTTTGACTATCCTGGTGACACATTTCTACCGGGAATGAAATTCGGGAAGGACTTGGTAACGGGGTTACAAAGGTGCATGGTATCTTGGAAGAGTCCTGATGATCCTGCTGCAGGTGAGTATAGTAACATTTTAGACACAAATGGATATCCACAATTCCTAGGGTGGAAGGGTCAAGTATTACATACAAGACTTGGACCATGGAATGGTCTCGGTTTTAGTGGCTTTCCTATTGAAAAGAAGAACAATATTTACTCAACCGAGTTTGTTGTTAGTGAGAAGGAAATCTATCATATATATGCACTTAAAAGTTCAGTTTTTCAAAGGATAATTTTGACATGGGATGGCAAGCTAAAGATTTTGCAATGGATTGAGCGAATAAAAGACTGGATTGTGTATGCAGTCACTTTAGTCGATACTTGTGATCGTTTTTCACTATGTGGTCCTTATGGAATTTGTAGCATTAACAAGCATCCACCTTGTGCTTGTATGCAAGGTTTTGAACCAAGAAATCCTGACGAATGGGATGCATCTGATTGGGTAGGCGGGTGTAAACGCAAAACACCTTTAAATTGTGGGGATGGGGATGGGTTTTGGAAAATTGAAGGAGTGAAGGTCCCAGATACACGAAGGTCGTGGTATAATGTGAGCATGACCCTTAAAGAGTGTGAGATAGCCTGTAAAAGAAATTGCTCTTGTATAGGTTATGCAAATTTAGACATCAGAAATGGAGGAAGTGGATGTTTGCTATGGTTTGATGAGCTTTTGGACACCAAAGAGTATGATGAAATTCAAGATATTTACATAAAAATTGAAGCAATTGAGTTAGAAGGTACACTCATTTGTTTTCCCAAAATTAGACTATTTTTGTTTTTTTAGCTCATATATTTAAGTACTAATCCTTTCTTATTTCTTAATGAAAGTTCTTATGGCCTCTCAGTCCAATATCAACAAAAAGAAAAGAATTCTTATAGTGTTGCTTTCAAGTTCATTAGCTCTTGCACTTATCTTTACAGTGGCATATGCCTCTATAAAGATAAACAAAAGTCGTCGCATGAAAGGACAAGGTAACACAATGGAGAATGTAACTAAATGATGACGCATTTGTGTGTTTATATGATGGAAATTTAACAAATATCATGTAACTTAGAGAAATCGAACATATCGTTTTGTAGGAAGAAATTATGGGCATAATAAAGAAAATACAAGTCTGCAGATGGAACTTTTTGATGATTTACCATTTTTTAGCCTATTTGAAATAGCAAGGGCCACATGTAACTTTAGTGTCTCCAATAAGATTGGAGAAGGCGGCTTTGGTCCCGTTTACAAGGTATCTTTTTTATACTTTTTAAATAGAATGTGTTGCTTATCGTTAAATATACTCATACCCATAATTAAAATTATAATCTTGTAGGGTGTGTTGGAAGATGGAAGAGAAATAGCTGTGAAGCGTCTCTCAGAAACGTCCCAACAAGGGATTGATGAGTTCAAGAATGAAGTCCTTTATATTGCAAAACTTCAACATCGGAATCTTGTGAAGCTTCTTGGATACTGCATTCATAGAAGTGAATTGATTTTAATTTATGAATACATGCCTAATAAAAGCTTGGATTTTTTTCTATTTGGTTCGATGCACTCTTACTGATTTCACATAGTATCTTACTTTAACTATATAATAACATATGACGTAATTGTCACATGCAGATGAAACTAGAAGTTTGATGCTTGAGTGGCCTCAACGATTTAATATAATACATGGTATAGCTCGTGGTATTCTCTATCTACATCAAGATTCACGTCTACAAATTATCCATAGAGATCTAAAGGCAAGTAATATATTGTTGGACAATGATATGAATCCAAAAATTTCTGACTTTGGCCTTGCTAGAAACTTTATCGGACATGATACCACTGCTAATACAAAGAAAGTGGTTGGAACATAGTAAGAATCCCTCTTAACTCTAGAACAATTAATCACATATATGTTGAGATGCAAAGGGAAACTCTAGTACTTAATTTTATTTTTAATTTGTTAAAACTTGTTGTAGTGGTTACATTTCTCCGGAGTATGCGGTACATGGGCGTTTCTCTATAAAATCAGATGTATTTAGTTTTGGTGTTCTAGTGTTGGAGATAATAAGTGGGAAGAAAAACAGAGAATTCTCTCATGGAGACCACAACGATAACCTTCTTGGACATGTAAGTTAATTTGTAATACTAAATTCAAATATCTTGCCTCACTAGTGGATTTTGTTTTTGTTGTAAATATGTGTTGTGGTTTGCTGTAGGCATGGAGATTGCATAAGGAAGGCAAATCCATTGACTTAATGAGTGGATCCTTACAGGCTTCATGTGTAGTCCCTGAAGTATTAAGATCGATACATGTTGCACTGTTGTGCGTTCAACACCATGCAGAAGATAGACCAACCATGTTCTCAGCAGTTCTAATGCTAGTCAGTGAGGGTGTGTTGCCTCAACCTAAACAACCTGCTTTTTTCACAGGAGAGATCCATAGCGAAGCTCAGCCCGTTTCATCTATTGATGAATACGTGATAACACAGTTGTATGCTAGATAGCCAACACATACATTTTTTTGCTAAAGATATATGTAATTTAATCCTTACTTGCTTCATTTTGATGGCTTCTGGCATGCAGCATTGAATTAGAAAGTTGCTTTCAGCTGAACTTACTTTTCTGTTATAATTAATAATGTTATCTGGATAACTTTTGCAAATTCTAAGAGAACAAAATGAGCGAATGAAAATACTTCAGCACTCATAAGATATAAAGGTATAAGTTATATAAAATGTCAAACAGGAGCCCACCAAAGATAGACTCAATTGTGGCGGTTGAAGGAGCTCCACCTGGTTGGCAATGTCATCAAAAGCTGCATTGAATAACTTTCTTGAAAAACTAGTATTAGAACAGTTATATGCTCTCTTGGTTTCCTATGTATATATTAGGAGTGTTAACGGCGATTGTGAGTAATCTTGTATATTTTTATCATAGCTTTGTATCTTAATATTTCTTATATTGAACACTTGATACAAAGCTTAATTTCTTCAATTTATTTTCAATGTTATTTTTCACATGGTATCAGAGCATCTGATCTACGCAATTATACAATATATGGTGACGGGCAAAGGCTTCTGTGACATGCAATCTCTTCGTCAAAATCACATTCCTTTATCACTAATGGACTATGCATTTATAATACTCTCATAAACTTAATTTCCAGTCTCTATTGTCATCTGCTCCCAAGCCAATGACTAAAGCGAATTCAACATTGCAATCTAATTCTTTGGTCGAATCGAAGGAAGGTGACGTGTTAATGGCAACAGTGAAATAAAATAAAAATTAAAAATCAGAGGCCATTATGACTCGAACAGAATCTTATACAAATTAACTTGGTTTCAAGAAATTGTTATATATTCTTGTCATTTCTGCACATATTGAATGATGAACAATTAACATGCCTCGTCATGACGTGTCTAATTTATTTACGTATGACGAAAGTCACAACTCTATGATGCAAAATCAGTAGTTCACGGCACGAACGTAATATATAGAGTGATTTTCATGGAAGTAATCAAAACAGAAAATTATGGTTAGCTAGAACAGGTGGTGGTCCTGGCTGTTGGAATTAGAAATAATCAAGAAGTTAATCGAATTAGAAGTCAAATTAATGTTTATAAAAGGTCAATCAGAAAAGTCAAACCGATTGTAATTAGCGGAATTTTGGGTAGTTACGGTAGTTGATAACAACCAAGTAAGGGTATAAATACCTATTAACATCGACATTTGTATTTGTGAAATTCAAAGTGTATGTCCTGCACATCCTTATGCATACTCATGTTCACTATTAATTGTTCATCTGTTATGATCCTATTATATGTATGATATGGTATCAGAGCATTGTTAGAAAAGTATCATCAAATCGAAGGCAGTTTCCATCAACTAAAGAAATCATAGTCCCGCCAAACACAAAAAGAATATGAAGAAGAAATCAGAAAGAAGCGATCTAATGAGAACTTTTCACGATAGAACTTTTTGTGAGAAAATTGTTTCATGCGAGAACTTTTCATGAGAAAACCTTTTCATGCGAGAACTTTTCATGCAAGAACTTTCCATGCGAGGACTTTCTACGAGACAACTTTTTCATGAGAAAAATTCTTATGAGAAAACTCTTCATAAGAAAACATTTCATGAGAAACATTTTGATTCAAAATCTTCACAGCAGTAAGCGTCATTTGCGAAAATTTTCTCATGCTAAAATTTTACCATGCGAAAACTTCACCATCCATGTAAAATATTTAACTGATTATTTAAATTTTTGCAAAAATTTTGTAAAATGCGAGAACATGATCCAGATGCAAAAACTTGTTAGTATTTGAAGGGTTTGGAACAAGTGTTTCTGCCTATATCTAGAAGATGTTGGATAATTTGAAGTTTGGTACTTAAACAGGGTTTTTGCGATGTTTGATCAAGTTCAAGATTCTATGTTTACAACATTTGATTTTGATCGTTGGTGAATTGAAACATGACAATATGGGCTTATTTTATCTTACCGATGGGGACAGTGATCGAACGGTTTAATTAAGTGAAGAATCAAAATTGTTTGCTACTCTTGCTCTGAAAATTCAGGCTTTTTACATATTACATAGAGGGAAGAATACTTTAGATGATCTAGTTCGTTGTCACAAAATCTTGTTATCAGATAGAAGAATCTGGTTCTTTGGAAATCTAAAATCAAAGTTGGATATCTCTATCATATGCCTAATTCAACTTAAGTTATAAGTAATCAAGATAAAACCGTTTTATCTTGATTTAGACGTGATATCTTTTATGAAGCTATGTATTAGGAGGAGGTTACTGCTAAGGGGGAAGTGTAAAGTGAAAGATATCCGAGAATCAGATATTTCATGAAGATGTGTGACCGAAATCTAACATAGCTTGACATCATAACCCATAAGGGGAAAAAGTAAGGACCTAGTTTTTATGGATTACAATATCAAGTGAAAATTAAAAAAACTCAAGTCATGTGAGAATTACAAGAATGCGAGAAATCCAAGATGTTGAAGAAGATCTTATTGCGAGAGAACTTGGAGTTGCCGCGCGACAACCTCATGTTGTTGCGCAAGAACATATAGAGAGTATAAATAGATGTTTTTTCTTTGTATTTCATTATGTGTGTTCTATTTTGTAAAAGTGCTCTAAGGGTGATAGAGTAGGAGGTTGTGTGATAGGCTGTCCGAGGGGAGCTCACCTTGTGTAACCTTTCGAGTTTTCGTTAAATGAAAGTTAACTTCGTTATGTTCTTGTGAGGGCCTTTTTGTCATTAATGAAACTATGTGGCTTATTTATGCTTGTTTCTTTATTTTACATTATTTTGTTAATTTAAAAGTTAATAATTTAAACTATTAAATTGAACATAATAATAATAATAATAATAATAATAATAATAATAATAATAATAATAATAATAATAATAATAATAATAATAATAATAATAATAATAATAATAATGAATTACAATATTTGATTATTTATTATGAAGTTTAACATAAATGATAATAATATAATAAATAATTTATAAAAGCTAATAAATTTAAAATAAAGAAAAATATTTAAAACTTGGAGTTAAGAAGGCCAGGGGGCCTTTATGTCAATTTAAAAACTTAAATAGAAAGTTTATATATAAAATAATAAAAAGTAAAACTGTAGGGACTAAAAAGTAATATTTTAAAACCTCTCCCCCCCCCCCCCCCGTATTTCCGGCCAGAAGTCCGGCCACCCTCCGGCCGACTCCGGCGAAGCCCCAAAACCACCTAAACCCTTCAAATTTTGAACCCAATCGTTTCCAACCGTTTCGGGGACTTGATTCGAACACATTGAAGGACTTTAATTGAGTTTTAACATCAGGTATGAGAGTATTCAACTCGAATAACTGTCGCCTTCAACCATCGAACCGTCGCCTTCGACCATCAAACAATAATCTAATTAATTAAACTTAAACGATCGTTTAACTATTCCTAAACTATTACAACTTACAATTTCATTCGAAACACACGAAATCATCACATTCGATTCCACCCTTTCATCACGACCTGCAACTCAATCGAAGTTTCCTTTCCGATCAATCTAACCTAAAATTGAGAGAGGGCTTCTACTCCTCACGTTCCCCTGAAGCTTAGACAAGCATTAATTGGATCAATAGCATCAACGTTATCGCGATCAGACCCTGCTCTTGACCACGACTGTTCCATATTCTTCATCATCATTCTAGAAGGAAATCGGGTAAGTTCAACCCACCCACACGCTCGTTATCATATAGGGAACAAAATTCCTATGTTTATTACATAAATCATATTCGAATTCATGTTCAATTGGGATGAAATCGAATCTATGGTTCATATGGAATTGGGGTTCTGTGTAATTAATGCTTTTAACATTTAGGAACCGGCTCTTAACAGGCATAGGCACCCCAGCCTATCGGTTAACAACATGTTCCCCCATACTTAAGGTCTCGGGTTCGACACCGAGCACCCTCACTGTTTTTTTTAAATAGCTTTCTTCAACTATTTTAAATCCAGAAAATTTATAAAAATTATAATCATTTTTAATAACTAAAATTATTTTTAAAGTTACCAAATTATTTTCTGTGAATTTTCAAATTAAATACACATATATTTTCTTAATAAAATATTATCACAAAGATTATTTTTAAGTTATTTTTTATGATCTTATAAAATGGACTTTAAGTTAAATAGTTTATTTAACAATAGTTTAAATTGATAAATTATTATTGGACAAAGACATTATTTAACAATTATTCAACTATTTGTTTAATTGTGTTAACAAAATTTATATATTTTCTTTTCATACTTTATATTTAAACCTTCATTAATCAATCATTATAAATGATTTATTTATCGTTCTTTAAAATTAATTACTTAAACGCATTATTTCATTTTTCATATAATCAAAATATAAGTGAATTTCATTGTTTTATTTAATTTATTTATCAAACCCTCAAATTCCACTTGAAACCCTAGTTCACAATTGATCGTGAATTATATACTTAATCTTGGAACTGATACGTTAGGTGTTTAGTAGAGGAATCTGCAGGATCCGGTTTTGTCACTTTACACTTGTGATTCTCTCAAACTCACTTATAATAACACTCAAATAAGATGAAGCAATGCCTTTAACAAGAGTTGATAATAATATAATAAGTAATCAAGGAACAAGCAGAAGTATCTTCAAGGTACTTGTATATACTACTTCTCAACTCAAGATTACAAGACACTTACAAGCATGAAACAAGAGTTACAATGAGAAACTATATATACTAGATCCTACAGCCGGTTATACTTGATACCAGCTGGAAACCTATGACTAAAGCATATACTACAATGCTATAGTTAAGGTATCTTAGATAAAGTATTATCTAAGATATGGTAGTCATGACATGTCCATGACTTACCTTTTGTCACCAACTAAAGATGGCAACTGTACTTAACATAAAAAGGTAAACAGTAGATTAAAGTATGGTCAACTACATGGCTTTAGAGAAAACACCATGCAGTATCTCAGAGGTTTGCAGCGGAGTGTCAGACAGACCATACTTATGTCTACTGGATAATAGAAGTGTCTTCCGAAGGTTAACTGGCTTCAGAAGAACAAGTTCTTCTGAAGCCACTTATACTTCGGAAGATGCTTCTATGCTTCCAACGCTTTGAGGACTTCTTTATACTTCGGAAGTTGACTTCAGAATTTTTTCTTTAAGTCTTGATCTTCGGAAGTAGCTTCTTTGTCTTCGGAAGTTGGAGTTTTCCTTCGGAAGTGTATTTTACACTTAGACTTCGGAAGAGCTCCTTCTTCCTTTGGAAGTTCCACACTTGGCTTCGGAAGTCCTTTGTATGTTGTACTCAAAATCTTCTAAGTGACATAGTTTTTGGTTGCAACAGCCTCTCTAGATCCAACAAACTCCCCCTAGGCTGATGCTACCAAAACTTCACTTATTTCTGCTTCTCAAAGCTTTCAGCACCAGGGACAAAAGATATTTGTCTGTCTCTCTGTTCTTCCCGGAAGTAGTGCTGAGAAGCTTGTACAAGTCATTCGTGGATAGGAGATCTAGTCTATCACTTTGAATGACATGTATCCTTTGTTGTGACCCCCTGAAGAGAGTTAGTTGACTGGAGTTGTAGTCATACTCCCATCTAACTATGGGCTCAAGTTCAGGACCTTCAACCATTTGAAGAAAGGCTTTGCCTTTGGTTGCTGATCCTTTCCTTTCCTCCTCCTCTCTCAGTTTTAACTCCTCTTCGACCTTGCTTCTGGCAGTAAGCTCGGCCATATGAAGGCTCCCTAGATGATTTCTGATGTGGGCAGCTATATCGGAGTTTGAAGGGTTGGAGAATGGTTTCTCTGCTAACTCAGCAATATCAAATCTGCTTAAGTGTAGCAGAGATGAGGCATTCAGCCTGTTAATCTCACCATTCTCTCTCTCAACAACAAAGTTGTGAGAAGAGTCTTCGAACCTCCACTGGACTATCTTCTTTCTGGGTACAAGAGGTTGTCTTGGTACCCTATCTCCTTTCTTTGTATCCAGCAGAGTCACCAGCTTTCTCCTCAGCTTCTTTTCTTCTTCATTCAATGTATCATAATTGAGGCCAAGGAGTTTTGCAGCTTGATCCAAAGTTCCTCTGGGCAGATCAAGAAACTCATCTCTTGTGAGGGAACTTGAGGATCCATCAACATAAGTCAGGTTGACTGAATCCTCCTCACAGGAGATGTCGCTCAGAGTTGTGCAGTTGATGAGCTTAGTTTTGATCGCCTTGAATTCCTCCATAGAGAGATGTTTGGAAGGCTGAGGGGATGGTTTGATTGGTTGTTAGGTAGGTTTAGGAGTTTGGGTTCTGGCTAAGGTTTTGGGTTGGATGATGGGTAGTTTAGGTGGTTGAGGTGAAGAGGTTGGTAGGTGTGATGGTGTAGGTTCAGGGGTGAAAGGTTCAGGTTCAGTTTTGATTGGGAAGGGAAAGGGTATAGGTTCAGGTTGAGGTTGGGTTTGGATTTTGGGTTGAGAGGTTGCTTTGAAGGTCATCCCCTGTCCCCTTCTATACATCTCTTTTCTTCTCCCCGCACGAATGTCAGCCTTGATGTCACTGACATGTCGTTGGAGAGTCTTCTCAGACATGGGACCCACCTGCCTGCCAGAGAAGCCATGAGCTTTAAGATAATTCTTCATCCAAGCTTTCTCACCTATCTTCTTGGCGGCAGACAGTCCAGCTTCTTCTTCTTTCTTCCTCTTCTCCACCAGCTTCTCCCTTGCAGCTCTCTTTCTCTCCTTCTCCATTTGATCTTGCTCTTTGTTGAAGAGCCATAAGATCGTATCACTATTGTGTGGAGACAACTCTTCTTGAGAGAATCCTCTGGAGAGTAGGAAAGTGATCCTTTCTCTCCTGAGCTGCAGATCAGCTTCCCTTTCTTTTCTCTGCCTTTCTTCTTCTAAGGCCAACCTTGCAGCCTCTTCTTTCTGTTGTCTTTGCAGCAAGGTTGCCTTTTCAAGCTCTATCAGCTCCTCTAATGGTAGCAGGAGTACATCTTCCGAAGCAGCCCCTAGACTGACAAGTCTATCTATTACCTCTACCCTTTTTCGATTGTTGACTGCCTCATGGTTGGCTGCAGCTGCTTTGGTACTTGCAGTTAACAGTTTCCCAGTTGGTAGTCTACCTTTCCTTCTAAGCTTCTCCAACCTTTCTTCTTCCTGAAGCTCTTCCGAAGTCATCTTCCTCTTGCCTTTTATGTCTTCGGAAGTGCTAGACTTTGGGGGTTCTTGGATAGAAGATCCAGGTTGGGTGGTAGAGGTAGGAGTTGGGGTCAATGCAGATGTTATAGCTAATGGTTGGCTGAGAAAGTCCTCCCTATTAACCTCAGATGCAAGTTCCAGAATTGCATTTGTGACTATTAGATCATCGGAAAGAGAAAATAGTCCTTCCGCAGCAGCAATCTCAGCTTCGGAAGTTTGAGCTTGTTCTTCCGAGGCTTTGAATTGTGCTTCGGAAGTCTGTGAAAACACACCTTCTGTCCCAACTGTTTTAGTTGCTGGGCCATCAGTCCTAGTTTCCCCTTCGAAATCAATCTCAGGTTCCACTTGGGCCTTAGGTTGACCAACTTCCTCATCAGTGGTAGGAGATGCATTCAACCTCTAAAGCTCTTGAGCTCCAAAGTAAATCACAGACATATCTGGACTAGGCTGTTCTATCAGGGACTCTAAAAGGAACTTGTTGAAGAACCTATTTAGATCCTGAAGCATCCTTTGATCCACTTGAAAGACAACTGGAGGAGGCTCAGGGAAGATGGCAGCTTGTTGCATTGGATATCTTAAGCTCAGAGAAGTAAGAGCTTGACCTTGGGTATCCTGTCTTTGGCTTTGTCTCTCAACACTCTCCCCCTTTTTGGTAGCATCATCTTGAGAGGTAGATGAGCTAGAGGAAGAGGTCAAGGAGACCTGAATTGGTACATGCCTAACAGATCTCTCAATCTGTGTCTCAGCTAGTTTGGCCTTGAGACTTTCAATCTCAAGTTGCTGAGTGGCAGACCTATCCTTTAAAGTCTTAACCTTTGATTCAAGGTTTGAGACTTTAGAAAGTAGGTCTCGAATGGTGAGTTGCATACTTCCCTCATCTTCTTTGAAGAATCACGGGGAGATGAGGTAACATACCTGGTATGTTCATCCTCACCACCAGATGTGGTTTCTTGGCACCCTGGTTTCCCTTGCACAATGATGTCTCTTTCAGAGGCATCAAAGGGCATGGTTGCCGTAGATTCAGTCTGACTGTCGTTACCACTGTCCTGAGGATCCATTGAGGCTCCTTCAGTAGTGGCAGCTGAATCTACATGAGTCCCCTCCACATCAGTGGGACTCACCTCAGTAGGGCTTTGCTGGTGTGGGCTAGAGACAAGAGGTTTCTCTAGGCTCTGTTGATCCTTAAGAGGGTGTAGTGGATCAACTTCATCGCCTTTGAGAGACATAATCTCTTCATCAGCTCCGGTCAATAGGTCAGTGAAAGAAAAGGAATGAAGACCTAAGGACCCGAGACTTTGATCAATGTCAAAACGCATTGAGCTGTCCCTTTGTGGCTGCTCAGGGGAGTATAGAGACTCACCCTGAGGGCTATCAGCTGGGGTTGTGGGCTCATGGGTCTGAGACTGAGGAGACTCAAGACCCATATTGAGGTCAATAGTGAAGGATGGGTGGACCTCTGGCTGAGTGGGAGCCCCTTGTTCCACTCTAGCCTTTTTGGTTTGAAAAGGAGGGGCTTGTTCAATCAAAGTAGATTGAACTAGGGTTCGTTTGGTACGTCTCTGGTAGGTGACAGTGATGGGTGGAGAAGGTAGATTTGGAATGGTGAGGGTAGTTGCTGGTGTGGGTTCATCACCTGTAGGGTGAACAGGGATGTCACCAGGAGTCGTTGGCTCAATCATACCTGGAAGTAGTGCGGTATCCCTTCCAATGTAGTTGGTAGACACTCTCTACAAGACCTTGAAGATGGTCGGCCTCATTTGGGGAGCAGACAGAGCAGCTGCACAGACAAGCTTACCCTGATCTAGCTCGCAGTTGATTATGTGCTGGAGAAATCTGGGATACATAAAGAATGTGTCCCTTTGCAGATTTCCCATAAGGTTAGTCAGCACAAACCTTGAATAGTTGAAGCGGAGGCTTTATACCAACCCGTGAACTAAGCACCCGAGTTCATAATGGATTTGATCCCATCCCCCGGATTTGTTAGATAGACAGTGAAGAACCACATGCAGCAGGAACTTCCACTTGTAGGAGAAGTTGAATTTGTAGACCGTTGACCTGCTTACATCTCCACCGTATCCCATTTGGAGATAAGAACTATCTAACTCAGATTTGGGGAATTCCGTCGGAGCGCCTTCATCATGGAGCTCAAGATGCTCCCTGATGATTTGTTTAGTTGTCACACCCTCAAAATCCACGTGCGGGGTTTTACCGCGAGGCGTGTGAACAAACCAGGATCACAGTCAGTAGTTACATAGAACGACTCTATATGCCACAAGTAAATAAAACAACCAAAGATTTAGTTTGAAACAGTGCGGAAGCGTTTTGAAAACAACTCAACAAATAAAAGTATAAATATGGCAAAACAAGTGCCAACCCAAAATAGTAAACCATAATCGTTAAAATACTAATGTCTTGAAAACCGAGTCTTAATATGCAAGTGAACCGTGGAGTGCTCCTAGAGGCAAGCAGCTTAATGACCTGAGAAAAGCATACTAAAATGTCAACACATAGGTTGGTGAGTTCAAGAGTTTGAGTTCAGTAAACATATAAACAGTTGTGATATATATAAGCAGTGTATTGTAATAGATAGCTAGTCTATTAACAGCAAATATTAATACATAGTGATTTCGCAATTGAAGCTGACTGTGATAGTTGTTGCCTCCTATCACGACTTACCCTGTCGTGACAATGTTCAATAGGACAAATTGCACCCGGTTGACCTCGAGTCACACAGGTGGGGCTCGTCAGACCCAGTAGTACTACCCAAGTTTCCCCGCTATTAATTATTAACAATTCGAAAGTGTGAGGACTTTCCATGATAAATAGCACTATATCAATATTAAACACAACTTAAATATTAAAAGCGTTCGTAAAATACCAGTATGCTATCTCCCCCAAAAGAGATTAAATAAAGCGTGGGGCATGAACTCACCTGATGTATGCAAAGAGTACTTAGGGTTTATTTGAGAAACGAGTGGATAGCCAACCTTCAAAGGTTACCTAGATCATGCGAGTACATAAGTACGTGTAAATGAAAGACATGTGAAACCCTAATCATACCAAAACCAAAGACTCAAGCTTCCAGACAAATAGACACGTTTGACCTAGTTGACCCGTTTGACCCGTTGGTGACATTATGAGTTACAATTCAAATAGAGCCAATGAGAACATATAACATACATGACTAACATTCAAACAGTATCATACACATGCTACATTATCCATACATAACCCTTAAGTCTTAGCCATGCTCATAGCATTCAACATACACCATAATCATTACTCACCAAACCCAAACATGATATCCTAGCAACCAATCAACACCAACTATACATGATCACCAAAATCCAAATATCATCCATGATTAATCAAAACATCCCATACAACTAATTCAACATGTTTCATCACCTTAGAATTCATCCATGATCACACTAACATGCTCCTAATATCCCAAACATGTTCATATCATCATACATCAAACTTTACACAAATAAAGTTTCCCTTTTGGGAAAGAACATCCCAAAATCTATCAAACATCCAAGGCATACATGAATTCATTAATAATATACCAATTCAAGCTCATATCAACATCTATGCATGATCAACAACACCTAAACACCATAATCTAACCATCTTCATAAACAAAAGTTTCTACTTTTGGCAAGCTATGAACTAACAACATGCATTCAAAGATTTCTAGCATTCATAACAACAATCTAGCATCTAATTATCATCATGAACTCATCCATAACATCAATCCATCACTAGATCACTACTTCATGCAAAATAAAGTTACTATTCTTAGTAACCTATGAACAATGCATCAAAATCCCAACTTTCTTGTAAGATCAATGTGTTCTAACATTCATACAACCCAATAATCATCAAACATTCATCAAACAATCATCATCCATACAAAATCATACTAGAATTCGAATTAGGGTTAGACAAGAATCAAAATCCATGATTAAATCACTAAGAACATGTAATTCATACATAATCCACGTTAACTAACATGTAATCAACCTAACTAACATATAAACATCAACATTAGACATCAAATTCGACCCCATGAAGAACAATTTCGAATTTAGGGTTCGGCCAATATGAAGAACACACAAAAACGTGAAAAAAACTAACCTTTAAACTTGTAATTGCTTGAAATCGATGCTTCCTAAGTGTTATATGGATGTAATCGAACCAAAACCACACGAAAATGCTTGTTCTTGGCTGGATTTCAAAGATTGAGAGGGAGAGAATAGAGGTTGCGGCCGATTTGGGGGTGGGGATTAGGGTTTGGGTGTTTTGTTTAGTTTTAATTTCCATATTTACCCTTTAGGCCCTTGTAATTTGTATTTTATAAAAACTAAGCTTTAAACTCCTTGTAAAGTGTTTTTAACTCAATAATGTAAAGATATAAACTAATGAAAATCATTATATATCTTATCTTTATAAAAACACAAGACATACGAATAAATAGGCATGTTTTCGCGTTACGCGATTAATTTTCTAATTAACATTTTAAAAACATGCAAACACATAAACATAACACAATAATCACATAATCAATTAGATTCTCATTAATTTGACATTATTCATTATTATTAGGTCACCAACGTTAAACGACAACTAGTGTGTGTTCACGACACGTGTATGCAAGACTTAACGAAACTAACGGAGTTTGGTAACGGAAATTTACCGGATGTCACATTAGTGATGACCAACTCTTGGCCACAAGCGCTTGACCTAATAGCACGAACCCCGTTTAGGGTTTCAATCCAACCATTTGCCCAAAATTCAGACATTTGGTTGGAGTAGATGGTAGGGTTTACGGTCAAGGCAGTGTAGTATGAAGATTGGACTAAGAAAGAAATGATATCAGAGAAGTCATCATCCCTTGAAGAGTCAAGGAGTGCGACCTGGTTGTGCTGAGGGTTTAAGGCCATTTGAGAAAGATAACAGCAGAATAGTTCTGAGTAAGGTAAATTGGAGAAGAAGAAAGCTTTTAGGGCAGTGAATTGGGTAAAAAGAGTGTAAGTGATTAACCGGAAGTATTTAAATGGGTGAAATGGCGGTTTAAAGGGTGGTTTGGATAAGATGATGTGAGGGTTCAGTGGATGATGTGACAAGGGCGGTAAGGTTAGACCATTTAAATAATCCGACATCATTAAAAAAATCTTTACTTTTTACAGTGTGGGGCCCAAAAGATTTCCGTTACACAGTAAAATCTTTCTTTCGAGTATAATGTATTTCCGAAGGTAATGTTCTTCCGAAGGCAAATGTACTTCTGAAGGTAAATTGCTTACTTCCGAGAGTACATGTTGCTTTCAGATGGAGTGTATTAAGTGCTTCGGAAGTAGATCTGAGGTGAACTCAATCGCTTCTTCCGAGACTTAACACTCTTCCGAGAAGAAAATTATCCTGTGAGAAATTTGCTTCGGAAGATATGCCAGATATCTTCCGAAGGTTAATTTCTCTTCGGAAGAACTTATACTTAGATAAATTTAAGAAAAGATCTTTTGTAACAGGGCTTAGATTGTTTTGACATAAGACTTTACACATTAAAAAGGTTTTCAATTGAGATAAACTAATCAATGTTTATCATCCCAATAGCTGTAATGAGATATTTAAATCTCTATTCATCAAATGCTTTGGTAAACAAATCAGCATATTGTTCATTTGAGTCAACTTTGATTAGTTTGATAAGATTTTTCTCATGAATATCTCTAATAAAATGATACCTGATATCAATGTGCTTTGTCTTGGAGTGCTTTACTGGATTTTCAGTAATGGATATAGCACTGTTATTGTCAATGTGGATAGGAGTGCTCATGAAGTTGAATCCATAGTCAATCATCTGGTTTTGAATCCACAGCAGCTGAGCACAGCAACTTGCAGCAGCAATGTATTCAGCTTCAGCAGATGATGTAGAGACACAGGATTGCTTTTTGCATTGCCATGAGATGATCCTTCCACCAAGAAATTGACATCCACCTGATGTTGATTTCTTGTTGATATTGCAGCCACCATAATCACTATCAGAGTAACCATAGAGATTAAAATCACTATTTCTTGGATACCAGAGACCTAACTTAGGTGCTCCTTTGAGGTATCTGAGGATTCTCTTGACAGCAATTAGGTGAGACACCTTTGGAGCAGCCTGATATCTTGCACAAATGCAAGTTGCAAACATGATATCAGGTCTACTTGCTGTGAGATACATCAGAGAACCAATGATTGCTCTATACTGATGTTGATCAGTATCCTCCCCCTCAGAATCAGGGCATAAATCATGGTTTCTGGGTATGGGTGTCTTTGCTGCTTTACAATCCTTCATATCAAATCTCTCTAAGATATCATTGACATACTTAGATTGATTGATGAAGAACCCTTCCTTCAGTTGCTTTACTTGAATTCCAAGGAAAAAGTCCATTTTTTCCATAGAACTCATCTCGAACTTCTTCTTCATAATGCTCTCAAAGTCTTTCCACATTTGGTCATTTGAGGAACCAAATATGATGTCATCAACATAGACTTGAACTAGCAAAATGTCTTTCCCAGACTTTCTAATGAAGAGAGTCTTATCAATGGTACCTCTAGTATAACCATTCTTCAGGAGAAATTGAGACAATGTCTCATACCACAGCCTAGGTGCTTAGTGCAGCCCATATAGAGTTTTATCCAACTTGCACACATAGTTTGGGTGCTGTGGGTCTTCAAATCCTGGAGGCTAGCATACGTAGACTTCCCTATCTATATCCCCATATAGAAAGGCACACTTGACATCAAGCTGGTAGACAGTGAAATTCTTGGATGCAGCATAAGCAAGGAAGATCCTAACTGCCTCAAGTCTCGCAACAGGTGCAAAGACATCAGTATAATCAATTCCTTCCTCTTGAGTGTATCCTTGAACCACCAGTCTTGCCTTGTTCTTGATAATTAAGCCTCTGTCATCTCTTTTGTTCCTGAATACCCATTTGGTGCCTATAGGTACTTGACCAGATGGTAGCGGACATAGGTTCCAAACCTTTTGTCTTTTGAATTGAAGCAGCTCCTCTTGCATTGATTCAACCCAGCTACTATCTTTCAAGGCATCTTCCACCTTCTTGGGTTCCATTTGGGATAAGAAGCATGAGTACAAGCAGACATTCCCATTATGAGTTTGTCCTCTTGTTCTCACACCTTCAAAGACTTCCCCTATGATGTTTTCAGCTGGATGAGTATTGTGAATTCTGAGTCTTGGATTCACCTCCAGTTGCAAAGATAAGTCCAGGTTGGACATATTTTGCTCAGGGGCTTGAATACTTGGTCCAGCTGTTGTTTCAATCTCATTCAATGAGGACTGATTGAATGAAAGAGAAACATCATCATTTCTTTGTTGTGAAGCATTATTAACAGTTGCATGTTCCTTCAAAATGCTGCTTCCATCAGCTTGATGTTGTGCTGGATCACCTGAGGAGATTTGAAGATCATCAGGTGAATCCCTTGTTGAAGTTCCACTATTTCTTGAAATAGTTATGCTGTCTGATATTTTAATAGTGGGAACTTGATTTGATGTAGCTCTTGGAGAACTTGGAGTAGGTCTGGGAAGCTCAAACAGTTGATCTTCATCAGAATTGCTTTGAGCACCTGTTCCAGCTGAAACATTCTCACAAGATGGTTTAGAATAGCTTGGAAACAATTCTAAATCAAAGATATGATCAGGGCCATTCCCCCTAACACAAGGAGTGTGCTCATTAACTACGATGTTGGAGGATTCCTCAAATTGCTGGTTTTTAATATTATAAACCCTGTATGCTTTAGAATAGGAGGAATATCCAACAAAGATAGCATCATCTGACTTTTCAGCAAATTTTGCCAAATTGTCTTTTGTGTTAAGTATGGTACACCTGCTGCCAAAGGACCTTAGAAAGCCAATGAACGGTGGCCTCTTGTTCCATAACTCATAAGGGGTCTTTCCATGTGGCTTTACTACAAGAACTTTGTTCTGCACATAGCATGCAGTGCTGACTGCCTCTGCCCAGAATGTTAGAGGCAGCTTTGAATCAGCTAACATAGTCCGAGCAGCCTCAATAAGTGTCCTATTTCTCCTCTCAGCAACACCGTTTTGTTGAGGAGTTCTAGGAGCACTGTATTGTCTGGCAATCCCGTTTGAGTTACAAAATGAGTCAAGAACAAAGTTCTTAAACTCAGTCCCTTGATCACTTCTAATTATTTTAACCTTGTGATCAACTTGATTTTCTATTTTAAGAATAAAAGATTTTAAAGTTTCAGCAGTTTCATCTTTAGTTCTTAAAAAGAATACCCATGTAAATCTAGTAAAATCATCAACTACCACAAGGCAATATGATTTCCTTCCAATGCTCATTATACTTGTGGGACCAAATAGATCCATGTGCAATAAGTGTAATGGAGTAGTGATAGAGTTAACAACCTTGGATTTATGAGAAGACCTATGTTGTTTCCCTTTCAGGCAAGCAACACAGTTATCTTTACAGAATAATTCCTTTTTAGGCAAACCATGTACCAAGTTATTTTTAGCCAATTTATTAATTGTCTTAAAATTGACATGACACATTCGTTTATGCCATAGTGTTGACTCATCACTATCAGCTTTGGAAAGAAAGCATGATACTTCTCCCATTGGGGAAGCATTGTTCATATCAAGCTTGTACATATCCCCTCTCCTGGGAGATCTAAGAAGCACCAATTCCGGAGGAATTGTCATCCCAGGTTTGAGGATGATGCACTCATGTTCTGTGAAAAGCATTTGATGCTTTTGATCACAGAATTGAGAAACACTTAACAGGTTGTGTTCAAGCTGTTTGACAAAATTAACTTTGTCAACCTTTAATTTTCCATTAGATATACTTCCTCTGCCAGAAATATATCCTTCGGCCTCACCTCCAAACTGGACAGGACCTCCATCATAATGTTGAAATTGTTGAAGGAGAGATCTGTTCCCTGTCATATGCCTGGAGCATCCACTATCTACAATCCAAATGTTGTTATTCTTTTCATATGGATGTCCCTGCACATAAAGTGAGATAATTAGTTTTGATTGGAAACCCAATCCTTGTTGGTCTTGGGTTCTTCCAATGAGAGTGACATGATTGAACCAAAATTTATGCATGGGGGTTCAATTGATGTTTTGAAGAAAAGGTTTGGGCTACAGCATCTTCCTTGATCTTCCATTCCATCCCTTGGTTGATCATAGAAGATGAGCCTGATGAAGCTTTTGTAGCTTGGCATTCTTCCGAAGCTTCTTTCTTTTCGGAAGAGACCTTCACCACCTTTTCTTCCAAAGCAGTCTTCTTCTGGGATGGTTTCAAGGGGACTCTTTTGTGAGTCTTTGCAGCTTTAACATCCGAAGCCTTTTTCCTTTCGGAAGAAGAGTTTTCTTCCGAGAGAAGCCTTGCTTCGGAAACAAGCTTTCCCTTTTTCATCACTTGAACCATTTGATATGGTCCAAATGTGAAACCTTCCCTGACTCCTTCTCTTTTAACATTATTTGCATAATGTGTGCTAGCAGGATTGTAGTAACAATCTTTAGCCATGTGGTTTTGCAGACCACACATTATGCATGCAATGTTAACTTTCTGGGAATGAGAGGGTTGCTATTTCTTGTTCTTTTTCTCCTCATCAGCAACATTTCCCTTTAACTTCTGATCCTTTGGTATGATAGGAGTACTGGTACTGTACTCTTTTCCTGAATCAGAAGGTCCAACCACCTGAAATCCTGCTGATATGAATACACCTTTTGCTTTGGGTCTATCTTCAGTTTGGATTCAGCCACCTTCTTGGCAGTTTTTCTGGCTGCTTTAGCCCTGCTTCTTCTGGCTTTGGTGGTCAAGGTTTGATCATCATTGGCTGGGGAGGGCACAATTACCTGTTCCTTTCCTGTGATGGTCGTGGTCTCCATAGTTGCATCACTCTTTGACTCTTGAGAAGGTGGGTCAACAGATGGAACCTCTTGCTCTTCAGTACCACACCTTGGTTGTCTTACAGACTCATATGAGTGTGGTGGAGCAATTTCATTGGTTCCCAACCCACTTTTGTTTTGATAACAAAGTTTGGAGTAAGAGGATGATGCAAGTATGGCTTGGAAGTTTTGCTCGGAAATAGCATACTTCCTGGCTTGAGCCTCAGCAGTGACAAGCTGGGCTTGAGGCTCAGTCAATTTGGATATTAAATCCTTGATTTGAGTCTTGTAGTTGGTGTGTTCATGTTTTAAGAGGGACACAGTTTTCTCTAACTCCTCAATTTTCTTTTGGTAGTCAGATTCAGCCCTTTTAAAGTCAGATTTTAAAACATTTAAAGACTCAATATCAGATTTAATTTCCATATTGTAGTCCTGGTACAATTTAACCTTAGCAATACAAGCAGGGGTATAGAGATGTTCATATACCTTATTTTCATCTGTTCCTGCCATGAGTGCTTGAGCAGGAGTCACATCTTGAACCATAAAGCTCCAATCAACTTCTTGAGCCATTGCTGCTGTTTCTGTTGACTTTCCGTTGGGCTTTGGTGTAGAAGGATGTGTGGAGGCCTGTGAGGTTCCCGGGTTGGACTTGGGAGCCTTGCATTCCCTTGCAAAATGGCCAAGCTGGTTACAGTTGTAACATTTAGCCTTGCTTTTGTCAAACCCAAACTTGCTGGTGATTGGGTTTTGAGGGAATTGCCTTCCAGTTCTCTTAAAGAACTTCTTCGCTCTGTAGGTTAGAAGACCCATTTGTTGGACAATGTCCACATACTCTATGTCATCTGGACTGAAGCACTCAAGATTATCAAAGCAGAATTGATGATCATTGGAGTGTCCACTCCCTGAGACAAACGCACAGCCCTCCTGAAAGGAGCTTTGCTAAGCTTGATGAGACCTTGGAGTCTCAAGGAATGTGATGTAAGGCCCAGATGAACAAGATGGCTGCTGGGTGTATGACAGGTACTGCTGAGATTGGGAGATACCTGAGCCTTCAGCAACCATTAAAGCGTTGCTAGCAGGAAGGCTCAAGGGTCTTCTTGCTTGGTGACCCTTCTTGCTTTCCATTTCCAAACGGTATCCATCAAGGATCCCATAGAGTTCGGTCATGGTGAGTGTGTTTAAATTCTCTGTTCTCTTGATGGAGACACAGTAGAATGTTCACTCATTGGGTAGAGCACTCATAAACTTTCTAGTAAGGTCTCTAAGTTCTTGAGTGATTCCCACAGATTGAAGGGAAGAGATAAGATCCATATACCTGAAATATTGCTGGCTAAAAGTTTCTCCAGCGACATAGGTGAAGTTCTCAAACTGCTGCTTCAGTGAGTCCTTGTTTGAATCATTCGAGCTTAAGTACATTTGAGCAAGAGCATCAAAGAGTTCTTTGGCAGACTTGCAATGCTCAAACCCCACCATGATGGAATTTGGGATTGCAGTCATGAGAACAGTCATAGCATTGCTGTCTATGTCAAGCTTCTTCCTGTCTTCATCGGAATAGTCTTCAACGACCTTCTCGATCATGGCACCGTTTCCACCAGCAACTTTTGGCTTATACGGGCCATTAACGATGGATTGCCACATCTTGCTATCCTGGTATCTGATGAAGCCTTCCATTCTTCTGCTCCAAGACCTGAAGTTTTCAGGGTCGATGATGGGAGCTTTGGTCATCGTTCCCATTTCAACTTCAGATTTGATGAGGGACATTTTTGAGTGAGGTATAAGGAGGAGTGAAAAACTAGTTGATTAGGATGGTAAGATCTCACAATCAAGAGCCTAAAAAGCTCTGATACCAATTGCAGGATCGGGTTTTGTCACTTTACACTTGTGATTCTCTCAAACTCACTTATAATAACACTCAAATAAGATGAAGCAATGCCTTTAACAAGAGTTGATAATAATATAATAAGTAATCAAGGAACAAGCAGAAGTATTTTCAAGGTACTTGTATATATTACTTCTCAACTCAAGATTACAAGACACTTACAAGCATGAAACAAGAGTTACAATGAGAAACTATATATACTAGATCCTACAGCCGGTTATACTTGATACCAGCTGGAAACCTATGACTAAAGCATATACTACAATGCTATAGTTAAGGTATCTTAGATAAAGTATTATCTAAGATATGGTAGTCATGACATGTCCATGACTTACCTTTTGTCACCAACTAAAGATGGCAATTGTACTTAACATAAAAAGGTAAACAGTAGATTAAAGTATGGTCAACTACATGGCTTTAGAGAAAACGCCATGCAGTATCTCAGAGGTTTGCAGTGGAGTGTCAGACAGACCATACTTATGTCTACTGGATAATAGAAGTGTCTTCCGAAGGTTAACTGGCTTCGGAAGAACAAGTTCTTCCGAAGCCACTTATACTTCGGAAGATGCTTCTATGCTTCCAAGGCTTTGAGGACTTCTTTATACTTCGGAAGTTGACTTCAGAATTTTGTCTTTAAGTCTTGATCTTCGAAAGTAGCTTCTTTGTCTTCGGAAGTTGGAGTTTTCCTTCGGAAGTGTATTTTACACTTAGACTTCGGAAGAGCTCCTTCTTCCTTCGGAAGTTCCACACTTGGCTTCGGAAGTCCTTTGTATGTTGTACTCAAAATCTTCTAAGTGACATAGTTTTTGGTTGCAACAGCCTCTCTAGATCCAACAGAATCGTTGGAGCAAAACCTAAATTCTCATTATTATTCTTAAGATCATCTTATACAACATGTGAGGTTTCATGCCCCTTTTACCTTATTTCACACCTTTTGGGGTGAAACATGTTAACGTTATAAACTTACACTTGTAAACGTTGTGATACTTGTAAATGCACTAGCAATTCGTATTTAATCTTGTCATGGTTATTTGTAATATTGTGAGCCTTATATGATAGACATTTTGTGTAAACAATCATTAACTATTGCTAGCCTAGCGACATCATAGATCTATGGGCTCAACAAGCCTATTTGGTGCTAAAGCCGAGGTTATTGCCGGCTCCTGATGATGTATGCTTGTTTATCATGGGAACCAAGTACACTTAGCTAATCGTTATAACTTATTGTGGCCATCTTTGTCAAGGTTTGACTGTATCATTATGTTATCTATAACCTTGCATTATTCGTAACCGATGACATGAATTGCTACTTATAAACTTTTATATGTATGTATATATAACCCATTAAACTCACCAACATTCAATTGTTGACTTTATTATTAACATGTTTCAGGAAATGCTTAAGGTTGATGTTTGATATTGAAGTATGGACACATCTAGGGTTGGACCTAGAAAATAAAAGACATGTTTTAAATTTTGGAATTGTTGAACTTATGTTATGTTTTGATTTTGTCTGAGACTTATTGGTTGTAACTTTCCTTTAAAACTTATAGTTAATTATATTTACATTTATTGGTAGTGTTATGTGGCTTTGAAAGATCTTAACCCTCACATCTCAACGTTTCCGCCGTTAAGGTTGGGGTGTGACACCTTAGGTGGATCTCGCTTCAACGGTATAAACTCCTCTGGTATTGTAATCGTTTGATTAATAATATTCGATTGAGTTTGATTGAAGTTTTTTGATATCACACACGCACACATCCGTCTTAATTTAATTATCAAGTGCAACAATATGTGGATTTGATCTTGACGAGGACTTTACATAATCATTGCTCTTCTAGTAAGATTATTTCGAAGATAGGAATGTGGACCATTTACAAGAGGATATAACTAGGACACACGAGATAGGACATTGACACGTCAACGAACTTCACAAATAAAATGATTAGGAAAGGTGAATGGGTAAAACTAACAAATATTGACTTTCCTACGGTTTTAACATTTTTTTCAAATGTAAAAAGCCTTTTATATGAGACTATTTATTTAAAAATTACACTTTAAATTCAAACTTTCGTCTTTACATTGGATTAAAAAGTTGCTATATTTTTATTAAAACTTTTTTAATAAACTACGTTGAAAGGGTGTACGGGTAATTTCGCTTCCAGTTTTATAATGTTGTGTCCAACCTTTAAACTGGGTGTCTACACCTGTGTGATTGGTACCATATTTTCAGGTTTTGTTGGATACAATTAACCTCTTGCCACCCCTTGAGTTTTTAGTCTATACTTTCTAGACAAAATTGATGTTTTAGCGTACCCTCTTATAGTCACACATAGACATACACACACACACACACACACACACACATATATATATATATATATATATATATATATATATATATATATATATATATATATATATATATATATATATATATATAAGAACGACAACACACTTGCTAATTGTAGGAGAATTTTGATCATAAACATAAAACAAGCGGGATCGTGGAGAAACTTATGGTTCACCTTCCTAGTGAAAAGACAACACACGTGCTAAAATAGAAAGGCTCAGGCATATAGAATACAATGAGTGTTCCAAAGGAAACAAAGGCATTCAGATGGTGTTACTAGAAGGAAAAATGTTAAACTCAATTCCTAGGCAAAAAGTTATGGAATGGAAGCTTCAACTATTCTACTTTACTGGTTAGAATTGCGGGCAAGTTGGCTATGGTGCGAATGAACAAAAGATGCCTAATTAGGAGAACCCAAGCATGGAAAATATATGGAAGAGTTGATTGTGATATCAAAATCTTGACCACGACAACAGTTGTAACCATGTTGGTTCCACCTCTAAGGAGAGGTTGGTTGATAATATTGCTAACCATCATGTGTACACTAACCAAAGCCTCTTTAATTCGTTCAGAGAGGTCACTCATAATAGAAATTTATTCAACAAGTTGTAATCCAATCTAGAACATATTGTACATTGTCAGTATACGAAAACCTACCTAGACTTCAAGTTGTATATTTCCTTTGACTCGTCATATGATTGAAGCATCCACTATCAAAAAACCAAACATCCTTACTCCTCTCATCACTGGGAAAGGCCACAAACAACCAATATTCTTCATATTCTTCCTCCTAAATTGCAGCTTGCACCTGCAGTTCATTCCAACAATCCGTTTTTACATGCCCAAATCTATTATAACTATAGCATTGTATGAAGCCTCTACTAAAGCTACGGCCACGACCTCTCCCTTTACTTCGGAAACTATTTCTTCCTCGACCTCTAGTAGCACTGGGTCTTTCATCTTCTCTGGTGGTGGCCTGAAGGACCTATTCTTCATTAATGGTTTCAGGCCCTCTGTTTACCCGAGCTTCATGCGCCTATAAGGATCACATCAACTAATAAAAGGATAATTGTATCAGATATTTGGACTCTTCAATAGCTGTAACAACATGATTCCACTTTGCTAGAAGACTCCGTAACACTATTTCCATGATGGTTTGATCTATGACAGACTTAGCATAGGACCTCTTCTGGTTGATGATTTTCATAACTTTAGAGAGAAAATTGCCAACCGATTTGCCATCTTTCATCTGTAAAGTTTCGAACTCCTTTCTAAGCCCTTGAAGTTTAACTATTTTCACTTTCGAATCACCCTGGAACTTGGTTTCCAAAAGCATCTATGCTTCTCTTTCCAAAGTTGCTAATGCAATCCTGGAAAACATGTCATCATTGACCGCTTGTTGAATGAATGACAAAGCCTTGGCATCATTCTTCGTGTTCTCTTTGTACCTTTGTCAATCACCATCATTATGATTGTACCCGTTATTGAAACAAGATCCCACAAATCATTTGATAAAAGAATTGTCTTCATCATGATTCTCCAAAACTCGTAGCCATTTTCTTTGAAGATTGGTAGGGGAGCAGGGGCGGACCTACCATTGCGGGTTGGGAGTCACCCGACACCCATGAAAAAATACTTTAAATATATATATATATGTATAATCGTATCTTTAGCGATACCCAAGAAAATTTAATATCAACCCTCGTAAAAAAGTTAAAAGAGAAGCAAACTGATGAAAGTAAATCGAATATATGTACATACAAGGTCTGAAAATAGAGAATGAAGAACGATAAAGAAGAAAAAGAAGAGAAGAAGAAAGAGAAAGAAAATTGGAAAAGAACAAATTGATATAGGTGTGAAAATAAGTTTTCTAGTCATGCTCCTGCACATCTAACCTGTAGGTGTTGGTTAGGTTATAAGAACAATTATAAGATTAAATTTAAATTTGAATTTTTTAACATGTTTCTTTTACAAACATAAATTATTTAATTATTTAATCCAATTTACTTTTTCAACATGACAATAACTTATCTTGTCGTTTTTAATTTTAATTATTTATATATAACATTTATAAATTTTTGAAACACCTTATATACTTATACACTCCTACTGTTCAACTGCACTAAAAAACAACCCATGGATAATTCAAAATAAATTTTTACTTTTGTTGAAAAAACCGACAATCTTTGATTGGGATGAGAATATCATTTACCGTCAAAACTAACCTCAACCCATCTACTTGCTTAGAAATGTTAGTCTAGAATACGTAACATACCCATTTTCAACCGAAAAATATTCACGGAGAACAACAGGTGGATATTATTTGTTTTGTAAAGCATATATTTTATCGTTATAATGGAATTGGTGTCAATATTTTCCCAACCTGACCCGATCAATACCGATAAATACAAAATCATATTATACACTTTCGAACACTGAAAATTTTCGACACCCATAGAAAAAAATTTCTAGGTCCGTCGTTGTAGGGGAGTGATCGATCCGCCTGTTAGGTTGTTAGCCATGTCTCTTCTCTCACAATGAAGCTTTGATACCAGATGTTAGTAAGGAATTCACTCACGACTTTTGATATATATTGTTTGGAAAAGATTGAAGTCAATTGTAATATGTTTTCATTCAACATATAAAATTGAGTTACTCTACGTTTGGCATAAATTTAGTTGAAAAACAAGTTGGGTCAATTGTAATCTATACTGTGTCACACGTGTCTAAGATGCCGCCGAAACGTACGACGGGTAAAAATACTAGTTGTACTTAATCTTAAACAAAGGAGAGACTAATATACGAACTAAACATTCAAAAACGAACCTTAGAGACTATGATAAATAGCGTTAACTAGTATTAAGCCCCCGTGTTACGGGGAGATGTAAAAATGTGCCAAGTAATATCAATGTCATACCACTATCAATGACCACTAACACCGGAAGAGCTCGCATTAAAAAAGAAATAAAATCAAAAGAAAAGTAGACATAAAAACGTTGAACCACACACGCAAACGAAAAACATTAAATACAATAACTAAGTTAATTTAGGACCCCGAATGTTGCGACGGAGCTGTTAAATGGAAAAAATAAGCACAACAATGTTGAACCATACACACACATTACGACGTATTAACTCTCAAAATTTAAACCGAAATGTAAAACGAAAAAACTATAAAAGATGAAAGGTATAGAAGAGTAAAATTAAAAATGAAAACATTATAGGGCTTAAATAGTAAAAAATGTTAGTATTGGGTTTAAAATAAAAAATTAAAAGAAAGAAAAAAAGGCATGTACAACCTTCAATGCTTAGTGTACAACAATTAATGTAATTTTAGGTTGGTAATTAGTAATATTTAAATTATGATATAGGTCCAATTATCATTGAATTTCAAATCACTCTTAATAAATATAAAGCGGATCAAAAAGTAGATAATCCAATCGTAAGTTTATAATAATCAAATGATTACGATGCATATAAGTGCCCTCACCAATAACACACTTACGAACACACAAGCATACGCCTACCGAATTACAAAGCAAAGCACATATTTATACTGGTTTCATGGGAAAACTTCATGAAGTTTTCGCATTCTTCGAATTCTTGCACGACTTCAAGTTTTCACAAACCATGAAATTCTTGCAAGGTTGTGAAGTTCTCGCATCCCGGTAGAGTTTTTGTTTTCTTAGAGTATTTTTATTTTATTTTATTTTGCTTTTCACTTGATATTACACTGATATTATAATCTATATAAGATATGTTCTTAAAAAAATAGTCAGCAAAGTTAAGTTTATGTAAACTATTTCAAAATGAAAACATGCTAAATTAGTTAAGGTTATATTTAAACGGTACTAATTATATGTGCGTAGCTAGGTAGCTAGGTAGCTAGGTAGAACGATGTTTGTGTATATTGGATTATTAATTCAGAAATATATTATTAAATGTGTTATTATAATAACTGTTATATGTTTACTCACTAGTAATAACTCAATGATGTTTTAAAGCATGTATCTTTAGGTGATCTATAAGGAGGGAATTAAAAGGCTGCAAAGGACATAAGATTAGAATGCATTAAAATGTTTATATATTTGCAACCCTTCTAATAAGTGTACTTAGAAGTAATAACTTTTCTACTGTAAGTATTTGATGATCAATAAAATTTCCATTGCTTAAGTATGGTATTGGTATCTGTAGGTCACGGTACTCATTTATGATGGTTTGTCAAATATCATTTAGATATCCAAATCTTTAATCTCTAAGCTCTTAAACTCTGGTTAATAATTTACTAACCACTAAGAATTATAAGTTATTTTATACAGATGGTAATGCCTGGAAAAGACAAACACTACAAGAAAAAGATCCTATCGCGACTAGGTCTATGGCGACGACATGATGTTGTCGCTATAGGTCACCCTAAGGCGACGACATGTCGTCGCCATACCTATAGAGATTTGTTGATCTTTCAGGACCGTCTAGAAATTCAGGAAATGAGAACATACATATATACAAGAACCCTACCAAGATTTATTTTATTCCTAAAACCATATGTTTAGTATCCTTATTTTCTAGAGCAACAACATTATAAAGAACAGTGCTAAGATTAATTTTATCAAGACCAACTCCAGAAACATTATAATTAGTAAATTCCTCCACAATAAAAAGAACAACATCATCAAAAACAACTCCAGAAATATTATTATTAAATTCCTCCATAAACCGTCAAGATTTTCCTATAGCAGTATGAGGTGATACCCCATCATATGAATCAAGCTCTTCTTACACATATGAAGCCAAAAGAATTATACGGCTTCATGGTCGACAGTTATACGTTGCATCCAATGGTTATGGAGCACACTTTTCAAAAAATACAAAGTATCCCTGACTTTTTACCTATAGATTCTATGAGTGTGGATATCTCACCGGCGAATGTACTTTATGAAGCTGTGATTCTTTTTAGGATAAATTCAGCAGAGTTAGGTGAGCGACAAAGAGTCAGACCTAACATATCACATCATACCTTTTCAGAGTATTTCGTAATTGGAGGTTCTGCTTCATACACCATTGATACACCATTGATGTGACATCACACCGTAAACGGTCGTTTGTTTCTTCTGTAAACAGTCGTTTGTTTTAACTATAAATGATCGTTTGTTATGACTGTAAACGGTCATTTGTTTCTTCTGTAAACAGTCATTTGTTTTAACTGTAAACGGTCATTTGTTATGACTGTAAACGGTCGTTAGTTTTACTGTAAACGGTCGTTTGTTTTAAAATAAACAGTCGTTTACTTTAACTATAAACGGTCGTTTAGGGTGTATGATTTGACAACTCAAAATTTGTTTGTTAGCCTTTGAACCGAACCCACTCAATTTATACCACCATTATCATCTTTCTTCATCCGCTTCTTCACTATTATCTTGCTTCTTCACCTCCATTCACATCATCTTTCTTCATCTTCTTCACCGCATCCACGAAATTTACCTACATCATCTTCTCATTATTTTTCTTTTTAAAATAAAGCTAGGTTAGTTTATTATTATTATAATACAATTTAGTTTAAATTATATTTTATTTTGTTACTGATTGTAATTATTTTAGGTAATGACTTCAAGTTCACATCAAGATACAGCGTCGGTTCGTGCTTCGAATCATCCTTGGCTTTAGTTTCGTCGAGGATCAGATGAATATAAAAAGTTTCAAAAGCTTTTAGATAAAGAATTTGAGGCTTCACGTTCGATATCTTGGAGTTTGTTACGGGACGTGAGGGAATTTACTTGTGCTCGTGGGAATTTACTTGTGCTTCGAATCATACGTTATGGAATTTCACAAAAGTAATAATGCGATTGCGTGGGAAAGAATGTACGAGGAGATGCTTCAAAGATATAGTCAATATATACTTCAAAATAAAACTGTTACTCGTTTCAATATTGATTATATTAGTATCATTTGTAAGTATTCATATTATAAAGTTCAAAAATTATGAACTATATAAGTTTTATTGTTATTTCTAAACTTCAAAAAGTATGAATATTATATAAATTATATGAACTATATAAAGTTCAAATATTTTAAACTTATATATAATTTTTATCTTAAATTTATATAAAACTATATAATGTAATAGAAAAAGTTAATACATGTACATAAAAACTCAATAATATATAAATTATATAATTTAGTGTAATATAATTATAAATAGAAAAAAGTTAATATAATTATTAAAAAAGGCAAAAACGACCGTTTATTAACTTGTAAACTGTCGTTTAACTATTCATGTCTAAAATTAATATAATTATCAATAGAAAAAGTTAATACATGTACATAAGTTTTTATGTACATGTATTGACTTTTCTAATTACAATTATATTAAATTTCTATAATTAGTATAATATAAATATAAATAGAAAAAGTTAATATATAAGGCCCCGTTCCCGAGACGTTTACAGTTGGTCATTCATCGCGCATAAAACGTATAATACATTTGTCTCATGAAGATATTGCAGCGGAAACATTCAAAAATGACATTTCATTTCATTATAAACACTTTTGCCAAATAATATATCATTATCCGATTACAAAATACATGTTTGCATTACATCACAAAAGCTTTATAAATGGATGTCATCCCAAAAGAGCCGAGTAGCCTTGCCGTGCCATCCTCAACAATCATTACCTGCCAACTGGAAAACATATAAAAAGTCAGCGTTGCTGAGTGAGTTCTAGTTTTATAGTAAAACATACTTTACTTTCATTTAAAACCATTCATTACTTTTGCATGATCACACATCATACGTACACATAGATAACATCTTTATTATCTCCTTCATTCATTCATTCATTCGTTCCATATAACTTTACTTGCGCATCGGATATTATCTGTACCAATACCATATGCTACACCCCGAACAGTCTTAGCTACTGGGCCGAAGTCAATAATTGAACAGCTGAGCGTATGCCGCAGTTTTAGGGGTAAGCGGTAGAGGTTCTACATAAATGGTCAATCACAAAGAAGGATCCGTTATCCGATGCATGCAAGACTTTTCATTTCTTTCCACATTACGTTACATAATACTTCCTTTCATTCATTATCATAACACGTAAAGCAATAGGAAAGACAAACATACATCATAATAAGGGACATATCATACACGAACATCATCATCATACAGGGCAACATCATACATACATAACATGCATAAACATGCAACATCATCATCACCATGCCCAACATACTTTCTAAGGTCATATAATCCTCTTACATGCTCTTACGGGAACCTTCACATCAAAACTTACATCTGCACTTTCCCCCGAAAGTCAGAAGTTGAACTACACTTTCCTTCGGGTGTAACAGCTCTATTCATGCATATGGACACCCTTCAGTCGCATGGCCTCCATGCGACTGAGCATCATGCGATTGGACTCATGCGGATGAACATCTATGCGAATGGACATCCAGTCGTGCGTATGGACCTCATGCGGATGGAACTAATGCGAATGAGCACCTATGCGACTGACCTCATGCGAATGGACTCATGCGACTAAGCACCTATGCGACTGAACCCTCAGTCGTATGACTACCCATGCGACTGGACTCCCAGTCGTGCGAATGAAACCTTAATCGTGCGATTGAACCCTCAATCGTGCGAATGAATCCCAATCGTGCGAATGAACCTCAATCGCCTCTCAATCGGCCGTATGGCCTCCATTCGGTCGCCTAGCCCTAGCTGATGCAGAATGGAGTTCATCCCGAACCCAATCTGCCATTTTCGGCCTCCAAGCTTATCCAAACCCATTCTAAGCCTAAATTAACCATCCTAGACCTTAGGAATGCATACCACAACACCATACAAGCACACACAAGCCCGAAAACATACACGAAACGCATCACACACACCACACCCAAATGGGTCAAACACATACACATACAAAAACGGGTTCCAAATGGGTCAAACACATACACAACGACAAGGGCTTCGATTTGGCTTGCTACACAACGAGTTTGGCCACCCGAACCACCCGAACCGACCCCTTTTTCCTCTTTTCTTCTTTTTTCCCTCTTCTCCTCTCTAGATGGCTGATTTGTGAGTGTGGGGGAGGGGGTAAGGGCTGCCCTCTCCCTTATATACTCCCACTCACCCGGCTTTCTTTCGTTGGCGAGTTTGGTCCCTCGACTTTGGACTTTATTTCTTTTTCTTCCTTCGTCGGCTTCAAAATAATAAATAACCGGGTGTTACAAGTCCACCCCCCTTAAATAGGTTTCGTCCCCGAAACCTGTTATTCTTCGAACAAACGTGGATAATGTTGTCTCATTTCTTCCTCAGTCTCCCACGTTGACTCGGATCCTTTTCTGTGCTTCCACTGTACACGCACCAGAGGAACCACTTTATTTCTCAGCCTTTTCTCTTTCTGATCGATGATTGCCACTGGTTTCTCCACATAATTGAGCCGTTCGTCTACTTCGATATCCTCTAGTGGAACAATCATATCTTCATCAGCTAAGCACTTTCTCAGATGAGATACATGGAATGTCGGGTGAATTCCCTTAACTCATCCGGTAACTCTAGTCTATACGCCACCTCTCCTACTCGAGCAATGATTCGGAAAGGGCCTATATACCTTGGGCTCAATATGCTCCCCTTTTGGAAGCGAATGATACCCTTCCAAGGTGAGACCTTCAACATAACCCGGTCACCCACCTGGAACTCAATCGGCCCGTGTCGTTTATCAGCATACGACTTCTGTCTATCTTTGGCTGCCTTCATGAAGGCTTTAATCTTCTCTAGCTTCTCAGTCGTAGCCTCGATTACCTCGACGCTCCCCTATTCCTTTTGACCAATATCACCCCAGCAAACGGGTGTTCTGCATCTCCTACCGTATAGCATCTCATATGGAGGCATACCAATGCTGGCATGATAGCTGTTGTTGTATGAGAATTCGGCTAACGGTAGGTGGTCATCCCAACTTCCACCAAAGTCAATCACACATGCCCGAAGCATGTCTTCTAGTGAATGGTCCTTTCTGACTGACCATCAGTCTGGGGATGATAAGCCGTGCTGATATGTAACCTCGTCTCCATAGCGTCGTGGAATTTCTTCCAAAATTTGGATGTAAACCGAGTGTCGCGATCCGACACAATGGACACCGGCACACCATGACGAGTTACAATTTCCTTGATGAACAGATCAGCCAACCTCTCAAATGAATATGTCTCGCGGATCGGTAGGAAGTGAGCACTCTTCGTCAGACGACCAACTATCACCCATATGGCATCGTACCCTTTCGGGGTACGCGACAGCTTTGTAATGAAATCCATGGTGATGTGCTCCCACTTCCATTCCGGTATATCCAAAGGTTGGATTTTCCCATACGGCTTTTGATGCTCGGCCTTCACCTGTAAGCAAGTAAGGCACTTACTCACATACTCCACCACGTCGCGCTTCATTCCCGGCCACCAATAATCTTTCTTCATATCTTGGTACATTTTCGTGGCACCTGGGTGAATGGAGTATCGAGTCTTGTGAGCTTCATCCATGATCTTCATCCGTAGATCCCCAAAACGAGGAATCCACACACGATCAAATCGGGTTCTAACACCGAGTGTTTTTTCTCCTAATTCCGCGACCAGACCTCTCATTCTTTCAGAGTTAAGATGATCTTCTTTTAATGCCTCATCTTGAAACTCTTTAACCTGCTTCATTACGTCGGAGGTCATGATCAACTGATATGCTTTCACCCGAATCGGCTCAGGCCTCTCTTTCCGGCTAAGGGCGTTAACCACCACATTGGCCTTGCCCGGATGGTAGTGGATCTCACAATCATAATCCTTTATAAGTTCCAACCACCATCTTTGCCTCATGTTCAGATCCTTCTGCTCGAAGAAGTACTTCAAGCTCTTGTGGTCAGTGAATATGGTGCACTTCATCGCGTAAAGATAGTGCCTCCAAATCTTTAACGCAAAGACCACAGCTGCTAGCTCCAAGTCATGAGTAGGATAATTGACCTCATGAACCTTCAACTGTCGGGATGCATAGGCTATAACCTTTCCTCTCTGCATTAACACACACCCCAACCCCGAGTAAGAAGCATCGGAATAAACCACCAGATCTTCACTTCCATTGGGTAATGACAGAACAAGAGCTTGAGTCAATCTCACCCTCAATTCTTCAAACGCCTTCTCTTGAGCCTGACCCCATACAAACTTTACCTCTTTTCGGGGTCAACTTGGTCAGTGGAGAAGCAATCTTAGAGAAGTCTTGGATAAATCTTCTATAGTAGCCCGCCAAACCCAAGAAACTACGAATCTCGGATGGCGTCTTTGGTGACTTCCATTGCATAACCGCCTCCACTTTCGACGGGTCCACCATAATCCTGTCAGGATTCACCACATGACCCAAAAACTGAACTTCGCGCAACTAAAATGCGCACTTGGAGAATTTAGCATACAACTTCTCCCTACTCAACGTCTCTAGAACCTCCCGAATGTGACCGGCATGCTCTGCTTCGCTCCTCGAGTAAATCAAGATATCATCAATAAACACGATTACTGATTTATCCAACATCGGCCAACACACTCGATTCATCAGATCCATAAAAGCAGTCGGCGCGTTGGTCAAACCAAAAGACATGACGAGGAACTCATAGTGACCATAGCGCGTGCGGAAAGCTGTTTTAGGGATATCTTGTTCCTTCACCTTCAACTGATGATAACCAGATCGAAGATCTATCCTTGAAAACCAACTGGCACCCTGAAGCTGATCGAACAAATCATCTATCCTCGGTAAGGGGTATCGGTTCTTAATCGTCAACTTATTCAGCTCACGGTAGTCAATACACATCCTCATCTACCGTCTTTCTTCTTCACAAACAATACCGGAGCACCCCAAGGAGAGATACTCGGTCTAATGACCCCTTATCAAGCAACTCTTGCAACTGCTCCATCAATTCCTTCATTCCGTCGGAGCCAACCGATACGGTGCCTTGGCGACAGGTTGGGCACCCGGTATCAGATCAATCTGAAATTAAATCTCTCTGTCAGGTGGCACTCCTGATAAGTCCTCTGGGAACACGTCTGGAAAGTCACGCACAACCGGTACATCAGCTAGTTGTGGTGTTGGCGTATCGACATCCTTTACATAGGCCAAGTAGGCACTACATCCACGCCTTATACACTTTCCCGCCACTGCCATCGAGATCACCTTCGGAATCGTAGTAATCCGATCCCCATACACCATCACTGAACTACCGTCGGGCGCTGACAACTGAATCATCTTCTTGCGACACACAATGTTTGCCTCGTAGTCCGCTAATCAATTCATCCCAAGAACCAAATCAAAACCACCTAAGGTCATCACGAACGGTCTAACAGGAAACTTATGACCCTCAAGTTTCACATCACAGTTCTCTATCATCTCAGAAATCCTGGTAGACTTACCTATGGCAGTTTCTACATCAAAGGGCATATCAACACATCTACTACTAACAGGCAGCTTAGCACAGAAAGCAGCAAAAATAAAACTCTTAGTGGCACCCGAATCAAATAACACAGAAGCTAAAGTTTGGTTCACTAGAAACGTACCGGACACAACATCAGGGTCCGTCCTAGCCTCCTCCTGTGTCATGGTGAATGCCCTGGCGCTCGCCCTCGGTCCATCACCTCCCGTCCTCTTCCCCCCGGAACCTTCAGCCCTCGACTTCTTACAATCCCTGCTCATATGACCAGTTTCCTCATAGTTAAAACATTTGCCCGCAGGCAATCCTTCGCCATATGCCCTGTCTTCCCACACTTGAAGCACACATTCAAACCCAACCTACATTCTCCCGCATGCTCCTTTCCACATTTGCCACACCTCCTCGATCCCGCTCCCGGTGTGGCCATGCGGCGGTCATCCACCCGTGCCTTTTTGTTACCCGTCGAGGCATCACCCCGACCAAACCTTTTCCCGTTCAAGTTCCGATCACCACCACCCTTCTTATTCACTTCTGTCACCACCACCTCCCGCTCATCATATAGCCTTCCGGCCAAATCGACCGCCGACCTAAAAGTACTCGGCCGGGCGGCGATCATATGCCTGCGAACATCCACCGGTAAGCCCTGAATATACCTATTGATCTTCCGAGACAGAGGCGTCACCTGATCCGGCACCAGCCGTGCCATTTCATTGAATTTGGTGGTGTATTGCTGGTGTGTCATGGATCCCACCTCTAGCTGCAGGAATCCCTCTCTATCTTATCCATCTCCGTGTGAGGACAAAACTCCTCAATCACCATCTTCTTCAGTTCGGGCCATCTCATTCTCCCGATTGCCCGGTTACCCTCAGCTTGGACAATATTATCCCACCAGCATAAAGCTGAGTCCACAAACGAGTGGGTGGCAAACTTTACTTTTTGATCTTCCCGGCACTCGCTGATGTCGAGAACAGCCTCCATCTCTCTCACCCATCGGTGAGCAGCGGCGGCATTGCCATTACCGTCGAAAGTAGGGGGCTTGCATCTCATAAACACCCCATAGTTACAGCCTCGTGCCACCTCTCGCACAGGCTCGTCTTCCTCTTCCTCGTCTTCATTATCAGAGAAAATCGTTTCGGGCTCTGGTTGCTGTCGTTCGCTCGAAGACCTGTTTCTCTCCTATCTTTCTCCTTCCTTCACTGCCTTAATGACTTCGGTCACCACAGACGGTAAGATTGTCTGCATGACCTGGTGTACTTCTTCAACAACAGCCTCTTTTACCGAGGTCCTCAGGTTTGCACTCTCATCCCCAGCTTCCGGATGAGGGGTCTCTGGTTCTTCAGGAACCACCTTTTCGACCCTTAGCCTTTCTCTTTTGGGTCGCGGCTCAACATCAGGCCCACCACGGCCTCCACCCCTAGAAGCTTTAGAAGATCTCCCTCCAGCCATTCTCTAACTCACACTGAATGATTCAAACACCAACACGGTCATTCAAGGAAACAACTCAGTTTATGTCAAGTATAGTAAGTCCCTAATTACAGTGGCCAGTTGTGATTAGCCACTTACTTTACTTTTCATACCCCAAGTATTACCTGTCCTGACTACATCAGTATTTAAATCTACATACAACACATAACTACATACCATACGCACATAAAACCGGTTAACTTTAAGAAAATACCTGATGGCACGCAACTACTCAGTTTGGCATCCCATTCCCTTTCCGTCCCATTCTCAGTTTAAGTTAAGGTTTATTTTGAAAATTTACCCATTTCACTTAAACTTTGGCTCTGATACCAACTTGTAAGGCCCCGTTCCCGGGACGCCTACAGCTGGTCATTCATCGCGCATAAAACGTATAATACATTTGTCTCATGAAAATATTGCAGCGGAAACATTCAAAAATAACATCTCATTGCATTATAAACACTTTTGCCAAATAATACATCATTATTCGATTACAAAATCCATGTTTGCATTACATCACAAAAGCTTTATAAATGGATGCCATCCCAAAAGAGCCGAGTAGCCTTGCCGTGCCATCCTCAGCAATCATTACCTGCCAACTGGAAAACATATAAAAAGTCAGCGTTGCTGAGTGAGTTCTAGTTTTATAGTAAAACATACTTTACTTTCATTTAAAACCATTTGTTACTTTTGCATGATCACACATCATACGTACACATAGATAACATCTTTATTATCTCCTTCATTCATTCATTCATTCGTTCCATATAACTTTACTTGCGCATCGGATATCATCCGTACCAATACCATATGCTACACCCCGAATAGTCTTAGCTACTGGGCCGAAGTCAATAATTGAACAGCTGAGCGTATGCCGCAGTACTATGGGTAAGCGGTAGAGGTTCTACATAAATGGTCAATCACAAAGAAGGACCCGTTATCCGATGCATGCAAGACTTTTCATTTCTTTCCACTTTACGTTACATAATACTTCCTTTCATTCATTATCATAACACGTAAAGCCATAGGAAAGACAAACATACATCATAATAAGGAACATATCATACACGGACATCATCATCATACAGGGCAACATCATACATACATAACATGCATAAACATGCAACATCATCATCACCATGCCCAACATACTTTTTAAGGTCATATAATCCTCTTACATGCTCTTACGGGAACCTTCACATCAAAACTTACATCTGCACTTTCCCCCAAAAGTCAGAAGTCGAACTACACTTTCCTTCGGGTGTAACAGCTCTATTCATGCGTATGCACACCCTTCAGTCGCATGGCCTCCATGTGACTGAGCATCATGCGATTGGACTCATACGGATGAAAATCTATGTGAATGGACATCCAGTCGTGCGTATGGACCTCATGCGGATGGAACTAATGCGAATGAGCACCTATGCGACTGACCTCATACGAATGGACTCATGCGACTAAGCACCTATGCGACTGGACCCTTAGTCGTATGACTACCCATGTGACTGGACTCCCAGTCGTGCGAATGAAACCTTAATCATGCGATTGAACCCTCAATCGCCTCTCAGTCGGCCGTATGGCCTCCATTCGGTCGCCTAGCCCTAGCTGATGCAGAATGGAGTTCATCCCGAACCCAATCTGCCATTTTCGGCCTCCAAGCTCATCCAAACCCATTCTAAGCCTAAATTAACCATCCTAGACCTTTGTAATGCATACCACAACACCATACAAGCACACCCAAGCCCGGAAACATACACGAAACGCATCACACACACCACACCCAAATGGGTCAAACACATACACATACAAAAACGGGTTTTTGATGCTTTCCAGCCCCAAAATCAGTTGAAAACAAGTAAAAGTGGGGTCCTAGAACTCACACAAACGAGCACAACGACAAGGGCTTCGATTTGGCTTGCTACACAACGAGTTTGGCCACCCGAACCACCCGAACCGACCCCTTTTTTCTTCTTTTCTTCTTCTTTCCCTCTTCTCCTCTCTAGATGGCTGATTTGTGAGTGTGGGGGAGGGGGTAAGGGTTGCCCTCTCCTTTATATACTCCCACTCACCCAGCTTTCTTTCGTTGGCTAGTTTGGTCCCTCGACTTTGGACTTTATTTATTTTTCTTCCTTCGTCGGCTTCAAAATAATAAATAACCGGGTGTTACATAATATAATAAAAACTTAACAATATATAAATTTAGTATAATATAATTATGAATAGAAAAAGTTAACATAATTAATAAAAAAGGGAAATGACCGATTATTAACTTGTAAACTGTCGTTTAACTATACATAGAAAAGATTAATGTAATTATAAATAGAAAAAGTTAATATATGTACATAAGTTTTTATGTATATGTATTAACTTTTCTATTTACAATTATATTAAAATTATATAATTAGTATAATATAAATATAAATAGAAAAGATTAATATAATAAAAACTTATCAATATATAAATTTAGTATAATATAATTATGAATAAAAAAAGTTAACATAATTAATAAAAAAGGAAAACGTTCAATTATCAACTTGTAAACTGTCGTTTAACTATACATAGAAAAGATTAATATAATTATAAATAGAAAAGTTAATATATGTACATAAGTTTTTATGTACATGTATTAATTTTTTTTATTTATACTTATATTAAATTTATATAATTAGTATAATATAACTATAAATAGAAAAAGTTAATATATTTATTAAAAATAGCAAACGACCGTTTACTAGGGAGTAAACTGCCGTTTATAATTGTGTAAATGACTGTTTACACCTCTGCAAACTGTAGTTTAGTTTCATGCAAACGGCTGTTTTGCCTCCATGCAAACGACCGTTTACAGGCTGACAAACGACCGTTTACAGGCTGACAAACGACCGTTTACTGAGCTGGTGTAAAATGCTGAATTGGTGGTGTGGGAAACAAGGGTGCCTTCGTAATTCCACTTGGTCAATATGTGTCGGATCCCAACCGACATCACAGTGCTAGATTAAATAATGCTAAAGCTGGATTCTATGACATGGTTTGAGCATAATATGAGAATGAGTTTTAGACAAATAAGAATGTTGTTCAAAATCGTCATTTCATTATCTTACTCAGTTCAAACAATATGACTCGATCATAAAAGGTGATACATGACCACTTGGATCATCATTGATTTCCACCAAAACGATGTTGTTTTATATGTGAAAAACCAAATTATATTGCATGATATTATATTCATCGACACAAATCACCAAGTCAACATTCATAATACTATTTTGAATAAAAGATAACAATTTTCTTTCTAAATCAAACAGTAATAATTTGAATAACTTATTACCGTAACATAAATGCATTTCAAAATTTTGTTAGACCAAATAGTTATCAACACAAAAATACATGGTTTTAAAACTATTCTAAAAAGATAAATGTGAAAACAAAAAAATCACAAGTTGTTGACAATGTAAAAAAAGTTGATAAAATAAAATCTACATCCTTACCTTCTTTTTATTAAAAAAAGGGAAAGGGCTTTTTCAGCTGGTGCACAGTATGGAAAAAACAATAAAACCAAAAGAAGTGAAACATTTCACAAAACCTCTTCAAAAATAAAAAGCTAAATTACATTATGCGCTATTAGAAAAGACTAAAGACAATATTTTGTGATAACTATGATATGATCTCGATATTTATCACATATATGGATGAGAACAATTTACCCAAGTCTATCTTGGCTTGGGTCCTCAAATCTAACTAATTGATTACTATGTGTCTATGTGAAAGAACAACTAAAGATAACTATTAATAGCTTATGGCACATTAACATTGATAATGGTTGTTCTAGACACATAACGGAGAACATTTTACTATTGCATTATGTCTAGTTTTATAATGGTGGATTTGTTATGGCCGAGTAGATGGTTTTGTTTATGGCCGAGTATGCAACTTCAACATTTATCTATGATACTGAGAGGATTTGGAACCACCACATCACCACTGTTGCAAGAAATTACAAAGAGGTATCAAAGATGATGGATTGGGATGTGTAGGTTGCGATGTTAATGGAGATGGTGGTTGCGGTGGTTGTGATGGTTGCGATGTTATGGTGGTTCTTGTATCATTATAGGTGCAAGTAATGGTGGAGCTGGTGATTTTAATTTGAGGTGGTGACGGTAATTGGTGGTGGAGGTGTGGTGGGTGATTAGCGAAATGAGGGAAATGTTTAGGGGTGAAGTATAATGGTAATGGTGGGTCCGACCTAAGTAAATTCTAATTTAATGGGTTTATTTAAAAAAGAAGAGTAATTTGATCATTTTACAAACATTTAACGGAAAAAGATAATGCCCATACATGACGGGGACCATTTGTGCTACATTTTTTCAAACGTTTGGACCGACCTTGTAGTTTTTCCAATCTAAGGATCAAAAGTGAAAACAGGCTTAAGCGTAGGGACCTATTATGTAATTAACTCTAAAAAGTTTATTTATATTGTTGTTTAATTGATCATGACTTTTATGATTGTGTTAACCATTATTCATTTCACGTTTGATTATTGAGATCAGTTTCCTGGAATATACTTAATTACAATAGAACTTATAAATAATTATAATAATAACATCTGCATAAATTAATATAATAATAATAATAATAATAATAATAATAATAATAATAATAATAATAATAATTATCATTATTATTATTATTATTATTATTATTATTATTATTATTATTATTATTATTATTATTATTATTATTATTTATACTAATATTAACATAAAAATCATATCACCCTATCGCGGCGACGTCATATGGTTTTCATTGTACGCTCTTTTCAAGTTATTTAAAAGAAACAAAAGTTATATTACCTATGGTGACGACATATTGTCGCCATAGAGCGTTCACATTATTTAATATTTTGGCATTTATTTAAATAAATCAAAAAATAAGTTAAAAGGGGATTTGACTACGACAGAAAACAAACTATGGAGAGGACGAAATTTGGACACTGTATATCACTCTAAGAGGATGTCATCGCCAAAAGTGTAGGATAGCCAAAAATCAAGGTGGCCCTATGGTGACGATATATCGTCGCCTTAGGGTGATCTACAGCGACAAGACCTTGTGGTCACTACTGTTGTCGTCACCATAGGTGTAATTTCTTATACCGATAGTTAACTAATGATAGAAAAAGGAATGCAATTTTATTGAAAAGCTTATATTGTAATTTAATAACTCGATTTGAATTAATAATTTGATAGTTCACAATTCACATAGGCTTCACAGGCTACAATACCATGTGAAGTTAACATGGAAACTAAATAGAACAAAGCTTTGTATTATGTATTTTATATTAGTACTGTGAAAACAGCTTTAAGATTCAATGTTGCATGTCCCCAAGCCACCAGAGGGAGAAAACGAGAAAGAAATTACATGTATTTCTAGCATACCAGTGCTCTTACTAGCGACCATACAACTGTGTTATCATATTTTCATCGACTGATGACACAGACTGAAGTTCTATATTGCTATCTCCTGTGAAAAATGCAGGTTGTTTAGGATGAGGCAACACACCTTCACTCACTAGCATTAGAACCGCTGAAAACATGGTCGGTCTATCTTCAGCATGGTGCTGCACGCACAGCAGTGCAACATGTATCGATCTTAGTACTTCAGAGACAACACATGAGGCATGTAAAGATTTACACATTAATTCAATAGACATGCCTTCTTTATAGAGTCTCCACGCCTATTCAAACAAAAACACATATTTACAAAACAGTGAAAAGATTCTAGTGAAGATATAATTATTAGCAGTGTTTCTTTGATTTGTATAGGACTGCTCAGTCCAACCGATCTACCCCAATTCATTTTGTAGCCAAACATCCGGTCAATTCGGAACGGTTCGATGCTTGGACCGAGAACTGGGCCAGACTGATATTTTGATTTCTTATTTTCTATTTTAATTTTGCATTTTAATGGGTTTCGCGAGTGGGTCGGACGATGAATAGAAGTGTTAGGCGTAATATTATAGTTGAGTTTTATATATTATTATAAAATACACATGTAAAATTTTTATATATGTACATCATATATATAATAAACTATGTAAAAACAACTAAATATCACAAGCCTTAATTTATATATATGCAATTATAGTTCACTATTCAATCGGTTTTGAAAACATTGGGATTTAGTCTTATAATTTAACTTACATGTCCAAGAAGGTTATCGTTGTGTTCTCCATGAGAGAATTCTCTATTTTTCTTCCCGCTTATTATCTCCAACACTAGAACACCAAAACTAAATACATCTGATTTTACCGAGAAACGCCCATGTACTGCATACTCCGGGGAAATGTAGCCACTACATCAAGTTTAAACAAAATAAACTTACCAATTAGAATTAGAGTTTCACTCTGGATCTCATCCTTTTAGTGATAAAGTATTTAAGTTAGGAGGATACTTACTATGTTCCAACCACTTTTTTTGTCTTAGCACTGGTATCATGTCCTACAAAGTTTCTAGCAAGGCCGAAGTCGGATATTTTTGGATTCATGTCATTGTCCAACAATATATTACCCGCCTTCAGATCTCTATGAATTATTTGAAGGCGGGAATCTTGATGTAGATAGAGAATACCACGAGCCATACCATGTATTATATTCAATCGTTGAGGCCAGTCAAGCAACAAACTTTTAGTTTCATCTGCCAAAAGGTTACTATTATGTCATATCTTACTATATAGAGTTTAAAAGTAAGATAACATGTGAAATCATGGATAGTGCATCATACCAAAGATAAAAAAGTCCAAGCTTTTATTAGGCATGTATTCATAAATCAAAATCAGTTCACTTTTATGAATGCAATATCCAAGAAGCTTCACAAGATTCCGATGCTGAAGTTTTGCAATATAGCTGACTTCATTTCTAAACTCATCAAGCCCTTGTTGGGATGATTTAGAGAGACGTTTTACAGCTATTTCTCTTCCATCTTCCAACACACCCTAAAAGATAATATAACTATGATTATGATTGTGAGTATGATTATGATTAGGAGCTTAAAACAGATTACCATATCCGAATAATTACTATGGATGGGAACCCTTCAATATATATGTAAACCAAACCCTAGAAAAACATATTTTGATCCCATGGGTAATATACAAAAAAGTTAAATATACAATATTATTACTAGATCTAACAATCCTTATCAAGTTGGATCTAACACTTCTTATCACTTAGAGGTAAATGTTAATCATACCTAACATGTTACAAATATAAATCTATTTGAGCTTTCAGAGAGGTAATGTGAGGATTTATTCAAGCTCATAGCCCATTTTAACATGAATCGGTAGAGTACGTGGAGATCTGGCTTCCTACTACTTGATTCCTTATTAGGTGACAAACGACCTCAATATGCTTAAGGACATAAACTACGACATAACCTGCAATCCTGCATACTTTTAAGCCTCTTTCCTCACAAGGCCATACAAACTACAACATAATTTACGTGCTTTTAAGCCTCTTCCCTGATAAAGTAGGTGGCTGCTCCAAATATACCTCCACCTTATGACCTTAAGAACATCACTAAGAAAGAAGTACTTGAGTACTTGACATCAGACTAGTGGAGCGACTAATGATAAATGGCACTGAGAAAATACAAATGAACTATTAATGCATTTTTAGACATGATTTATAGTAGTTTAACACTCAATTTGTGCCACATATTATGCGTTGATAACATCTATATATCAATTATTTTGGGCAACATGTGTTTTGAATTTTGATAGAACGGAATCTACTATAGAATGTTTTTTTATGTATTTTTAAGTACAAGACGGTTGCGGAAGTAAACACGATAATTGACAAAACTTTGACTGAACATTGAAGATAAGGCCGGGATGACTTTTCAAGATTTGAAAATAACGATGAACTCAATTCAAAGTATCTCCTATAAAATTGGCTTTATTTCAAAAGTTAAACTTCAATTATTAAGTTAGATAAAAGTCAAAGTTGGTAGCTAGATTATTCACGACAAATTCTTCATTACTTTAGGAATTTAAATTCCTTAGTTATATAAATTCCTAATTTATCTATTTAAGAAAGAAATATGGATAAATGAGGATCATCTTTTTCTCCTCCATTAAAGTCGACGATGTTTTCCTTTTTAGTTTTTCATTTGAAGACACAATTCCATTTTTTTTCAAAGTTGGCAAGGTTTGTTGTTTTCTTTTAGTTTTAGTTTTTTTTGATTGATTTAGCTGTCATATTCAGCTAAATCAATTTCAGTTTTTCAATATTAGGATTTAGAAATTTTGGTTGATCAGAAGACTTAAATGCAATGTTTATAAGACCCAGTTATTATAATAGTTTATTTGTTTGATTCTTAATTTTTAATTTAACCTCGGTATTCTTTGGATAAATATTAGTTTTTTAATAAATTGACCATTTTGTTAATTATTCTGATAAAAATTTAAATGTTGTAAAATGTTAATATGATTTTAATATTGATAAAAGGAATGATTAACAGTTTAAGTTTGTCGATAAATTCAATCTTGTTATATAATCACACCGTCTAATTAAATAGTGCAAACATCTAGTATCGATGTAAAACCGTTTAAATAAAGGATCCTTGCACCAGATAATATTTATTGATCCTATCAAAAAATTACGATAGTGTTGGAATCAGTTTCTAATACCTGAGTTAACTTTAAAATTTTGTTAACATTTTTTTAGTAATCCTTTCTCATAATTAAAAAGAAAAGTAACAAACTTTATTTTTTCGACACCACCTTAAAACAGTCGCATAGGGTTTTCATTGCAACGATCGTGTTAGTGTGATAGAATTTTTTGTGTTTTTATAAAGCGTTTTTGTTTTAGTTTTCTTTATTAAATATCCCCTGTTACTTTGTTTCCATAACAAGTGTAATGCACTTAAATCATTTTGGTATAAACTCGTTTAATATGTATCTTTGAGGACAAGAACCTTGTCCTTCTTGTGCCACATAGGTTTATGATATCATTTATTTGGTGAATTTGACACCTTACAAATGTGTGCGGCACCAGGAAATGATAAATTTAGCTGTTTTATTACAATATTTTTTATTACAACTACACCGTTCTATAATTACCATGGCTAGCAAAAAAATTTTAAGAAAGTGGACAACTCATGATGTCACAAAGCAACCACTTTGCATCAATTACGCTATTATGGAGAACTTTAAACTCAAATCCGGATTCATTTGTTTATGACCTCTTTACCAAGGTCTCAACAGAGAATACCCTCATAAGTTCCCAAAGGAGTTTCATGTTGTATGTTTTGGAATTAAGCCACAAAATGTAACGGAATATCTTTTTAAGCTAAGGGCATTGCCCTTTTGCTATGCAAGACTCGGCTAAAGAATTTCTAGCTTACCTACCATCGGGGTCGGTAACTATACAGAGTGAGCTACAAGGTTAATCTTCAACAAGTACTTTCTAGAAGGATAGTCTGATTATTACGTAAAGAGATCATCGAGATTAAACAATCAAAAGGGTAAGCTTAATTTACACTCTTATTGGGAATCTCTAAAAGTTGTATGCTTAATGCCCATGACATGGTATATTCGAGCTTCAGCTCCTTCAATACTTTTATGGAGGGTTAGCACCATTGGAAATGTGTTTGATAGATGCATCTAGTGGAGGTACTTTACTTTATTTAAACCAACTCAAATTAGAGCCTTGATAACCTTCCTAGCTAAAGACATATTACAATCAACATAAGAAGAAGAATGGTATTTTAACATACCACAAGTAGTCGAAGAAGTAAGCACCCTTGGTATTAAGACCTAATTTGTTGAAGTAACAAAAGTTGTCATGCAACTTACCAAGGCTAAAGACATGGAATCACCGATTCAACCTTGTGAGGTATGTCTTAAAATTGGACATCCCATGGATATGTGTCACATGTTACAAAAGGATATGAGCCAAGAGAAAACGTCAGAGGCTATTAGGGATAAAACTTAATACCATATAAGTAATACCTAGGCAATCTGATCTAGATAAATCCTCTACAATATCAGTCGGGACCCCTTTAAATTGATAAATCAAGATAATACTCAGCCTTGCCAACAACAACAACTCACTCAACAACAAATGGGTAGCATAGGAATGTCTTTGGAAGATATTATGAAAATGTTAGCCACTAGTACAAAATCATTACAACAAGAGACCAAAGCTAGCATTATAAAGTTAGAGCAACAAAAGGCTTGAATTGGTAGTTCGGTAAGCAAGATGGAGTCTCAAGGTATATTTACCGCATAAATAGAGATGAACCCAAAACACACAATTTGTATCATTACCTTGTGAAGTGTAGAGAACTATGAATGCCCTAGTATAGAAGAAAAGCATGTTAAAAAATTTATTGTTTAGAAGAAGGATTAAAAGTTAGAAGAAATTATTGTTGGAAAATATGGTATACTAAAACTATGAAAACCCTAAAAATTTAGGATTTCATACGTTAATATTTTACTAAACCATCATATATATTATTCTATATTTAGTAACTTCTTATAACTTATATGTGTATATATATGTTGCACGTATGCATGGTTGCATGCATGCACAAATTTTTACGTATGCATGTATCCATATACATAAGTTTTAGATACCAAACATTACGTGATCAAATGTTACAACTTTGTAACATCAAATCATACACCAAATAGATTAAAATACAACTCAATCAAACACCACAATACAATTGAACAAACCTAAACACCTAAACCGCAACATAAGCATAATCTAGACTTTTGTCTCGGATCATTAGAGCTATAAACCACCCGATTGAAATCATAAGCATGGTGATTAACACCTTAATCGGCTAGCACACATAACCCATCTCACAAACCGCCACCTAGCCCATAGAACACCAAGCTATTTCCTTTGTTTGACACTTAATAAACCTATGAGTAGCCTACTCATCAAACCTATTAGTAGCCTCATGATGATGCCATTAATGGCAACCGACCCCTTCACACTATTTGAAGTTCTCGGCTAAATGAAGTACACCACAACCACATACCATTTCGACCACCACCTACACTCTCTCTCAAAACTCTCGGACACCTGAAGATCACCATCACCTTTACACCATCTAAATTCTCTCGGTCACCATCTTTTCAACCAAATACCATCCTCATCCCCACCCACGGTCACCTCTATACTACCACTTCTTTCTCTCCAAGTTCTCGGTTGCAAGGAGAACAAGGCTTGGAAGCTCAAGATCATTCATCAAGGAAGAAAGAAGCTACCAACATCTTCTTTTCACCCTCTTCTTCTGTCAAAATCAAGGTTTCATCCTCTAAACCATAACTAGTTAAGATTACAAAAGACTATACATGTGTTTAAACAAACACATATGACTAACCCTTTTGATTTAACATTCAAGATCTTTATAAATCTTATAAATATATCAACCTTATTTAAAAATCAGTAAGGAGGTTTTATGAATCTGAAATAAATAAGTAAATCTTGAAAATCAAAAAGTTATATAAAGAAAATTATCAACAAAGGGTTAAAAATTTATGTGCAGCTTGCTAAATTCAATTTGATATATATTTGACTGTGATTATAAGAACAAACATTGGAAATATGTTTAGAACATTAAGAAATATAGTTCTGCAAAATTTTATGCCATTTCTACAAGTAAAATATTTTTATAAATTATCTAAGTATTTGAAAGAAAATTTCATGCTGGAAGAACCGACCCTGGAAAATGTTTGGAAAAATTATATATTGATTATTACAATTTATAAGACTTACAGAATTTTGTGACCTAATTCAAAGTTATTCCTAAGTTATGAATTTTTAAAGGTTCTGCTAAATAAAAATCGGGAAAAATACTTAAACTGTGAAATAAATTATAAAAAGTTTACAGAAAATATGAAAATTAGAATAAAACCGCCTGTATAAAAATAGGAATTTTTGGACATATTCTGATATTTTTACTGAATATTGATAAAATGTTAAAAATTATGAAAATAGACTCTGCCATGATTTGGGACTTGAGAAAATTTTGAGAATCTATAAAAGTTGTGACAAGTATTCAGACCAAGTTTGGGAATTTTTAGAGACCCGAAGGTATTTCTGATAAATTATTCAAATAATGTAAAAATTATAGAAAATAAACTATAAATAATAGGAAAATGAAATCTTATTATATTATGTCTAATTTTAGGACCCATTTACTGTAAAATTTCATGGTATATGTTTCATTATAATTTTTGTAATGGATTTTATAATTTGAGGTGCTAAAAATGTTAAAGAAAAGACATTTTTCTAAACTATAAATATTTGTGTTTATAGGTTATCATTTGGAGTAAGAGGTGAGATTCATAGCCTTATTTTGATTTCTATAAACTTTTGGGGGAGAAAGCATACTGTTTTTATGAATTGATGCATTATTAAGATTTTTGAGATATACTGTCATTTATGTTACAACCATTAATTCGGATATGGATCCGTTAGATAATATTGGTAGCGCTACTTAGAAAAATGTTTCCTGCACCAACAGGATGAGTGTTATGATGTTATATTATCTGATTTATGAATTATGTTATGACAGTTTGAATAATCTGATTATTAAGTAAGGTTTGGTTGTATCTGATGCATTGATAAGATTTTATTTAAAATAAACCTGTGAACTTACCACTTTATGTTGACTATTTTGAGTATGCTTTTTCAGGAATTCATCATGACTAACAGCTTAATGTTCTCTTTTGATGTGTATAACGGCTGGGGAGAAATAATGGGGAAAGTCTGTGTGAATCTAACTGTGAATATGTATGATCTCAGCCTATCGGTGGATGCGCATTTCCACCGTTACTGAAGATGTAGCAGTTAGATAATATGTTTGTAATAGGAGTATGTTTAGATCAAATTTTGACTGTTAAGATGTAATCCTAACTTTAATATTATCTTATAAATTATGTTATGTATGTCTTGTGCTACTGTGCTATCTGTTAAAATCTTTAAATCAATGAGTTCTGAACAAACGAGTCACACCCTAAGCATCTCACGCTTCCGCCGGAATGTGACAAAAACTAACTAAATGCAAAGGAAAAATAACACCTCCCCCTATATTCCCCAAACAACGACGAAGCACAAAGACCAAAAGAGAAGAAGAAAAGATCATGGAGACATTTCAAGAAGTAAAGGAGAGACTACCTTTCAACTGCAAAGATCAAGTGTCAAACAAAAACATTTATGTGGTTACGTCAAAAGAACCTATTGAGAAGTTCAACCTTGGGGAGGAGTTCATGGAAATCTTGACTTTCATGAACACATGAAAGAAAGTTAGGTATGAAGAACGAAAAATGTCATTACCAATTACTAAAAAAATTATTCCATTTATTTTTTAGGAACCAGATTTAATATCATCTACCTAAGTCTAGCCAAAGATATTAGTGAAAGACGTTACACTGGAAGCAACCCATATTTTTATTTGTATTTTTGCTATTTTATTTTATCTCTACATTGAAAACATAAATAAATGAAAATTAGAAATTTAAGGTTTGTCTAACAGGAAATTAGATTGGTCGTGCTCATTCCCTTTGTAATTCTAAATGGTTGTTTAAGCTCCTTTGAGAAACGAAGTGAACACTTCACACGGCCGTGCAAAAAAACTGCTTATATGAACGGTGCGCTTAAAGTAAAAAAAAATCACATAATTTGAACAAATAAATGAAAATAAAAAATAAATGATATATAATATATACTAATAAATAAATAAACTAAATTTAATTTGAATCCTAAAACACAAAACACTTAAAATATACCATTGCTGTTTTGACGCGTTTGTGTAAGCATTCTGGAATTTTTAAGTTTTTATAATGCTTTTTAGTTTTACTTTCTGAAATATACTCGCCCATTTTCCTTTGCTTTTATTACAAGTGTACTAGCACTTAAATCATTTTGGTATAAACTTGATTAATTTGTATCCATGAGCGTACAAAGCTTAATTCTACTCATACTATTCTTGGTGTGCCACGTAGGTTTTATATCGTTTATTTATTTGATTCGACTTAGAAAAGTATTGGGGTGTTTCATGAAAGGTGATATTAACACTCGTGAAGTACCGGAGATAAGGACCATGATCATGGACATACACTACACACAAAAACTATAGGTGTAGTAGGATTAGCAAGGACATACAATAGAGACCTCGATCCTTATTCAAAACTGGTGTTAATCACCTAGTTCGTGCCTAACTTTCCAATAATACGATAGGATAAATGTTATAAAGAAATTTTTGTTTAGTAATTTGACTTAAAAAACAGTGGCGACTAGCAAATTTAGGAACAAAGAGGACGTAAAATTTGGTTTAGGTTTTCGGAATTGTTGATGGATATGATTCTACAAACAAAGCCTGATGATCCATCGGCTAGTCAAGTAGGTTAGTGAGAAACATTATTTAGGCTAGAAAGAAATTGGAACACCTTAATTCCCATACATGTGATCTGGAGCTCTAGAATCAATCACCCATTATGACTCAACTTTAGAAACATAGCAAAGTGTATTGACTTGGTTTGCGGAGTAAGAGCTCATCTTAGGCGAATTTGTAAGTACATGTCTAGTCATTTGTTTGACTCCCATTGACGTAGATGTAACCGAATGAACAACGATGCTAAAACACACAACACCGCATAATTAGGTTCCAGTAGTGAATAAGAAGTTTCCACGATGAACTAGTTAATTCCAACGAGAGAACTGTAAATGCCGATAATAAGAAGTGAACAATACTTCCAATAGTGAATTTCCCATGAGTGAACACAACCTTTCGGCAGTGAACTAAACTTTCTGTTGTGAACACTGAATTACGAAAGTGAATAGTAATCTAAAAGATTGAACAATAATCCCGCCAAGTGAACATTACTTTTGCATGGGTGAAAAGTACTTTCGAGTGAGGAGTCGTGAGTGCTACTCCTATGGAATTGAAATCTTGAACAAGTGGTGTCTAGATAGTAACAAAACAATGATTGGCTAGGGTTGTCTCATACCACATCAAGGAAATCAAAATAAGCACTCTGGAATATGGTTGAGTTTTTGAAAGTGGCGACGACTCGGGTTTATATCGAGAGCTTTAGCTCTACTACCATGTAGTGAGAATGAGAAAGTATCTGGTAAACTACTATGAAGGAAAATCATCAATATTACACATGAAAGAAACCATAGAGAAACCTATCTTAGGCTTGTGGGTTTTATAGAACTAAACCCTAAGTAACTAGCAACACATGCTATATTAAAAAGCACACAAAAATTACCTTGTAAACAGGACCAAATCCACCTTCTCCAATCTTATTAGAGGCACTAAAGTCATGTGTGGCCTTGGCTACTTCAGTTAGGCTAAACAAATATAAATCATCAAAATGTTCCATCTGCAAACTTGTATTCTCTTCATCATGCACATACTTTCCTCCTACAAAATGATATGTTTGGTTTCTCTTTATTCATGATTTTGTTAAGTTTCTATCATATAATTAAATATGGAAAGACGACATTACATGCTCCATTGTGTTACCTTGGCCTTTCATGTGACGCCTTTTATTTATCTTTGTATAGGCAAATGTCACCAAAAAGATAAGCGGCAGAGCTGATGAAGTTAAAAGCAACACCATAAGAAGTCTTTTCTTGTACTGGGAGTCCACAAGACCTTCATTAAGAAATAAATATGATTTAGTACAAAAAAATCAAAAGAAGTTTAGTTGTTCAAAAAAACCATGTGTACCTTCTAACTCAGTAGCATCCATTCTTACATAAATATCTTGAATTGCATCAAACTCTCTAGTGTCCAAAAGCTCATCAAACCATATCAAACATCCACTTCCTCCATTTCTGATATCTAAATTTGCATAACCTGTACACGAACAATCCCTTTTGCAGGCCATCTCGCACTCTCTAAGGGTCATGCTCACATTATACCGCGACCTTCGTGTATCCGGTACCTTCACTCCTTTAATTTTCCAAAACCCATCCCCACTCCCACATTTCAAAGGTTTTTTGCGTTTACACCCACCCACCCAATCAGACGCCTCCCATTCGTCTGGATTTCTTGGTTCAAAACCTTTCATACAAGCACAAGGTGGATGCTTGCTAATGCTACAGATTCCATAAGGACCGCATTGTGAAAAACGATCACATGTATCTGCTGTAATGTCTGTATACACAATCCAGTCTTTTATTCGCTCGATCCATTGCAAAATCTTTACCTTACCATCCCATGTCAAAACCATTCTTTGAACAACTGAACTTTTAAGTGTATATATTTGATAAATTTCCTTCTCATTAACAACAAAATCAGTGGAGTAAATCTGGTTGTCTTTTTCAATAGGATAGCCACTAAAACCAAGACCGTTCCACGGTCCAAGTCTTGTATGTAAAACTTGATCCTTCCACTCAAAAATTTGTGGATATCCATTTATGTCTACTCTAGTACTATACATACCTGCAGCAGGATCATCAGGACTCTTCCAAGATGCCATGGACCTTAGTAACCCCGTTACCAAGTCTTTCCCGAATTTCATTCCCGGTAGAAATGTGTCTGTAGGATAGTCAAAACTTTGCCAAATCAAATTTTGGTTGCTGCTATTTTCACTTCTACTCCATACAACAAGATTTCCACTATCTTGAAGCTGCAGCATCACCACTGGATTATCACTCCCCATAGACACCGTCGAATTGGATGACCAAACAATCGGGTTGCCGCCACTGTGAACCACCAGGTTCCCCAGTCTGCTAAGTTTGAGCATGCCTGATTTATCAGTAATTGGTGTCTCCCTGTTAGCAACCCATACAACAGTACCATATGATATCTTCTTGTACCATATCCCCAGGTATCGGTTATTCGACTTCCCGGGACTAAAGAAGCCTAATTCAAACATCTGTCCTTCGGAAACAAGGGTGTCACCATCTTTGATTTCTTGATTTGCAGACATGGTATCTGTTGCATTGCATTTTGATAGCAGCAACATTATCAAAGTAACAAAGAAGAATATATGTGTATACTGGACCTCCATAATTGATCAAGAGATATCATATTATTTGCCTATTTATTACTTCAAATGGTTGAAAGATCTAAACATTTGAGGTCTTCAAGTCAACTGAATGGTAACTGATTTATCTTAAACAGTATTTTTACATAAATGCACAGTAGTTTATTTTTGTTAGATTAATTTATTTTCAAAAGTAGAAGAAAATATATTATTAATTAAATTTAAAGGGTTTTTATTATTTTTTTACATATAAAAATGCTGTTGTATTTTCTTTTATTTTTTTAGAACTCTTCGAACTACTCTAAAATTAAATTTTCTGATATCGACTTTATAGTATCTTTATGACATCCAATCATGACGTCAAGAACAAATGAAAATGAAACGTTACTAGTAGCACCATCTATATCTTTAAGGCATACAAATGGAAATGATGTGTTACTAGGTGCACCGCGTGATCATTATCATTTGTAGTTTTGTTGGATCTAAATTAACTTGAATTTGATATATTTGTATGGCTTTACATTAAATTTGCATGATAAGTGTGTTTGTTGAACTTGGAATCGAGTAGGTTAGACATGAGTAGGTCAATAGTTTGCGCTTTGGCGATGTGTTGCTGCAAATGGAGTTGCGTTGTAGAATAATATTAAGTTAGATATGTATATGCGAGTTGTCGTTCTTGCAAGGATAAATTTTGCAATGAGCTTTGTTTGTTTTGTATATATTATTTGTGGAATGAGAAATTTTTGAAGTAGAATGAAATAAATAAAAACCATTGGAATCTATAAATAAATTTAAAATAAATATAAAATTTCAATAGGTTATACAGATGATAGTTGTTTTAGTTATTTTTATTAATTAATAAGCTTATGTTAATTAATGAACGTATATATAATACAGGTATATGAAAAAAAAAACTATTAGCTTCAAATATTAAAAAGAAAATGCAAAAGTTGTATGTATTATATATACAAATACTAGTTGTAAAAGTTATTATACATCAATGTCTCAATTATTTGATAATGTGGTCATATTGGACAATTTGAATCACCAGAAATTATCATTTTTGACCGTGGACTAAACGGTGTTTGAAAAAGTCTAAGACGTGAAGATATCAAGCTGTTTTGATACGATAAGCGATCGATTGAATCACCAGAAATTATCATTTATGACCGTGGACTAAACTGTGTTTGAAACATTCTAGACGTGAAAACATCAAGGTGTTTTAAAACGATAACTCGATGACCCAAATCTTCAACAAAATTTGTGTCATTTATTCAAATTGTTGCATTGATTAAATACTAGGATAGGATTATTGTAAAAATAAAAGAAAAACTAAAAGGTCTGAGAATAATTATTATTAATTATATTCTAGATCTAGTGGCTAATAAAATCCGGTGGCATCTATACTACTATATAATATATATTAAAAGAATAAGATGATAATTTCATTCAAAGTTTAATACACTTATACAATATTTTAAGCATAAAGTACAAGTGTTTTATGCAATAATTTCACTTTTGCCTCCATTTAATTAACTTTTTCTAATTATTATATTATTTAATACACATTATTAATACATTATTTAATAATATAATATTATTTAATTCACTTCATTAAATTTTGTTATATTTATAATAATATAAATTGACATTTAAATTTGTAGCTACTAATCATATTTTTATAACTAAATACTATTTAAATTAAGTATTAAGTTATTCAAATACATATATCTATACTATTATATAATTCATATCGTTGGATAAAAATAAAATTTTACCAAACATACAAGTTTTGAAGCAGCATGTATAAAGCAATGCAAGACATTTAAGAGGGTTAGAATATGAAATTTATTAAGATTTTAAGACACTTTATGGGTAATATGGTAAATTTATCCATCAAATTTTATATAACTTGATATTTTTGCCATAATCTCTTTCATTTATTTGATAAACATTATTAAGATATTATTTAATAATATAATATTATTTAATTCACTTCATTAAATTTAATTTTCATTATGATACTATAAATTGACATTTAAATTTATATTTACTAATTATATTTTTATAACTAAATACTATTCAAATTAAGTATTATTTTATTTAAATATTTAGCTATATAACTTCTATATATCTTAATACTTATAATAACTATAATACTAATATTTTTAGGTGTATATTGTGAGTTTTATAATTTTAATATTTATCTATATCTTTTATAATAAAAGTAAAGGAGATAGAATGATAATTTTACATATGGATTAAGATATCCATATGAAAAGTCATACTTATATTTCAAAAATTACCATTTTCTTTTTATTTATGCACTTACAATAAAATAATTCATATGATACTTATAATAAAAATGCTAAAGCATATACACGTGGGCAAACAAAACCGCCATTTACTTTCAATATCGTTCATTTATTGTGGTTGAGCACTAATCCATCTTCCCCTTTCTCTTGCTAATTGTTAACAGCTTAATAACAATTAATATGGTAATTTGTAGTGATAGTTTCTTCATTAACTTTATACGGTCTACGCAAATCACCATCGAAAGCTGCCTCCGATCATAAAACTCTAACATACATTCATAAAATGAATCCCCTCCCCCTTAAAACTAGGCAATAAGTGATTTCCGACCACAAATACCACCCATTGTTTCACTAATCTCGTTGGGATAATATAGTTGTATTAAAAAATTTTATAATATACTTAATTGTTTTCTTTCATAAAAATTTTTCAATAACTATATTTTTATTTTTAATTTACATCATAATGCACCAAGCCAGTATTAACTAAAATCGAATTTCCAAAAAATCACGCAACAGCCGTACCGCCGCAACGCATGGGCATTTCCACTAATAATTATACATGAATGAAACTTTAAACGATAGGACAAGAGTATTTTAGTGATAACCACATTTTCAAGTTTCACCTTTTTTAACGCCCGTAACTTTTTGCATACAACATTTTTGTTAAATTACATCGTAAAAACAAGCGTTTTTAATCTTTAAAACACCTATAATTTTGATATATAAAAAATAAATTTTAATTTTTATATTATTTTAACTCGTTGTGTAATATCAGGTTATTGTGTAATAGTAATCGGACCATTGTGGCTAATATTAATCATTTTGTTATGCTTTGTGTTTTTTTAAAAATGATTATCTTCAAATAACATAATACTAAAAATGTAATTTCATGTTTTTTAGTTCATTGTATAATCCGGATTAGGTAATTGTATAATCCTCATCAACTAGCTCATTGTATCTATTGTTAATCATCGTGTCTAGTGCTAGTAATTATGTTACCCGTTGTGTATAATGATAACCATTGTGTTCTTTATAATGATGATTTTAAAATAACACAATGCTGACAATGTAATTTTTTACGTTTTTTCTAGGTCATTGTGTAATCCTGATCAGGTTATTATGTAATCCTAATCAGATTATTGTGTAATTCTCGTCAATCAACTCATTATGTCTATTGCTAATTATCGAGTCTAGTGCTGGTGATTGTGTTACCCATTCTATCTAATGTTGATTATTGATATGCATTGTGTTTTTTAAAATGATTAAATAACACAATGCTAAAACTATAATTTATTTTCATATTTCAGTTCATTATGTAATTCTGATCATATCATTGTGTAATCCTCGTCAAGCAGGCCATGTGTCTATTGTTAATCATTGAGTCTAGTGTTTGTCATTGTGTTATTGATTGTGTCTAATGTTGATAATTGTGTTATCCATTGTGTTTTTTAAAATGATGATTTTTAAATAACATAATAATAAGAAATGTAAACTTTATATGTTTCAAGTTCATTGTAATTTCTCATCAAATAATTGTGAAATCCTCATCAATTCAAAATATTACATAATGACCTAACAAAATTATAGATTGAGTTAAAAAAATTTTGTTTTTTATATCCACAGTATACGCTTTTTAAAGATTAAAAACCCTCGTTTTTATGGTGTAATGTTTTTTAAAAAAATAATATCATATGTAAAAGTTATAAATGTTTAAACGAAAGGTGGAACTAGAGAAGGGGGGACATTACCAATTTTGTCCCTAACCTAATTTTGATCAAAATGAAACGTGTTGTAAGGCCCGTTCCCGGGACGCTTACAGTTGGTCATTCATCGCACATAAAACATAAATATCATTTGCATTAAGAAAGCATTGCAGCGGAAACATTCAAAAATAACATCACATTTCATTATAAATACTTTTGCCAAATAATACATCATTATCTGATTACAAAATACATGTTTGCATTATACACAAAGCTTTATAAATGGAGCCATCCCATCCAAAGAGCCGAGTAGCCTTGCCGTGCCATCCTCAGCAATCATTACCTGCCAACTGGAAAATGTAATAAAAGTCAGCGTTGCTGAGTGAGTTCTAGTTTTATAAAAATAATATACTTTACTTTCATTAAAACTATTCCTTTATCATGCGATCATTCAACATACGTATACACAGATAATTATTCATTATTATCTTTCATCTCATTCATTATCTTCCATTCTTTTCGTTCATTCTGTCTTCCGAGTCTTTTGCGACAACATGGTCGCTCACCTCATGGCAATCTCAATGATTGCACGCTATCCGAGTCTTTTGCACCCCTAAGGTTGCTCACCCAATTGCCCATCACGATAGCAAGCTATCCGAGTCTTTTGCAACAACAAGGTTGCTCACCCCAAGGCAACATTACGATAGCACCTTACTCGAGTCTTTTGCAACGACAAGGTTGCTCACCTCATAGGCAATCTAAATGATTGCACTTCATCCCGAGTCTTTTGCAACACAAAGTCGCTCACCCCAATATATATGCTTGCAAGCTTTCTTTTCTTTCGTTCGTTCATCATTCGTTAATGCATGCATTCTTACTTCATGTTCCTCTTTCATTATCTTTCGCTTTACATTACATAATACTTCATTCATTCATTCATTCATAACATGACATGTAAAGCCACAAGAAGAGATAAGCATACATATCATAACATAACATCATACATACACATTCATCATCATCATACAGGGCAACATCATACATTCATAATATGCATAAACATGCAACATCATCATCATCATGCCCTACATGCACCTAAGGCCATAACCATCCTCTTACATGCTCTTACGGGTTACTTTACGTCAAAACTTACATCTGCACACCTTTTCCCGAAGGCCAGAAGTCAAACTACACATTCCTTCGAGTGCAACAACAGCCCTATTCGGGCGTATGAACACCCTTCAGTCGCATGGCCTCCATGCGACTGAACATCATGCGACTGGACTCATGCGGATGATCATCTATGCGAATGAACATCCAATCGTGCGTATGGACCTTGTGCGAATGGGATTACTACGAATGGGCACCTATGCGACTAACCTCATGCGAATGGACTCATGCGACTAAGCATCTATGCGAAGAACCCTCAGTCGTGCAATCCTCATGCGACTGGACTCCCAGTCGTGCGACTGAAACCTTAGCCGTGCGATTGAACCCTCAATCATGCGAATGAATCCCAATCGTGCGAATGACCCTCAATCGCCCTCATTCGGCCGTATGGCCTTCATTCGGTCGCCTAGCCCTAGCTGATGCAGAATGGAGTTCATCCCGAACCCAATCTGCCATTTTCGGCCTCCAAGCTCATCCAAACCCATTCTAAGCCTTAATTAACCCTCTTGGACCTTAGGAATGCATACCATAACACCATACAAGCACACACAAGCCCGAAATCATACTCTAAACACATCATACACATCACACACAAATGGGTCAAACACACACACTTATAAAAACGGGTTTTGAACATCTTCCAGCCCCCAAAATCAGTTGAAAACAAGTAAAAGTGGGGTCCTAGAACTCACACAATCAAACACAACGTCAAGAGCTTCGATTTGGCTTGCTACTCGATCGACGGATTTGGACACCCGAAACACCACTTTTCTCCCTTTTCTCCTCTTTCTCTCTTTTCTCTCTCTTCTTCTCTCTCTTCTTTGTGAGCTGAAAATATGTGAAGTGTGGGAGAGTGGGCTGCCCTCTCCCTACACATATCACCACATTATCCGACTTTTCTTCGTTGGCGAGTTTGGTCCCTCAACTTTGGACTTTATTTCTTTTCTTTTTTCGCCGGCTTCAAAATAATAAATTTCCGGTGTTACAAGTCCACCCCCCTTAAATAGGTTTCGTCCCCGAAACCTGTCATTCCTCGAACAAACGTGGATAATGCTGTCTCATTTCTTCCTCAGTCTCCCACGTTGACTCGGATCCCTTCCTGTGCTTCCACTGTACTCGCACAAGAGGAACCACTTTATTCCTTAGCCTTTTCTCCTTTCGGTCGATGATTGCCACTGGTTGCTCCACATAATTGAGCCGTTCATCCACTTCGATATCTTCCAATGGGACACATATCTTCATCTGCTAAGCACTTCCTTAGATGAGATACATGGAATGTCGGGTGAATTCCACTTAACTCATCTGGCAACTCCAGTCTATAGGCCACCTCTCCTACTCGAGCAATGATTCGGAAAGGGCCTATATACCTTGGGCTCAACTTGCCCCGCTTTCGGAAGCGAATGATACCCTTCCAAGGTGAGACCTTCAACATAACCCCGTCACCCACCTGGAACTCAATCGGCCTGCGTCGTTTATCAGCATACGACTTCTGTCTGTCTTTGGCTGCCTTCATGAAGGCCTTGATCTTCTCAAGCTTCTCAGTCGTAGCCTCGATTACCTCGACGCTTCCCAATTCCTTCTGACCAATATCACCTCACCACACAAACGGGCGTTCTGCATCTCCTACCGTATAGCATCTCATATGGAGGCATACCAATGCTGGCATGAAAACTGTTATTGTATGAGAATTCGGCTAACGGTAGGTGGTCATCCCAACTTCCACCAAAATCAATCACACATGCCCGGAGCATGTCTTCCAGTGTCTGAATGGTCCTTTCTGACTGACCATCAGTCTGGGGATGATAAGCCGTGCTAATATGTAACCTCGTCCCCATAGCGTCGTGGAACTTCTTCCAGAATTTAGATGTAAACCGAGTGTTGCGATCCGACACAATAGACACCGGCACACCATGACGAGTCACAATCTCTTTGATGAACAGGTCAGCCAACCTCTCAGATGAATATGTCTCGCGAATCGGTAGGAAGTGAGCACTCTTCGTCAAACGATCAACTATCACCCATATGGCATCGTACCCTTTCGGGGTACGCGGCAGCTTTGTAATGAAATCCATGGTGATGTGCTCCCACTTCCATTCCGGTATATCCAAAGGTTGTATCTTCCCATACGGCTTTTGGTGCTCGGCCTTCACCTGTAAGCAAGTAAGGCACTTACTCACGTACTCCACCACATCGCGCTTCATACCCGGCCACCAATAATCTTTCTTCATGTCATGGTACATCTTCGTGGCACCAGGATGAATGGAGTATCGAGTCTTGTGAGCTTCATCCATTATCTTCCCCCGTAGATCCCAAAACGAGGAATCCACACACGATCGAATCGGGTTCTAACACCGAACGTGTTTTCGCCCAATTCTCCACCAGACCTCTCATTCTTTCAGAGTTAAGATGATCTTCCTTCAATGCCTTATCTTGAACTCTTTAACCTGCTTCATCACATCGGAGGTCATGATGATTAACTGATAGGCTTTCACCCGAATCGGCTCGGGCCTCTCTTTTCGGCTAAGGGCATCACCACCACGTTGGCCTTGCCCGGATGGTAGTGGATCTCACAATCATAATCCTTTATAAGTTCCAACCACCGCCTCTGCCTCATGTTCAAATCCTTCTGCTCAAAGAAGTACTTCAGACTCTTGTGGTCAGTGAATATGGTGCACTTCGTCCCGTAGAGGTAGTGCCTCCAAATTTTTAATGCAAAGACCACTGCTGCCAGCTCCAAGTCATGAGTAGGGTAATTGACCTCATGAACCTTCAACTGTCGGGATGCATAGGCTATAACCTTTCCTCTCTGCATTAACACGCACCCTAACCCCGAGTAAGAAGCATCGGAAAAAACCACCAGATCTTCACTTCCATCGGGTAACGACGACAGAACAGGAGCTTGAGTCAATCTTGTCTTCAGTTCTTCAAACGCCTTCTCTTGAGCTTGACCCCATACGAACTTCACCTCTTTTCGGGTCAACTTGGTTAGTGGAGAAGCAATCTTCTTGAGAAGTCTTGGATAAACCTTCTGTAGTAGCCCGCCAAACCCAAGAAACTGCGAATCTCGGATGGCGTCTTTGGTGACTTCCATTGCATAACCGCCTCCACTTTTGCCGGGTCCACCATTATCCCATCAGGGTTCACCACGTGACCCAAGAACTGAACTTCGCGCAACCAGAACACGCACTTGGAGAATTTTGCATACAACTTCTCCTTTCTCAACGTCTCTAGAATCTCCCGAATGTGTCCGGCATGCTCTGCTTTGCTCCTCGAGTAAATCAGGATATCATCAATAAACACATCACTGATTTATCCAACATAGGCCGACACACACGGTTCATCAAATCCATAAAAGCAGCTGGCGCGTTGGTCAAGCCAAAGGACATGACAAGAAACTCGTAGTGACCATAGCGCGTACGGAAAGCTGTTTTAGGAATATCTTGCTCCTTCACCACCTTCAACTGATGGTAACCAGATCGAAGATCTATCCTTGAAAACCAACTGGCACCCTGAAGCTGATCGAACAAATCATCTATCCTCGGTAAGGGGTATCGATTCTTCACTGTCAACTTGTTCAGCTCGCGGTAGTCGATGCACATCCTCATACTACCGTCCTTCTTCTTTACAAACAGGACCGGAGCACCCCAGGGAGAGATACTCGGTCTAATGAACCCCTTATCAAGCAGTTCTTGCAACTGCTCCATCAATTCTTTCATCTCGGTCGGAGCCAACCGATACGGTGCCTTGGCGACTGGCTGGGCACCCGGTATCAGATCAATCTGAAACTCGATCTCTCGGTCAGGTGGCACTCCTGATAAATCTTCTGGAAACACATCTGGAAAGTCAACACACAACCGGTACATCGGCTAGTTGTGGCGTTGGCGTATCCACATCCTTTACATAGGCCAAGTAGGCACTACATCCACGCCTCATACACTTTCCGCCACCGCCATCGAGATCACTTTCGGAATCGTGGTAACCCGATCACCATATACCGTCACTGATACCGTCACTACTACCGTCAGGCGCCAACAACCGAATCATCTTCTTGCGACACACAATGTTCGCCTCGAAGTCCGCTAACCAATCCATCCCAAGAACCAATCAAAACCACCTAAGGCTATCACGAACGGTCTAACCGGAAACTTATGACCCTCGAGCCACACATCACAGTTCTCTATCATCTCAGAAATCCTGGTAGACTTACCTATGGCAGTTTCTACATCAAAGGGCGCATCAACACGTCTACTACTAACAGGCAGCTTAGCACAGAAAGTAGCAGAAATAAAACTCTTACTCGCACCAGAATCAAATAACACAGAAGCTAAAGTTTGGTTCACCAGAAACGTACCGGACACGACATCAGGGTCCGTTCTAGCTTCCTCCTGTGTCATGGTGAATGCCCTGGCGCTTGCCCTCGGTCCATCACCTCCCGTCCTCTTTGCCCTTGAACTCTCAGCCCTCGGCTTCTTACAATCTTTGAGCATGTGACCCTCTTCACCACAGTTAAAGCATCGGACCGCACGACAGTCCTTTGCCATGTGCCCCGCCTTTCCACACCTGAAGCACAAGTTCGACCCAACCTCACTCCCCCACGCGCTATGCTCCCGTCCACATTTACCACACCTTCTCGATCCCGCACCTGACGTAACCACACGGCGATTATCCGCCCGTGCCTTCTTATTACCCATCGAGGCATTGCCCCGACCAAATCTCTTCCCCTGCCAGCCTCGTTCACCACTCTTCTCTCTGCCACCATCAGTCACCACCACCGTCTCTTTCATCATACAATCTTCCCGCCAAATCTACCGCCGACCTAAACGTGCTCGGCCGGGCGGCGATCATTGTGCCTGCGAACATCCGCCGGCAAACCCTGTATATACCTCTTGATCTTTCGGGACAGAGGCGTCACTTGATCCGACACCAGACGTGCCATCTCGTTGAACTTCGTGGTGTACTGTTGGTGTGTCATGGTTCCCGCCTCCAGTTGCAGAAACTCCCTTTCAACCTTATCCATTTCCCGATGAGGACAAAACTCCTCGATCACCATCTTCTTCAGTTCGGGCCACCTCATTCTCCCGATCGCCCGATTACCCTCAGCTTGGACAATGTTGTCCTACCAGCATAGTGCCGAGTCCACAAAGAAGTGGGTGGCAAACTTGACTTTCTGATCTTCTCGGCACTCGCTGATGTCGAGAACAGCCTCCATTTCTCTCACCCATCGGTGAGCAGCGGCAGCATTGCCATTACCGTCAAAAGTAGGGGCTTGCATCTCATAAACACCCCGTAGTTACAGCCTCGTGTCACCTCTCGCACAGGCTCCTCTTCCTCTTCCTCCTCATTATCGGAGAAAATCGTTTCAGGCTCCGGTTGCTCCCCCGAGGCCCGATTTCTCTCCTTTCGTTCCCCCTCCTTCATAGCTTTGATGACTTCGGTCACCACAGACGGTAAGATTGTCTGCATGACCTGATGCACTTCCTCAACCACAGCCTCCTTTACCGAGGCTCTCAGATTCGCACTCTCATCCCCAGCTTCTGGATGAGGGGTCTCAGGTTCTGCAGGAACCTTTTTCTCAGCTCTAGGCCTTCCTCTTTTAGGGCGTGGTTCAGCAACAGGGCCATCACGGCCTCCACCCCTAGAAGCTCTAGAAGATCTACCACCAGCCATACTCTAACACACTGAAAGATTCAAACACCAACACGGTCATTCAAGGAAACAACTCAGCTTATGTCAAGTATAGTAAGTCCCTAATTACAGTGGCCAGTTGTGATTAGCCACTTACTTTACTCTTTATACCCCAAGCTTTACCTATCCTGAATACATCAGTATTCAAATCTACATACAACACATAACATATACCATGCGCACATAAATCCGGTTAACTTTAAGAAAATACCTGATGGCACGCAGCTACTCAGTTTGGCATCCCATTCCCCATTCGTCCCATTTTCAGTTTAAGTTAAGGTTTATTTTGAAAATTTACCCATTTCACTTAAACTTTGGCTCTGATACCAACTTGTAAGGCCCCGTTCCCGGGACGCTTACAGTTGGTCATTCATCGCACATAAAACATAAAATGTCATTTGCATTAAGAAAGCATTTACAGCGGAAACATTCAAAAATAACATCACATTTCATTAAAATACTTTTGCCAAATAATACATCATTATCTGATTACAAAATACATGTTTGCATTATAACACAAAAGCTTTATAAATGGATGCCATCCCAAGAGAGCCGAGTAGCCTTGCCGTGCCATCCTCAGCAATCATTACCTGCCAACTGGAAAATGTAATAAAAGTCAGCGTTGCTGAGTGAGTTCTAGTTTTATAAAATAAATATACTTTACTTTCATTAAAACTATTCCTTTATCATGCGATCATTCAACATACGTATACACAGATAATTTCATTATTATCTTTCATCTCATTCATTATCTTCCATTCTTTTCGTTCATTCTGTCTTCCGAGTCTTTTGCGACAACATGGTCGCTCACCTCAATGGCAATCTCAATGATTGCACGCTATCCGAGTCTTTTGCACCCCTAAGGTTGCTCACCCCAATTGCCCATCACGATAGCAAGCTATCCGAGTCTTTTGCAACAACAAGGTTGCTCACCCCAAGGCAACATTACGATAGCACCTTACTCGAGTCTTTTGCAACGACAAGGTTGCTCACCTCATAGGCAATCTAAATGCACTTCACATCATCCGAGTCTTTTGCAACACAAAGTCGCTCACCCCAATATATATGCTTGCAAGCCTTTCTTTGTTCATTCATCATTCATCGTTAATGCATGCATTCTTACTTCATGTTCCTCTTTCATTATCTTTCGCTTTACATTACATAATACTTCATTCATTCATTCATTCATTAACATGACATGTAAAGCCACAAGAAAGATAAGCATACATCATAATAAGGAACATATCATACACATTCATCATCATCATCATACAGGGCAACATCATACATTCATAATATGCATAAACATGCAACATCATCATCATCATGCCCTACATGCACTCTAAGGCCATAACCATCCTCTTACATGCTCTTACGGGTTACTTTACGTCAAAACTTACATCTGCACCTTTCCCGAAGGCCAGAAGTCAAACTACACATTCCTTCGAGTGCAACAGCCCTATTCGGGCGTATGAACACCCTTCAGCCGGCCGATGGCCTCCATGCGACTGAACATCATGCGACTAGACTCATGCGGATGATCATCTATGCGAATGAACATCCAATCGTGCGTATGGACCTTGTGCGAATGGGATTACTACGAATGGGCACCTATGCGACTAACCTCATGCGAATGGACTCATGCGACTAAGCATCTATGCGACTGAACCCTCAGTCGTGCAATCCTCATGCGACTGGACTCCCAGTCGTGCGACTGAAACCTTAGTCATCGATTGAACCCTCAATCATGCGAATGAATCCCAATCGTGCGAATGACCCTCAATCGCCCTCATTCGGCCGTATGGCCTTCATTCGGTCGCCTAGCCCTAGCTGATGCAGAATGGAGTTCATCCCGAACCCAATCTGCCATTTTCGGCCTCCAAGCTCATCCAAACCCATTCTAAGCCTTAATTAACCCTCTTGGACCTTAGGAATGCATACCATAACACCATACAAGCACACACAAGCCCAAAATCATACTCTAAACACATCATACACATCACACCCAAATGGGTCAAACACACACACTTATAAAAACGGTTTTGAACATCTTCCAGCCCCAAAATCAGTTGAAAACAAGTAAAAGTGGGGTCCTAAAACTCACACAATCAAACACAACGTCAAGAGCTTCGATTTGGCTTGCTACTCGACGGACGGATTTGGACACCCGAAACACCACTTTTCTCCTTTTCTCCTCTTTCTCTTTTCTCTTCTCTTCTTTCTCTCTCTTCTTTGTGAGCTGAACATATGTGAAGTGTGGGGAGAGTGGGCTGCCCTCTCCCTACACAATCACACCACATTATCCGACTTTTCTTCGTTGGCGAGTTTGGTCCCTCAACTTTGGACTTTATTTCTTTCTTTTTTTCGCCGGCTTCAAAATAATAAATTTCCGGGTGTTACACGTGTTAACATCTTAATACTTCTTACACTTTTTAGTTTTACAAGACTTTGTATTTAGACCTTTCTCTAAATATTAAAAAGGAAAACACAAAGCGTTTATATGTATTTTCCAAGTCTTTATGCATGTGTTAGTACTAATGTCATCTGTTTTAATTTGCATAAATGACTTTGCAAATTTAGATTTTAACCATCTCAAGTATAGGTATCTATATTTTATAATTTCATGGTCTTGTAACGCCCGGTTATTTCCTTTGAAGCCAAGGAAAGAAGGAAAAGAAAGAAAAGAAATAAAGTCCAAAGTTGAGGGATCAAACTTGCCAAAACGAGAAAACCCTTGAATGGGTGGGGGTATAAAAGGAGGAGGGCAGCCCATTCTCCCCTCATTCTCCCCCTTTTCATTCGGTTCTAGAGAAAAAGAGAAAGAGAGAAGAGCAAAGCTAGGGTTTTGAAGGATTTGAGGCGCAAAAGTTGAGGTGTAGCGGGTTGGATCGAAGCTCTACTCGACAGGGTTGTTTGTGTGAGTTCTAGGACCCCTCTTTTACATGTTTTCAACTGATTTGGGGCTGAAACACATAGTAAAACCTGTTTTTGAAGTGTGTGTGTTGAACCCGTATGTATGTGTTTGTGTCTGATTCGAGTGGGGTTTGATTTCGGGCTTGTGTGTGCTTGAATGATGTTGTGGTAGGTGTTTCTAAGGTTTAGAATGGTTGATTTGAGCTTAGAACAGGTTTGGGAGGGCTTGGAGGCCGAAAATGACAGTTTGGGTTCGGGAAGAACTGCATTCTGCATAAGTTAGGGCTAGGCGACCGAATGGCATGCGACTGGAGGCCATACGACCGAAAGGCATGCGACTGAGGTCCATGCGCATGAGTGCCATGCGACTGAGGTCCATACGCATGGAAGTCATACGACTGAAGTTCATGCGTCTGTAAGGTATGCGATTGAAGGTTATACGACTGAGGTCCATGCGCCTCGAGGCCATGCGACTGAGGTTTATACGCACGAAGGGTATGCGACTGAAGCCCATGCGCCTGAAGTCATGCGACTGAAGGCCATACGCATGGAAGTTATGCGACTGAAAACCCATACACATAGGTGTCTATTCGCCCATTGTATTCATCCGCATTGGGTTCATTCGCCTGATGTCCATTCGCCTAAGTGTTTAGTCGCCTGGGAGGCTATGCGACTGAAGGGTGTTCATACGCCCAAATAGGGTTCATGCGCCCGGAAGAACTTAGTTTATTATCTGATTCTCGAGAGAAAAGGATAAAAGTAGGCTTTGACTTGGAAGATTCCCGGGGGTTATGTAAGTTGACTTTTGAAGTCAAAGATGATGTGATGGGCATGAAAGATATAAGATCATGATGTATGATGATAATGATGTTATGTATGATGTTATGCATGATGGTATGTCTGATATATGTTATGTATGCATGCTGTTATATATGAAGATTTGCATGATCTTGTTGATGTTCCTGTTTATGTATGTTTATCTTCCCGTGGCTTTGCGTTGAATGATAATTAATGAAATGATTAAGTATGATGTTACGTAAAGTGGAAGATAATGAAAAGAGGAACGAAATAATGAATGCATGCATTAATGAATGAATGAAAGTATGAAAGGCTTGCAAGCAAATGAAAGGAGGTTCACAACTCATTGAGGGTTGTTAGCTCAACTGTGTGTGTACTTACAACGTGTGATTTTGGCTAACTCATAAGGGTTCATACACACAGTAAGAGTTCAGTCTCGGTGACTGCTCCAACACGTGCGATTTCCTAATCACTGTGTGTTATACAGCGTGCGATCTTGGCGAACCCATAAGAGTTCACACACACAGGGGGAGTCTGTCCTAGTGACCACTCCATACATGCGATATGGGGTCCTTGTCACTTAACCCTAGATGCAATTGCTTGGTGCTCTAGAGGGGGGTTAAGTACATGTCAGGACCTAGATAGAAGTGAAAGATAATAAATGTACGAAAAGTGTGATAAGTACGAAATGTGCGAAACGTGCGAAATGTACGAAATGAATGATTATGAAGATAATAAATATTACCTATGTGTACGTACGATGTGTGATCACGTTCTAAAGCCTGATATGATTTGAAAGAAAGTAATGAACGGTTTTAACGAAAGATAAAGTATGTTTTATATTATAAAACTAGAACTCACTCAGCAACACTAACTTTTATGTGTTTTCAGTTGGCATGTAATGATTGCTGAGGATGGCACGGGCGGCTACTCGGCTCCTTTTTGGATGGCATTCTTTTGATTAATTTTTTTGCATTGTAATGCGAACAAACTACTTTTTGTAATGAATGTTGTATTAACTTGCAAAAGCATTTACATGGAAATGAAAGATTATTTTAATGTTTCGCTGCAATGTTTTATGAAATATGAATGTAATTATATGTTTTATGTGCGATGATTGGCCAGCTGTAAGCGTCCCGGGAACGGGGTCTTACAAGTTGGTATCAGAGCAAAAGTTTAAGTGAATCGGGTAAATTTTCCAAATAAACCTTAACTTAAACTGAAAATGGGACGGAAAGGGAATGGGATGCCAATATGAGTAGCTGCGTGCCATAAGGTATTTTCTTAATGATAATCGGTATTACGTGCGCATGTTATGTGGTCTATGTGCTATATGTAGATTTAGATACTGATGTAGTCAGGATAGGTAATGCTCGGGGTATGAAGAGTAAAGTAAGTGGCTAATCACAACTGACCATTGTAATTAGGGACTTACTATACTTGACATGAACTGAGCTGTTCCCTTGAATGATCGTGTTAGTGTTTGAATCTTTCAGTGTGTTAGAGAATGGCCGGTGGTAGATCGTCTAAAGCTTCACGTTGTGGAGGTCGTGGTGGAAGTGGTTCTGAACCACGACCCAAAAGAGGAAGACCTAGAGTCGAAAAGGTGGTTCCTTAAGAACTCGAGACCCCTCATCTGGAGGGCGGAGATGAGAGTGCGAATCTGAGGGCCTCAGTGAAAGAGGCAGTGGTAGAGGAGGTTCATCAGGTTATGCAGACGATCTTACCGTCTGTGGTGACTGAAGTGATAAGGGTTGTACGAGAAGGAGAGAGAAAGGAAAGGAACATGTCCATGGGAGGACAAGGGGGGGGGGGGGCGGAGACTGAAATGGTTCTCTCCGATGATGAAGAAGAGGAAGAAGAGCCTGCGCCGGAGGCGGCACGAGGCTTTAATTATGGGGTATTTATGAGATGCAAGCCCCCAACTTTTGATGGTAATGACACTACTGTTGCTGCTCACCATTAGGTGAGGGAGATGGAAGCCATTCTTGATATCAGCGAGTGTCAAAAGGATCAGAAGGTGAAGTTCGCTGCCCACTCATTCGTGGACTCGGCTCTATGCTGGTGGGACAATATTGTCCAGGCCGAGGGTAGCAGGGCTATCGGGAGAATGAGGTGGTCAGAATTGAAGAAGCTGGTAATTGAGGAGTTCTGTCCTCATCGGGAGATGGACAAGGTGGAAAGGGAGTTCCTGCAGCTGGAGGCGGGAATAATGACACATCAACAATACACCACCAAGTTTAATGAGATGGCACGGCTGGTGCCGGATCAAGTGACGCCTCTATCGCGAAAGATCAAGATGTATATTCAGGGTTTGCCAATATTCAGTACGCCACGATATCCGTACGCACATGATCGTTGCCCGGACGAGCACGTTTAGGTCGGCGGTTGATTTGGCTGGGAGGTTGTAAGATGAAAGAACGGTGGTGGTGGCTGAAGGTAGTAAAAAGAGTGGTGGGATCGGGAACTGGAACGGGAAGAGGTTTGGTCGGGGTGGTGCCCCGACGAGTAACAAGAATGCACGGGTGGATGACTGCCGTGTGGTCACACCTGGTGCGGGGTCGAAGAGGTGTGGCAAATGCGGAAAGGAGCATTCGAGAGAATGCAAATGGGGATCAAACATATGCTTCAAGTGTGAGAAGCCTAGTCATATGGCTAGAGATTGTGGGGTTGTAAGGTGCTACAACTGTGGGGAAAGTGGTCACATGAGTAGAGACTGTAATGTAACATCTTGTATTTTTGAGTTAATTAAAGTTAACCTTGTCAAGTTCTTGTATGGACTGATTATTTCATTTATGAAACTTATGGGTTTGTTATGTTATTTATTTGTTGCCTTTAATTCTTTTTCATGGTGCATAATAAAGATGTTGGATAATAATAATAGCAATAATACTACAAATAAGATTAATGAACATAATAATAATAATAACTAATTACAAGAGTAATAATAATTATGTTATTAATAATACTGATAATAATAATAATATTCTAATAATAATAATATAAAATAATATAATAATAATAATAATAATCTAATAATAATAATAATAATAATAATAATAATAATAATAATAACAATAACAATAATATAATAATTATAATAATAATAATAACTATAATAATAATCATAATAATAATAATAATAGTAATAATAATAGTAACTCTGGTAATAATAAAAATAATGGAAACAATATTTATAATAACTTTTAAATTGTAGTAATCTTAAAAGTGTTTAGAAAACATAAGGTAGTTAAGTTTGAGGGGTTATATTGCCAATTTTGAAACTTCAAAAGAAAGTTTTTAAATATAAAATATCAACATACAAACCACAGGGACCATTTGTGTAAACTTTAAGACCCAAACCCCCTTCTTTTTTTCAAATCCCGCAACTCCGGCAACCAACTCCGGCCAAGCTCCGGCCGACTCCGGCGAGGGCTAAAAACCCAAAATAAAACCATTTTAACCCAATTGAATCGGTTTCCCTTCGAACCTAACTATGGATCGAACCAGTGATCGGCGATTAAGCAACTAAAACGTTAGTTTCACTAGAGTTTCATTCGGGACTGTAACCGCAAGCCAATTTCAAAACGTTCAACAATTAAAACATGATAATAACCCAATTAAACGAGTTCGAACGTTCGGCTCAACGTTCTGAATTCGCCAATGACTGCAATTTCAGTTAAAACGACGAATTAAACTTGGAATTAAACTCAATTACGATCGTATTCAAATCACAACCGTTTAGGTTTGGTTACATCATATTGGAGCTATTTAACAGAGGGGTATTGTTCATTCAATCCCTTTTCAACTCTCTGTAAACTCAATTTCGTGAAACATTCACTAAATCGACATTCCCTCACACATTGTTCATCGTGACTGTAGCGAGCGTAAACACGTCAATCTGCTATTAATCAAGTAAGTATATTATACCATTCAACTCGATTACATCTAGGGAACAAAAGCCCTAAGATTAATCGGGTTAAATCATTGGAATTAAGCTTCAATATGGGGATTTAACAAATTAGGGTTCATGTGTTTTGGGGGTGTTTGGTATCAAATGGTTTTAAGAATTTAAAATCAACTTATATCACGGCTATAGCCTTGGTTCAACTGGTAACAAAGGTGACTTCTAAACAAGAGGTCCCCGGTTCGAATCCGGGGCTTGTTATTTTTTTAAGACACCTTACCTATTTTTCTGTTAATTTGTCTCATAAGATGTCTTACCATTTTATTAAATATTATACAAACAATATATTTAGTGGATTTTTTATAAATTAAACCCTAAATATTGTTTAACTTATTAAATCATTACTTGTACAAATGATGTATTTTTTTTATAAGTTAGACTTAAAATACTGTTTTTGCTAAATTATTATTGATTCAAATAAAATATATAAAATATTTTTCATAATAAAATAGACTATAAATAATATTGCAAACTATTAAATCATCATCTATTTAAATAATAAATGTATATTAGTATAAAATGAGAGTAATTCTAAAAGTTTTACACGTTACTAAACTTTGTACTTAAGTTTTATTACAAATGTTTTCCTTATATTTTTTAAAAAAAAAATGCTTAATTTGTAATTTTCTTTTCTTTTCTTTTATTATCTAATGTAATTAATGAAATCTCTAAATACCAAATTCTATTCAAAACCTAGTCCATGTTGATTCGTTAAACTCATTTCAATTAAACTTTAATCTTGTAAATATATATTTATTTTAGGTGCATTGTGAAGGACTACGTTGATACGACGCTTGTTATTATTTCTTATTAATCATACATTATATATTTATTGACCAAGTGAGTATTTCTATACCCCTTTTTCATATTTTCACACTTTGGGGTGGAACATGTTACCTTATAATCGTTGTACTTGTAAAACGTTTGATTCTTGTAAACTTATGGCAATTCACTTGTATGTTATGGTTAGTTGATCTTTGTAGCTACCATGTAATGTCGATTATATGTACAATCATTAACTATTGCTAGCCTAGCGAAGTCATAGATCTATGGACCAGACAAGCCTGCTTGGTTGATCCAAGTACACTTAGCTAATTGTATATACTTTTAAACGTTTGAGACTTGTAAAACTTTGTCGAGGTTTGATTGTGCATTCTGTCTTACATCCCTAGTTACTTTGTTCTCTAACTTACAACATGAATTGCCATCTTTTATATATCTATGTATTTCAAACTATGGAAATCTCACCAACACTATTGTTGACATTCTTATTTTTAACATATTTCAGGAAATACTCAAGCTTGATTTCTACACTTTGAAGCCTACACATCTAGGAATGGACCTAGTTAAATAAATGGAAAAAATGACTTGTTACATCTTAGTTATGCTTTTAATTTCTTTGAGACTTATGATTGTAATGGTACAATTGAACTTATGATTATTATATATTTGGGTTATTAATAGCGTTATGTGGCTGTGAACGATCTTAACCTTCACACCTCGACGTTTCCACCGTCAAGGTTGGGGTGTGACAGATTGGTATCAGAGCCCATAACTATAGGGATCTAGGTTATTAGAAATGGTGACCTAGGCTATAGTATGCATGAACCTTATGAATTATATTTCTATCTTGTAAATTATATACTTTGCATGCTACATAATGCTATGCCTTCTTATGTGCAATTTGATGCCTTAGCAAAGGATTGCCTAAACATTGTTACTTGTCTCCCTAAACTTAACTTTGACTCTTTGACTCTCCCCGAACATGAACTCTCTTAACCTTATTCTTGACGACACGTGGAATCTTATGCTTATGTTATGACTTGAATCTTTAGACGTTATGTCTAATCTATATAAATCTCATCAAGGTTTTGATTCTATGAACCTAAGAAATATTATGTGACACATAGACACCTGTATCCTGGTTTTCCTGGCAAAAGGCCCTCGGGCTAATGCAAGCATATCGCATAAATCCTACGGGACTAGTTATGCTTACCTGGGGATTTCTGGGATGAGTGATAAACTATGGTCAATATACACAAGTTTCTAAGGTAAATGGGTCAATTCACCTTGACTTGTCAACGTTTCCAAATGGTAATGCGTTACCAAATGGAATCATTCGTGTATCTTATAACCCTTAGCTTATCTTTGTTAAACTACTATCCTTTGTTATCCCCATTCCTGTAACTAACTCATTTTTGTATATCAAGCATGTCTCGTGACCATGGAAAGCGTGGAAGTTCCGACCGTAAGCTAGCTGCCATGATTGCCCGACAAATGGCTGCCGTCATCCCGACTATGGTTGCTGAACTTAATAGCACTTTAATGGCTAATAGCAACAACAACACCAATGGGAACAATAGCGGTGCTAATGGAGACAATAGCAACAACCAAAACGGGAACAATCAACAAGGGAACAATCGTACTTGCACTTTCAAACACTTCAACTCGTGCAAACCCACTAGCTTTAGTGGAAAAGAAGGAGCCACTGGACTTCTCGAGTGGTTTGAAAGTATGGAGAACACATTTATTATTAGCGAGTGCCCTGACGAGTTCAAGGTTCGCTATGCTACAAGTGTCCTTCAACAACGGGCACTCACATGGTGGAATAGTGAAAAGAGAAACCGTGGAACTGAGGTTGCTTTGGCATTGCCCTGGGAGGAATTTATAAAGATCATGATCCAAAAGTTTTGTCCGAGGAGCGAGTTGCAAAAGCTAGAGGAGGAGTTCTGGAACCTCAAACAAGATGGTGGGAATCACTTGGCTTATTCCACCCGGCATCATGAGTTGAGTATGCTCTTACCACACATGGTGGACACCGTGCCCAGTAACATTGAGAAATTTATCAAGGGGGTGCCACCTCAAATTCAAGATGCCGTGGTGGGTAGTAGGCCCACAACTTTGGAGGAGGCGATTACGATCACTGCACAGCTCACCGAGAATCATATAAGAGCTGGCACTATGTCGGCAAAGGGTTCCAAGTCTACTGCGAAGGTGATACCCAAGGCAACAAAGGAGTTAAGGGTCGAGTCATCTACTCAAAACAAGAAGCGTAAGTTCACCCCGACACGCAACTACGCTGTGACCGCCCCAAATGCTCCTCAAAAACAAATGGTGGTTGCGAATCAAGCTCCCATGGCTAAAGCTTATGCTGGTCCACATCCTATGTGTAACACGTGCAAGTACCATCATTCAAGCAACATTCCATGCCGAGTCTACTCGTTGTGTGGGAAGTATGGACACTTGGTAACTACTTGCCTTCGTGCGCCAAACAACACTGCAATGCTTACTAACCGAACCTGCTATAACTGTGGCGAGCCTGGTCATATTCATCCGTAATGTCCTCGCAATGCGGGAACTGTTCCACCGGCTCGTGGAAGGACTTTCAACATCAATGGCAATCAAGCCCAAGCCAATAACGACGTGGTGAATGGTACGTCGTTGAACTTCTTTTGGTCTTTTCTTGTCTTGTAAAAATTCTTATCTATGTTCATCATACCAATAATAGGTTGTTACCAAACAAGTATGTATCTTGTAAATAGTCATTATGCTTCCGTATTGTTTGATTCGGGTGCCGATAGGAGTTTCGTGTCCCTGGAATTCGAGCCTATACTTTCTAAACCGCGTGTTAATCTGAAAAGATCTTTCACGGTCGAGGTCGCCGATGGAAAATCTATCGTCGTTGACGTCGTAATACGTGACTGCACCTTAAGCCTTAACGAATACGAGTTCTTCGTCGACCTTATTCCTATGCGATTGGGAAGTTGTTATCATTGGTATGGATTGGTTAGCCAAGCATCGTGCGGAAATTCTATGCTTCGAGAAATGTATTCGAATTCCTTTACCGACTGGTGATACTTTGAAGGTCTTTGGGGAGAAATCATCCCAAAGACTCAAACTCATGTCTTGCATCAAGTCCCGCAAGTGCTTAAGTAAAAACTACATGGCTTTCATGGCATATGTAGTTAATACGAAAGCCAAGGGTAAGGAGTTGAAAGACATTCCTGTCGTGCGGGACTTTCCCAAGGTTTTTCCCGAGGATCTTAAAGGGCTACCTCCCGTGCGAGAAGTTGAGTTCAAGATTGACTTAATCCCTGGTGCAAACCCTGTGGCTAAATCGCCTTATCGTCTTGCACCGTCTGAAATGCAAGAACTCGCCAGTCAACTGCAAGAGTTGACCGATAAGGGTTTCATTCGCCCTAGTTCATCACCGTGGGGTGCACCTGTACTTTTTGTGAAGAAGAAGGATGGTTCATTTCGGATGTGCATCGATTACCGAGAACTCAACAAGTTTACTATCAAAAACCGATACCCTCTCCCTCAAATCGATGATCTCTTCGATCAACTTCAAGGAGTAACTCAATTCTCAAAGATCGATCTACGTTCTGGGTATCATCAACTACGTGTCCACGATGATGACATTCCAAAGACCGCTTTTCGTACTCGATATGGGCACTACCGGTTCATGGTCATGCCTTTTGGCTTGACCAATGCACCTGCCGTGTTCATGGATCTCATGAATCGAGTATGTAAACCGTATTTGGATAAGTTCATGATCGTGTTCATTGATGACATTCTTATTTATTCCAAGACGAAAGTCGATCACGAGACACACTTGCGACAAGTTCTTGAACTTTTGAAGAAGGAGCAATTATACGCTAAGTTTTCCAAGTGTGAATTTTGGTTGGAAGAAGATCAATTCTTAGGGCATGTGGTGAATAGCCAAGGAATTCACGTTGATCCTGCTAAAATTGAAGCCGTGAAGAATTGGTGTGTTCCCATAACCCCAACCGAGGTTCGTTCCTTTCTTAGGCTTAGCGGGATATTACCGTAGGTTCATAGAAAATTTCTCGAAGATTGCTAAACCATTAACGGCGCTAACCCAAAAGAATCGACTCTTTGAATGGGGACCGAGCAAGAAGAGGCTTTCGAGACATTGAAACGCAAGTTGTGTAACGCTCCTATTCTCACACTTCCCGATGGAAACGATGACTTTACCGTGTATTGCGATGCTTCTAATCAAGGTCTTGGTTGTGTTCTCATGCAACGAGGCAAAGTTATAGCATACGCATCGAGGCAATTGAAGGTTCATAAAGTGAACTACACGACTCACGATCTTGAACTTGGTGTTGTGGTTTTCGCATTGAAGATTTGGCGACACTATTTATATGGGACGCAATGCATAGTCTACACCGATCATAAGAGTCTCCAACACGTGTTCAACCAAAAGGATCTCAACATGAGACAAAGACTTTGGATCGAGTTAATTAGCGACTACGACTGCGACATTTGCTACCATCCTGGAAAGGCGAATGTTGTAGCCGACGCGCTAAGTCGCAAGGTCCACAACAAGACTGTCTCGCTTCAAAAAATTCAAGATCGAAGGAAATGTTTTGATACGCTAGGAGAATTTGATACCGAGATTCATGTGGATGTCAACGAGGCTACTATCATGCTCCAAAACATAAGGATCGATAGTGACCTCGAGTTATGCATTCGCGAGGCTCAACAAGCGGCACTAACCGACGAAGGGAAGGATGAAGACTTGATGTCTAACGTTCGGTCGCAACTGGAGACAAAACCGAACGGCATGTGGTATTTCTTGAACCGACTTTGGATCCCAAATCGTGATAATCTTCGACACTTCATAATGAACGAAGCTCATCAAACTCGATATTCTATTCATCCTGGCTCCGATAAGATGTACATGGATCTACGCGGACAATATTGGTGGCCTGGAATGAAGAAAGATATCGTGTCGTATGCTTCCAAGTGTCTCACGTGTGCAAGGGTCAAAGCCGAGCATCAACGACCAAGTGTTTACTGGAGCAACCTGAAATCCCTATGTGGAAATGGGAACATATATCCATGGATTTCATAACCAAGTTGCCTCGTACTCCTCGTGGACATGATAGCATATGGGTCATCGTTGACCGTTTGACCAAGACGGCACATTTCATACCCATACGAGATACATACAAAGTCTCAAGGCTGGATCACATCTATATTGATGAAATTGTGAGTCGTCATGGCGTGCCTTTACACATTATTTCCGATCGAGATGCTCGCATCACTTCACACTTTTGGTCTTCGATGCAAGAACTCTTGGGGTACTCAATTATTTAAGTACGGCTTACCATCCTCAAACCGATGGTCAAACCGAACGAACAATTCAAACCCTCGAGGATCTGCTGCGTCTTTGTGTCCTTGACTTTGGTGGTGATTTGGATATTTCGTATAACAATAGTTATCACTCAAGTATCAAGATGGCACCATTCGAGGCTTTGTATGGTCGTAAATACCGATCACCGATCTGCTGGACTAACATTGGGGAAATCTCATCACTGGTCCTGAACTTATCCAAGAAACGACCGACAAAGTTTCCAATATACGAAATAACCTTGAGGTGGCTAGAAGTCGCCAAAAGAGTTATGCCGATAAAAGACGCAAACCGTTGGAGTTTCAAGTCGACGACATGGTTCTTCTTAAGGTCTCTCCATGGAAGGGTGTTGTACATTTTGGGAAGAAGGGTAAGTTAGCCCCACGTTTTGTAGGACCTTTCAAGATTCTGAAAAGAATTGGAAAAGTGGCTTACAAACTGGAGCTACCTTCTGAACTTAGCGAAGTTCATCCTGTCTTCCACGTCTCAAACTTGAGGAAGTGTCTGGCTGATGAAAATTTGCATGTTCCATTAGAGGAAATTCAAATAGACGAGTCATTGCAATTCGTTGAGAAACCTGTTGAGATTATGGATCGAACCCTGAAGAAGACCCGAACAACTACCACACCGATCGTCAAAGTTCGTTGGGAAAACAAATGTGGAGCTGAGTTCACTTGGGAGCGTGAGGATCATATGAAGGAGAGATACCCGCATTTGTTCGCTTAGTTTCATTATTAATTTTGGGACGAAATTCTTTTAAGTTGGGGAGACTGTAACATCTTGTATTTTTAAGTTAATTAAAGTTAACCTTGTCAAGTTCTTGTATGGACTGATTATTTCATATATGAAACTTATGGGTTTGTTATTTTTATTTATTTGTTGCCTTTAATTCTTTTTCATGGTGCATAATAAAGATGTTGGATAATAATAATAGCAATAATACTACAAATAATATTAATGAACATAATAATAATAATAACTAATTACAAGAGTAATAATAATTATGTTATTAATAATACTGATAATAATAATATTCTAATAATAATAATAATAATAACAAAATAATAATGATAATAATAATAACTATAATAATAATCATAATAATAATAATAGTAATAATAATAATAATAAATATGATAATAATAATAGTAACTCTAGTAATAATAAAAATAATGGAAACAATATTTATAATAATTTTTAAATGTTAGTAATCTTAAAAGTGTTTAGAAAACATAAGGTAGTTAAGTTTGAGGGGTTATATCGCCAATTTTGAAACTTCAAAAGAAAGTTTTTAAATATAAATATCAACATACAAACCACAGGGACCATTTGTGTAAACTTTAAAACCCAAACCCCTTTCTTTTTTTTCAAATCCCGTAAATCCGCAACCAACTCCGGCCAAGCTCCGGCCGACTCCGGCGAGCGCTAAAAACCCAAAATAAAACCATTTTAACCCAATTGAATCGGTTTCCCTTCGAACCTAACTATGGATCGAACCTGTGATCGGCGATTAAGCAACTAAAACGTCTGTTTCACTAGAGTTTCAATCAGAACTGTAACCGCAAGCCAATTTCAAACCGTTCAACAATTAAAACATGATAATAACCCAATTAAACGAGTTCGAACGTTCGGCTCAACGTTCTGAATTCGCCAATGACTGCAATTTCAGTTAAACGACGAATTAAACTTGGAATTAAACTCAATTACGATTGTATTCAAATCACAACCTTTTAGGTTTGGTTACATCATATTGGAGCTATTTAACAGAGGGGTATTGTTCATTCGATCCCTTTTCAACTCTCTGTAAACTCAATTTCGTGAAACATTCACTAAATCGACATTCCCTAACACATTGTTCATCGTGACTGTATCGAGCGTAAACACGTCAATCTGCTATTAATCAAGTAAGTATATTATACCATTCAACTCGATTACATCTAGGGAACAAAAGCCCTAAGATTAATCGGGTTGAATCATTGGAATTAAGCTTCAATTTGGGAATTTAACGAATTAGGGTTCATGTGTTTTGGGGTGGTTTGGTATCAAATGGTTTTAAGAATTTAAAATCAACTTATATCGCGGCTATAGCCTTGGTTCAACTGGTAACAAAGGTGACTTCTAAACAAGAGGTCCCCGGTTCGAATCCGGGGAACCTCCTGTTTTAATTTTAAGGCTTTTTAGCCTTTGTTTTTAATTCTGGTTTTGTTTAAAAAATATATAAAAATCAAGTTGTGAGCTTGTTATTTTTTTTAAGACACCTTACCTATTTTTCTGTTAATTTGTCTCATAAGATGTCTTACCATTTTATTAAATATTATACAAACAATATAATTAGTGGATTTTCTTATAAATTAAACCCTAAATATTGTTTAACTTATTAAATCATTACTTGTACAAATGATGTATTTTTTTTATAAGTTAGACTTAAAATACTGTTTTTGCTAAATTATTATTGATTCAAATAAAATATATAAAATATTTTTCATAATAAAATAGACTATAAATATTATTGCAAACTATTAAATCATTATCTATTTAAATAATAAATGTATATTAGTATAAAATGAGAGTAATTCTAAAAGTTTTACACGTTACTAAACTTTGTACTTAAGTTTTATTACAAATGTTTTCCTTATATCTTTTAAAACAAACTGCTTAATTTGTAATTTTCTTTTCTTTTCTTTTATTATCTAATGTAATTAATGAAATCTCTAAAATACCAAATTCTATTCAAAACCTAGTCCATGTTGATTCGTTAAACTCATTTCAATTAAACTTTAATCTTGTAAATATATATTTATTTTAGGTGTATTGTGAAGGACTACGTTGAAACGACGCTTGTTATTATTTCTTATTAATCATACATTATATATTTATTGACCAAGTGAGTATTTCTATACCCTTTTTTTCATATTTTCACACTTTAGGGTGGAACATGTTACCTTATAATCGTTGTACTTGTAAAACGTTTGATTCTTGTAAACTTATGGCAATTCACTTGTATGTTGTGGTTAGTTGATCTTTGTAGCTACCATGTAATGTCGATTATATGTACAATCATTAACTATTGCTAGCCTAGCGAAGTCATAGATCTATGGGCTAGACAAGCCTACTTGGTTGATCCAAGTACACTTAGCTAATCGTATATACTTTAAATGTTTGAGACTTGTAAAACTTTGTCGAGGTTTGATTGTGCATTCTGTCTTACATCCCTAGTTACTTTGTTCTCTAACTTACAACATGAATTACCATCTTTTATATATCTATGTATTGCAAACTATGGAAATCTCACCAACACTATTGTTGACATTCTTATTTTTAACATGTTTCAGGAAATACTCAAGCTTGATTTCTACACTTTGAAGCCTACACATCTAGGAATGGACCTAGTTAAATAAATGGAAATAATGACTTGTTACATCTTATGTTATGCTTTTAATTTCTTTGAGACTTATGATTGTAATGGTACAATTGAAACTTATGATTATTATATATTTGGGTTATTAATATCGTTATGTGGCTTTGAACGATCTTAACCCTCACACCTCGACGTTTCCGCCGTCAAGGTTGGGGTGTGACATGTAAGAAGCCGAGGGCTGAGGGTTCGCCGGTGAAGAAGACCGGAGGAGAAAGACAGAGGGCGAGCGCCAGAGCGTTTACAATGACGCAGGAGGAGGCTAGGACGGACCCTGATGTTGTGTCAGGTACATTTCTAGTAAACCAAACTTTAGCCTCTATGTTGTTTGATTCTGGTGCCAGTAAAATTTTTATTTCTGCTACTTTCTGTGCTAAACTACCTATTAGTAGTAGGAGTGTTGATGCGCCCTTTAATGTAGAAACTGCCATAGGTAGATCTACCAGGATTTCTGAGATGATAGAAGGTTGTGATGTGGAATTAGAAGGTCACAAGTTTCCTGTTAGACCATTCGTGATGACCTTAGGTGGTTTCGATGTAGTTCTTGGGATGGATTGGCTAGCGGACTACGAGGCGAACATTATGTGTCGCAAGAAGATGATTTGTTTGACAGCGCCTGACGGCAGTTCGGGATGGTTTATGGTGATCGGGTCACGACGATTCCGAAAGTGATTTCAATGGCGGTGGCGGGAAAGTGTATGAGGCGTGGATGTAGTGCCTACTTGGCCTATGTAAATGATGTGGATACGCCAACACCACAACTAACCGATGTACTGGTTGTGTGTGACTTTCCAGATGCATTTCCCGAAGACTTACCAGGAGTGCCACCTGACCGTGAGATCGAGTTTCATATTGATTTGATACCGGGTGCCCAACCTGTTGCCAAGGCACCGTATCGGTTGGCTCCGACGGAGATGAAGGAGTTGATGGAGCAATTACAAGAGCTGCTTGATAAGGGGTTCATTAGACCGAGTATCTCTCCTTGGGGTGCTCCGGTCTTATTCGTGAAGAAGAAAGACAGTAGCATGAGGATGTGTATCGACTACCGTGAGTTGAACAAATTGACAGTGAAGAATCGGTACCCCTTACCGAGGATTGGTGATTTGTTTGATCAGTTTCAAGGTGCCAGTTGGTTCTCAAGGATAGATCTTCGATCGGGTTACCAAGGTGAAGGAGCAGGATATTCCTAAAAAAGCTTTTCGCACGCGTTATGGTCACTATGAGTTCCTCGTTATGTCTTTTGGTTTGACCAACGCGCCAGCTGCTTTTATGGACTTGATGAATCGAGTGTGTCGGTCGATGTTGGATAAATCAGTGATTGTGTTTATTGATGATATCATGATCAATTCGAGGAGTGAGAATGAGCATGCCGGTCACATTCGAGAGGTGTTGGAGACGTTGAGAAGGGAGAAGTTGTATGCTAAATTCTCCAAGTGCACGTTCTGGTTGCCCGAGGTTCAGTTTTTGGTCACGTGGTGAATCCTGAAGGTATTATGGTGGACCTGGCAAAAGTGGAGGCGGTGATGCAATGGAAGTCTCCAAAAAGGCCATCCGAGATTCGTAGTTTCTTGGGTTTGGCGGGCTATTACACGAGGTTTATTCAAGACTTCTCTAAGATAGCTTCTGCACTAACCAAGTTGACCCGGAAGGATGTAAAGTTTGTATGGGGTCAAGCTCAAGAGAAAACGTTTGAGGAGTTAAAGGCGAGGATGACTCAAGCTCCTGTTTTGTCGTTACCCGATGGAAGTGAAGATCTGGTGGTTTATTCTGATGCTTCCTACTCGGGGTTGGGGTGTGTGTTAATACAGAGAGGAAAAGTTATAGCCTATGCATCCCGACAGTTGAAAGTCATGAGGTTAACTATCCTACTCATGATTTGGAGCTAGCAGCCGTGGTCTTCATGTTAAAGATTTGGAGGCACTACCTGTATGGGACGAAGTGCACCATATTCACTGACCACAAGAACTTGAAGTACTTCTTCGAGCAGAAAGATTTGAACATGAGGCAAAGGAGATGGTTGGAGCTCATAAAAGACTATGATTGCGAGATCCATTACCATCGGGGCAAAGCCAACGTGGTGGCGGATGCCCTTAGCCGAAAGGAGAGACCCGAGCCGATTCGGGTAAAAGCTTACCAGTTGATCATGACCTCGGATGTGATGAAGCAAGTTAAGGAGTATCAGGATGAGGCATTGAAAGAAGATCATGTTAACTCCGAAAGAATGAGAGGTCTGGTTGCGGAATTTGGTGAAAACACACACGGTTTTAGAACCCGATTCGGGCGAATGTGGATTCCTCGTTTAGGGATCTACGGGTGAAGATCATGGATGAAGCTCATAAGACTCGGTACTCTATTCATCCCGGTGCTATAAATATGTATCAAGACATGAAGAAAGACTATTGGTGGACAGGTATGAAGCATGATATGGTGGAGTATGTGAGTAAATGCCTTACTTGCCTACAAGTAAAGGCCGAGCACCAAAAGCCGTATGGAAAGATCCAACCTTTGGATATACCGGAGTGGAAGTGGGAGCACATCACCATGGATTTTATTACGAAGCTGACGCGTACCGCGCAAGGGTATGATGCTATATGGGTGGTTGTTGATCGTTTGACGAAGAGTGCTCACTTCCTACCGATCCGCGAGACATATTCATCCGAGAGGTTGGCTGATCTTTTCATTAAGGAGATTGTAACTCGTCATGGTGTGCCGGTGTATATTGTGTCTGATCGTGACACCCGGTTTACATCTAAATTTTGGAAGAAATTTCACGATGCTATGGGGACGAAGGTACACATTAGCACGGCTTATCATCTCTAGACTGATGGTCAGTCAGAAAGGACCACTCAGACGTTGGAGAATATGCTTCGGGCATGTGTTATTGATTTTGGAGAAAGTTGGGATGACCACTTACCGTTAGCGGAGTTCTCATATAACAATAGTTATCATGCTAGTATTGGTATGCCTCCTTATGAGATGCTATATGGTAGGAGATGTAGAACACCCGTGTGTTGGGGTGATATTGGTCAGAAAGAGTTAGGGAGCATCGAGGTAATCGAGGCTACGACTGAGAAGCTTGAAAGGATCAAATCCTTTATGAAAGCAGCCAAGGATAGACAGAAGTCGTATGTTGATAAACGACGTAGACCGATTGAGTTCCAGGTGGCTGATAGGGTTATCTTGAAAGTCTCACCTTGGAAGGGTATCATTCGGTTCAAAAAGCGGGGCAAGTTAAGCCCAAGGTACATAGAGCCTTTCTGAATCATTGCTCGAGTAGGAGAGGTGGCCTATAGACTAGAATTACTAGAGGAGTTAAGTGGAATTCACCCGACATTCCATATATCTCATCTGAGGAAATGTTTAGCAGATGAAAATATGATTGTTCCACTGGAAGATATCGAGGTAGACGAACGGATCAATTATGTGGAGCAACCAGTGGCAATCATTGACCGTAAAGAGAAGAGGTTGAGGAATAAAGTGGTCTCACTTGTGCGCGTACAGTGAAATCACCAAAAGGGATCTGAGTCTACGTGGGAGACTAAAGAAGAGATGAGACAACATTACCCACGTTTGTTCGAGAAATAAAAGGTTTCGGGGACGAAACCTATATAAGGGGGGTGGACTTGTAACGCCCGGTTATTTCCTTTGAAGCCAAGGAAAGAAGTAAAAGAAAGAAAAGAAATAAAGTCTAAAGTTGAGGGACCAAACTTGCCAAAACAAGAAAACCCTTGAATGGGTGGGGGTATAAAAGGGGGAGGGCAGCCCATTCTCCCCTCATTCTCTTCCTTTTCATTCGGTTCTAGAGAGAAAGAGAAAGAGAGTAGAGCAAAGCTAGGGTTTTGAAGGATTTGAGGCGCAAAAGTTGAGGTGTAGCGAGTTGGATCGAAGCTCTACTCGACAGGGTTGTTTGTGTGAGTTCTAGGACCCCTCTTTTACATGTTTTCAACTGATTTGGGGCTGGAACACATAGTAAAACTCGTTTTTTGAAGTGTGTGTTGAACCTGTGTGTATGTGTTTGTGTGTGATTTGAGTGGGGTTTGATTTCGGGCTTGTGTGTGCTTGAATGATGTTGTGGTAGGTGTTTCAAAGGTTTAGGATGGTTGATTTGAGCTTAGAACAGGTTTGGGAGGGCTTAGAGGCCAAAAATGGCAGTTTGGGTTCGGGCAGAACTGCATTCTGTATCAGTTAGGGCTAGGCGACCTAATGGCATGCGGTTGGAGGCCATACGGCCGAAAGGCATGTGACTGAGGTCCATGCGCATGAGTGCCATGCGACTGAGGTCCATACACATGGAAGTCATACGACTGAAGTTCATGCGCCTGTAAGGTATGCGATTGAAGGTTATACGACTGAGGTCCATGCGCCTGGAGCCCATGCGACTGAGGTTCATATGCACGAAGGGTATGCGACTGAAGCCCATGTGCCTGAAGTCATGCGACTGAAGGCCATACGCATGGAAGCTATGCGACTGAGAGCCCATACGCATAGGTGTCCATTCGCCCATAGTATTCATCCGCATAGGTCCATCCGCATAGGGTTCATTCGCCTGATGTCCATTCGCCTAAGTGTTCAGTCGCCTGGTAGGCTATGCGACTGAAGGGTGTTCATACGCCCAAATAGGGTTCATGCACCCGAAAAAACTTAGTTTATTATCTGATTCTCGGGAGAAAAGGATAAAAGTAGGCTTTGACTTGGAAGATTCCCAGGGGTTATGTAAGTTGACTTTTGAAGTCAAAGATGATGTGATGGGCATGAAAGATATAAGATGACGATGTATGATGATGATGTTATGTATGATGTTATGCATGATGGTATATGTGATATATGTTATGTATGCATGTTGTTATGTATGAAGATTTGCATGATCTTGTTGATGTTCCTGTTTATGTATGTTTATCTTCCCGTGGCTTGACGTTGAATGATAATGAATGAAATGATTAAGTATGATGTAACGTAAAGTGGAAGATAATGAAAAGAGAAACGAAATAATGAATGCATGCATTAATGAACGAATGAAAGTATGAAAGGCTTGCAAGCAAATGAAAGGAGGTTCACAACTCATTGAGGGTTGTTAGCTCAACTGCGTGTGTACTTGCAGCGTGCGATTTTGGCTAACTCATAAGGGTTCATACACACAGTAAGAGTTCAGTTTAGGTGACTGCTCCAGCACATGCGATTTCCTAATTACTGTGTGTTATACAGCGTGCGATCTTGGCGAACCCATAAGAATTCACACACACAGGGGGAGTCTGTCCTAGTGACCACTCCATACGTGCGATATGGGGTCCTTGTCACTTAACCCTAGATGAAATTGCTTGGTGCTCTATAGGGGGGTTAAGTACATGATAGGACCTAGATAGAAGTGAAAGATAATAAATGTACGAAAAGTGCGATAAGTACGAAATGTGCGAAACGTGCGAAACGTACGAAATGAACGATGATGAAGATAATAAATATTATCTATGTGGACGTACGATGTGTGATCACGTTCTAAAGCTTGATATTATTTGAAAGAAAGTAATGAACGGTTTTAACGAAAGATAAAGTATGTTTTATATTTTAAAACTAGAACTCACTCAGCAACACTGACTTTTATGTGTTTCCAGTTGGCAGGTAATGATTGCTGAGGATGGCACGGGCGGCTACTCAGCTCCTTTTTGGATGGCATTCTTTTGATTAATGTTTTTGCATTGTAATGCGAACAAACTACGTTTTGTAATGAATGTTGTATTAACTTGCAAAAGCATTTACATGGAAATGAAAGGTTATTTTAATGTTCCGCTGCGATGTTTTATGAAATATGAATGTAATTATATGTTTTATGTGCGATGATTGGCCAGTTGTAAGTGTTCCGGGAACGGGGCCTTACAGGTCTAAAGCGTTCAATTAGCTAGGCGTGGTGTTAGTGCCCAAGATACCGAGAATCATTAGACTTGTGAGTCTCTAGTGATAATAAAATTATATTTCGGTTTTAAAGTGATTTTGTCTTTAACAATTCATGGTCTGATTGTAACATTTGCACTTTTATTTGTTGGTTCTTTTGTTTACTATTAGAAATATGAAAACAATTTATTTTTCATATTTTATTGCCTTGAACTTGTGCTTTGTTTTTTCGAATTATATAAAAATTTCATTTTGCCATAAAATTCATCATATACTAACTAAGAAGAGTCTAAGTCAAGGTGATATCCCTTTAATCTTTATTGTCTATTACTTGTGGTCTCAAGCTTTTTTACTTATCAAGTTTCTAAGTTATTTTGTTTATTTACTTTCATTGCACTTCGAATTCTAGTTTACTTACTTGAATTGCATTTCAAGATATATATATATATATATATATATATATATATATATATATATATATATATATATATATATATTCTATATGTATATATATTATAGAGATATATATAGTATATCTAGAGAGATATGTTTGTAGATAGATATCTGTAGGTCATATATATAAATCTATATATATCTATATAAGAGAGAATAGAGAGAGAGAGATCTCACCACATCTATATAGATCTGAGATATAGAGAGAGATACTATATCTATCTATCTATATAGATCTACACAGAGAGAGAGACAGAGAGAGATAGACACATATCATATACATATAATATACACATATATAGATACACACACACACCCACATATATATATATATATATATTCTATAGATATATATATATATATATATAGTATATATGTGTGTGTGTGTGTGTGTGTATATGTGTGTGTAATATCTATATATGTATATATATGTATATGGGTATATATATATATAATATATAGATATATATATCTATCTATTTCTATATAGTCATTTGTATAGACTAGATATTGTAATATGTATATACCTCTCTCTCTCTCTCTGTCTCTATCTCTCTCCTGTCTCTCTCTCTCTCTAGATCTATAGAGATCTCTTCTCTCTGTCTCTCTCTGTCTCTCCTCTCTGTCTCTCTCCTGTCTCTCTCTTCTCTCTCTCTCTCTTCTCTCTCTCTCTCCTCTATCCTGTATCTCCTCTTCTCTCTCTCTATCTCTCTCTCTCTATATCTCTCTCTCTGTCTCTCTCTGTGTAGCTATCTATCATCTCTATCTATTCTATCTATTCTATATATCTATACTCTGTCTCTATATATCTCTGTGTCTCTCTCTATATAATATATAATATATATATATATATATATATATATTTCAGGATTTCACAATCAGATCGATCTCGTACAATAAACGCGAAATGAATATTACACGGTGTGATTGAACAAACAAGAGATCAAGATGAACACTCAAAGTAAATAAACTTCATACCTATACTTCAGGGAGAATTATGGTACAAAATCAGAAAATATGACAAGTTTTACCAATTACAAAGACTAAACATCTATTTATACACAAAAAGATGTGCTCGCACGAGAACAACTTCTCACGCGGCAACTTTGAATTTTCAAAACTCGATTTTGATTTTCTAAGCCTCTTGGTTTGATCTATATAACCTCCCCCAGGCTCGGTGAATCAAATCTTCAAAATTCCACGTCCGCAACCTTGTAATTGCCTCCATAAGCATATATCTTGTTGTCCAAGGCCTTTGTAATCAACCAACAAAATTGAGCTGCAATAAAATAAACCAATTCTTCTGCTTCAATAGAACAAACCCGAATCTTCATCAATTTTGTCTCCTCCAAACTTTAGCAGATCAATAGGACTGATGATTTTATATATTTTGTCCATACAATAGATCACCGCATGCACTGTATCTTTTTTCACAAACCCATCTTATTAGCCTTGACAAACTATTTACACGCACTTGAGCATGGATTTGAACTTTTCTTGCCTATTTAGGATGCTTGAACATTTTAATCTTTATTGGCATTGGTGTACGAATTTATTCGTGTCTCATCCTCTATCACTTTAGATTTTGCAGTCTTAACGTCTTTGAAATTTGACTTACTCTATCACCATATCGTGTTTCTTATCTAATTGGCCTTACCATAATTACTTGGATCATGAAATGTCACTCTTCCTATAACATATAAATTAGAACCCTTAAGCGTATGGAAGTCATGCTCATCTTGGTAATACTCTATAGCACCAACTTTTCTCTTGCTTCCTTTTTTTGTCATATCCCCAACTCATTACCGTTTCACTATTACCTTACCTTGTGAACAGTTTTGAGTGTATCAAAAATTGTTTCTTATTAGGAGGCGGAGGAGCAGATATAGTGAGATTTCCAACTTGTCTCACAGTTGACTTCTCTGTTAAATTAGAAGTCTCAGCTAGAGCATCTGTCTGCTTAACTCCTTGATCCAATGGGATTTTACTTTCTTCCAAAAGTATATTAGAAAACAAACTTTTCAGACTGTTCCTAAAAATATTTGTATAATCAATAGGTTCGTCAAAACTGTCAAACAGTCCAACATCTTCATTAAAACCCTCGATTAGACTTTGTTGTTGAAAGGTGTAATTCCTTTTCATACAACTCTTGTATACCTGATTACAGTTGATGCTCCAATGAGTTTATCCTTTCTTCTTAACATAAGAATATAACTGTGGCATCTCAATAAACTTTGTTTTCTCCAAGCCTTTTTTTCTCAAACTCTTTTACTTTTCTAAATTTTTCAGTCCACTAGGTATTAATAATTCATCGTCACTCATGTCCACACATAAGAAAACAAAATGTCATTGTTGAAATACGACACTGTCCTATTGTTGAAACTCCTCTGTTCCAAAATGTTTTTGGCATTTTGCATTCGACACGATGGTTATCTTATCAACCTCGTGCCTTTTGGAACTCACTTAAACAAATCTCAATCTAAAAACATCTATAACCGACAACCAAACTTCTCATTTTTGGGTTGCCAATGCTTCCCTTACCTTCGCCCATACAATCCCCAAAAAATGGACTTTCGACTACCCCTTGCATATTCCTTGGGTATAGTTCATTTCATCATGGTTATCATTTTCTTTGACCACATAACCGCATGTACATTACCCGTCATGTGCGTTTAAATGAATCACATCTTCCTTTGCATCAAAATCAAAACCAACCTCAAACAATCCTCCATCAGATCCATATGCCATATTTGTACCCATACTACCATTCTTTCTTTCCTTTAAACTAGCCTCACCCAATACCCAAAACACTATGCACAACACCACCCACACTGCTACAACTAAATGCTACTACCCAAAACTTAACACCAGCCCCAACACCATCGTACACTACAGCTAATCCACCTCTCGGATGGCCACCACCTCCTCAACGTCCCCTACTTCTACATATACTATCACTCCTTCCTTATCACCATTCCCAACAAACCCAAACCTCACCACCACCACCACCCACCATCGCCACCACTTCATATACGCCATCCTAACCTGCTTCCTAGCCCATAAAACGGGTCCCATTTAATCCTTTAGTCTATAATGCATCAATCGAGCTTCCTATTACCACACCCACAAACTTTGCCCATGCTAACTAATAGCCTAAATGGAGTCTAGCCATGGTTGAAGAGTATTTAACTCTTGTAAAAAATGGTACATGGTCTCTTGTGTCATCTTGTCTAATATTAATATTGTTGATTGTAAGTGGCTCTACAGAAAGACAAAATGGGTAATTGCAAAAGGCTTTAACCAACAAGTTAGGATTGATTTCATGAAACATTCAGCCTAATCATTAAACCCACCACTATTCGTGTTGTGTTGTCCCTTGCTGTCACCAACAAGTGGTCTTAACAACAACTTGATGTTAAAAATACCTTTTTACATGGAGATCTCAAAGAGACAATCTATCTTGGACAACCACTGGGCTTTGTAGATCCTACCACACTTGATCACACATGTCGCCTACATAAATCTCTATACGGGTTAAAACATCCACCAAGGTTGTGATTCAGCCGCCTCTCAAATTACACTTCAACAACTCAACTACACGAGCCCCCGTCTTTATTCATCTACAAGTCTATAGGTACTCTAATCTGTTTCCTCGTATGTGTAGACGACATCATTATCATGGGCAACAATCCCAAAGCATTGATAAAGTCATTCAACAACTTGGTGTTGCCTTAGATCTTAAGGATATTGGTTCTATAAATTATTTTGTAGGCATTGAGGCAGTGAACCAAGGTCCCAACATCCTTCTTTCACAATAATAATATATTTTATAGATTCTACAATGAGCTAGTTTATTAGATGCTAAACCATTTTTGTCACCCATGAGTACATCTAGTTCGTTGTCCCTGCATGATAGCCCTTAAAATTCAGATCTGGTAAAATACACACAGGTTTTTGGTGCCTTACAGTATGTTACTTTATCTCGACAAGACATTTCCTTTACAGTCAACAAAGTCTGTCAATTTATGCATGCTCCTACTGATAACCACTGGTCTATGATGAAACAGATTCTCCAATATGTCTACTTTTAAAACATGCTTCTGAATCCACACTATACGCCTTTACGGATGCTCATTGGTAACCTGGTGAAGCCTTTTCAGATGTCGATTAGGATTGTTATCCGACGGTCATCCTGATGACAGTTGTTCCATTAGATGGTTTCCCATTTATTTGGGATCCAATATTGTATCTTAGATGGCTAGAGAATAGTGCACGGTTTCAAGATCATCCATAGAGTCTGAGTACAAGGCCCTCACTTATACAGTGGCTGAACTTACTTGGCTACAGTCACTTCTGCAAGAACTTGGTACAACTACAAGATCTTCTCCTACGTTATGGTGTGACAATTTAGGTGCAACATACTTAGCGGCTAATCCTTATTTTCGTGCAAGAATAAAACATGTTGTTGTTGATTTTCAGTTTGTGAGAGAGAAAGTTTTGAAGGATAACTTTGAGTTCAATTCATCTTAACAAGTGATCACATAGCTGATATTTTCACCAAACCATTATCCACCGACAGATTCACTTTCTATGGTTCAAGCTGAGGTCGTTGCCCGGCTTCGGCTTATGGGAAAATGTTAGACATATTAGATAAGTTACTCTAGGGTTATCTATTGTCTATAGTAGAGGGACTCATATGTAATTTGATTATTATATATTCTAATGTATTCTATATATAATTATATTTAATACAAGGGGCATTTACATACTTCTCATTCCTAAATTTATTATTTACATATTTACCCAAGCTACAATTTTAATTAGATATTTTTCCTTTTTAAAACATATATTATATATTTATCCATTTTATTAAAGCTAGTTATTGGATGATTATTGTATCCATATTTTTACTAAGTTATTTTTACATATTTCCCTTCCTATGAACATCACTCACATATTTATTTAAGTTCGAGTCTTATATATATATATATATATATATATATATATATATATATATATATATATATATATATATATATATATATATATATATATATATATATATATGTGTGTGTGTGTGTGTGTGTGTGTGTAACAAAATTGCAACTCTAAATACAAAAGCTTAAAACTTTATTTTTAAATAATAATAACTGATAATCAAAGTTATATATCCAAATACAAAATACAATTGTCAAAGTTTTAACCAATTATAATAACAAAACATCAATAAGTAAAAATCACTAAGTAAAAACAAAATAAAGCAGTCATTTAATAGGTTAAATATAATAAATAGATAAATATATCATATATATGTATTACAAAAGGAAAATGTGTAATTGATTTTATGTAAAATCCCTTAATACGATACAATTCACCTTTACATTTACACGGGTGGGTTCAACTCATATACACGATAATAGACTAAGAATTTTATTGGCAATCATGTCGAGTTGACCGGTTACTACTTTGCATTTATGAACCGAAACACCTCTCATATATTTACTTGTATAAAAGAAATCAACCCTCACTTGAACACACTTAAAATCATGTAACTTGAACATGATCCATATAATCCATTTATTTAAATGTGATAACGGGTTTGCGGGTTGTAAATGAGTTGATAGGTTCTACATGAATTATATTAAAGTTGCAAATAAGATAACGGGTTGTACACTACTCATAATAAATGGGCTACACAAGTTTTTTTATAGCAGCTTGATCTTAATTTTTTTTATTTTACTTTTTAACAAGTTCACAGTTCACATGTATTTTTATTTTCGCGAGCCTTAATTTTTGAACTCTACAATCTCCCCCAGGCTTGGTGAATCAAGATGAAGCGAAAACTTTGGTCATGCGAGAACTTCTGTTGTTGAATATGAAGTTGTGCAAAAAGATGGTTATATGTGAAAACTTACAGGCTGTGCAAGAACATTGATCTATGTGTAGTATAAATAGCCCAATTTTGATGTAACTTGTATCCGGTTTCATTTCCAGTATTGTATTGCTAAGGCGGAGCACTTTATGTGAATATAGTCAGAGAAATCCATATTTACATAATTTGCCATGCTTAATTTCATTAATTTGATAAATACGATCGTGTTTCCTAGACGATTAACATTCATCTACATTTGTTAATCATTAATCAACTAAGAATTGAGTGATTGTGAGGAAATTCAGTCCTTTACAATTTTTAAAAAATCATTTCGAATAAATGTAAAATGTACACCAAATATCATAAGTTTAATGTCTGATTTGTAGTATTCAACTAGTTTATTAATTATGAACATCATAATAAGTTTCTTTTCCTTTACTTTATTAGAAAGGACTCAGCTTCTGTCTAAGAAGATGAAAGTGATTAAAGGTGAAATAAAAAGGTAGGATAAAAGATTGAAGGCACAATCAAGAAAGAGAAGAAAAAGAAAGACCGAGGCTAGAATTTAGAATAACATATTAGAGGTTATGGCGTGGTTTAGATTACTAACAAAAGAGGAGAGAAATGATAAAGTGAAATGGAAAGCTACCAACTCGATGATGAATACCTTAAAGAATTCGCCTTGAAAGCTAAGATCAAGTGGGTTATTTATGGAAATGAAAACTTATCATTTTCATGGTGATGGTTTGGACATAAGGCATGGGGAAGATGATGTGTGGTGAAGGTAGGTAAATAATAATGAAAATTTTGGGTGATGGTTTGGACATAAGACTATGGAACCACAATTGGACAGATTTAGGGATACATAGTGAGAGCATTCCGAACTTATTTAAGTTGGCAGCCCAAAAGCATGTTTTTAGGGGGGATTTTTATGAAAGGAATGGTGACTCAATTGACCACAAGATAATTTGGTCTAGAAAACCATCTTCGCAGATGATAACTCGGTAGGAATAGGCTTAATTCGACCACCATAACACATATTAGGTGTAGTCACGGCCTAAAACTTAGTGTTATTCGGGAGGTAATCCGAAGAATTTTGTGAGTGTGTTGTGGGCGTGTTCATTAGAAACCCTCAGAAGATTACACGCGTCCCTTAGGTGAGTTTTAGGATTTTATTTTCAACATTACTTTTTTTTACTCTTTATTTATTTTTTTAGTTAATTATTCTTAAATCTAATGTTAACATAAACTTTGCATTGGGGACAATGCAACGCCATAAGTTAGAAAGGAAGGATTACATTTTTGGTTTTCAATAAACTTACATATGAAAAAGTCTAAGGTAAAGATTTAAAAAAGGTTTCAAAAATTTTAAAATTTTAAGCTAATCGTAAAGTGAGAAGTTATTTTTTTCACATAAGTTTTCTTGAGTTTTGCAGATGTTTGATACTGATTTTGTTGATCGTCACCACAAACGAGGATCTTGTCATAATGACTTAATCAAGTGATCTGGTTTCCTTTTGTAATTGGTTATAAATATATGATTTTATCATTTGTATTTTAGAATTGTTTTACTTAGATCATATGTACATAGTGCTTGCATTTAGTTAGGCAATAAAACCATGAGTAGTTAAGGTTAAACTATTTTTCCTTTATTGCTTATGTTTGAAGAAAATGAAAAATGAGGGAAAAAACAAATAATCATGGAATTGAAGAGGTTTAGAGTTAAGATCAATGATCTTATTTTTTGTTTTGTATTATATTGTTGATGTCTTTGATTTTTCCTAAATAATTATTTGCTTATATGCAAGAAAATTGCACTATTTTACTTCTATAAGTACTTTCACACTTTTAGTTTAGTATTTTTCCATAGAGAACTTTGAACTAACAAAAATAAGTTGAGATTTCACAAAAGTCGTATCTTAAAGGAAATGCCAACGGATTATGGAAGAAGCATCTATGATACATGTTAATTGCAAATCTACATAAAACGACTTCAATCTATTTAAAACAATAAAGAAAAAAGGAAACAAAAGGAAAAGAAAAGAAAGGAAAGGAAAAAAATATATAATAAATAAGATATCCTTATTTCACTAGATATTGATTATAAAATTAACCACTTAATCTATCCTATAATTATTTACAATTTTTAACACATGTCATTATCATATTAACTCTCACAATTATTTTCTCGCCTAAACTATTTATTCCATTTTAAAAATTCAAATAACTATCTTCTAATCTTTCTCTTTCTCTATCTATATTATAAATTTAAGTTATTCTTAAATCAATAATGTAAGGTTTATACTTAAAGGCTGATTCAACCAAAACAACCAAAGCAACCAAAGAGCTCTCAGCGTGCATGCATGAAGAATAGAGTAAAGTTACTTCGGAAGTTTTATACAACTCAAAGAAAATAAGCTAAGTGTAAAATCTTCCGAATGCAAATGACAAAATCTTCCGAAACCAAAGGTGAAGTCATACGTATCTTCAGAGACAAATTCTTACAAAGTCAAAGACTGATTTCTTCCGAAGACAAAGAAGACATGCTTTCTCTGATCACCTTTTGACAGAAAGCTGAACAACTTTCCGCCGCTACCTCTAAAGACTCGCCAACTTAGATAAGTTGGTAAAAAGGTCCACGTTTTTGTCAATTGTAGATTATGAACATTGGTCTGTAACTTTCTACTTTTGTATCTTTTATCATTTTTGTAATATATTAGGATGTAAGTTATGACATGTCATAGTCACAAGTCAAAAGGCAATCTGCCTTTTGACTATGCATTGATCTTGTTGTCTAGATTAGTGTATTCAGTTGGCTTTGAAAGTATAGACGGTTGTAGGATGTAATATAAAGTGTCTCAAGTACTTGTAATTATCTTTATGCTTTGTAATACTTGTAATAGAACTTGAGAGCAATATACAATATTCTTGAAAATCAAAAATTATCTTGTTCTTGTTCTTGTTCTGTCTCATACTTACTTATGTTCTTAGTATCATCAACTAAAACCCGGTTCCCTATATAAAGTGTCTCAAGTACTTGTAATTATCTTTAAAGAACGTCTTGAGAAGTTGATGAAGAATAGATTTGAAATGAGTGCCATGGGGAACTCAATTTCTTTCTAGAAATTCAAGTGAAGCAGGTTGACAATGACATCTTCATAAGTCAGTCAAAGTATGTACAAGACATACTTACAAGATTTGACATGACTGAATGTAAGGTTGCAAAGACAGCCATAGCAAGAAACCACTTCCTTTGACCTGATCTTGAGGGGGAATATGTGGATGAACATCTCTAAAGGGCTATGATTGGGTCTCTTATGTACGTCACAGCCAGCAGACCTGATATCATGTTTGCCCATGCATTTGTGCAAGATATCAAGCCAACCCTAAGATGTCACATCTAGTTGCTGTCAAGAGGATTCTTAGATATCTCAAAGGTGCTCCTATACTAGGCATTTGGTATCTAAAGAATTCTGACTTCAATCTGTATGCTTATACAAATAGTGACTATGGTGGATGCAATATGACTACAAAGTCCACATCTGGGGGATGTCAATTCCTTGGTGGAAGGATAGTATCATGGCAATACAAGAAACAATCATGTGTGTCTGTATCAACTGCTGAAGCTGAATAGATTGATGCTGCTAGCTGCTGTGCTCAAGTGCTTTAGATTCAGATCAGATGCTGGACTATGGATTCAACTTCAAAGAGACTCCAATCCACAAAGACAACAACAGTGCTATCTCTATCACAGGAAATCCTGTGCAGCACTTAAGGACAAAACACATAAACAACATGTATCATTTGATTAGAGAAAATTTTAAAAAGGATTAATAAAACTAGTCAAAGTTAACACAAATGAACAATATGCTAATATGTTCACAAAGGCTTTTGATAAACAGAGATTTAAGTATCTTGTATCAACTATTAGGATCATTAACTTTGAGTAGATTTTTTCTTAAACTAAACTCAAGATTATTTTTAAATATATGTGTCCTAAGTTGTCTATATTATCACCTATATAAGCATAGTTTACTTTGGAAGAAAACTTTTCAAATGATATTCCTTAGAATTTTAAAAAATTTAAACATATTTTCTCTCGGAACACATTAAGTTGCCTTCGGAAGAACATTACGTCTTCAAAATTAATAACTACTTATAAGACATTTACCTTCGAAAGAAATTTTGATATATCTTCCAAATCTTAAATATAATTTTAACTACTTATATGTTTTTGAAGGACAATTTTCTTTCGAAAGCAATTAACCCTCTAAAGATTTATTCCTTTGTGAACAAAACTTCGTAGTTTTAATCTCTTGCGAAACCAAATATGTCTCTTAAGTAAAAATACTCTAAGTATTTTTATTCCAAAGCAAATTTTCATAAAGCTCAGGAATATCTTCCGAAATCAAAATTAGCTTCGGAAGCTTTTATAAAAATTTAGAACCTTCGGAAAATTTTCGACTTCCAAGAATTCTACCTTTTGGGCGCTTTTTCAGAGGTGGGACCGACATCCAGATTTCAAAGTTTATCATTTCGCATTAACTTTGTCTCAAATCCAATTCGTATATATATATATATATATATATATATATATATATATATATATATATATATATATATATATATATATCTTCAAGTGTTCCCTCTCTTTCACTTTTCTCTTAATCTGCAAATCTTTCTAACCTAAACCATAAAGCTACTCACAAATGGCCAACCCTGATCCTAAACCAACCAGATTTTTCCATGTATTTACACTGGCAACACAATCAGGTTGCTCTGTTGTTATCGGAGAAAGATTCGGGTTTCTCAGATATTAGTTCTTGACTCTATCCAACTACTTCACCTCACTCACCATAGATCCTCCACTATACAAAGATCAACTTTTAGAGTTTTGGAGGACCTGCCAAGAGGTCATAATGGATGGGGAGAAGGCACTGTCTACCATAGTGGAGGAAAGGACAAGTTCATCACACCAGCCACAATCAACACCCATCTAAGGCTGAATGATTAAGAAGGCGACTTGTACTTCCCAAAAAATGCTATGAACCAGTCCTTTAGGCAGATAGGCTATGAAGGTGATTACTTAGTAAGAACATTCAGAAAAGGGAAGGTCTCCTTCTAGTGGAAGTATCTCCTTCATGTGGTCATCCATTGTTTATCAGACAAGCATAGAGGTTGGGATCAAATTCTAGAAGACCTTTCCTATATAGTCCATGGCATGGTTCAAGGTGTCAAGTTCTGGTACTCTCGATTTGTATATACAATTTTGCTTGCTAACTTAGAATCCTTAGAATATTACATGTTCACTAGATATGTTCAACATATTCTTAACTTTGATTGGGCTCATAATTAAGGGGAACAGGTAATGTTCTTAAAATGGGACAGATGAAGCCCGACATCTTCAAACTATTGTGGGCTTCTAAGGGGTAGAAACAACCCTAGTCCTAAAACTGTTAGAGCTCATTGTTCAACGTGACAACCTAGCAGCATCAGCTAGTGTTGAACCCACACCTTCTACCTCTAAACCACCCACACAGCCTTAAATAACCATCACCTACTCTAGAAAAACCAAACAAACCCCTGCACAAGCTACTCAGGTTGTGCAGGACCCCATACCCTCACCCATGGAGGAGAAAGTGGACACTTGAGCTCCCACTTCCCTTGAGGAGCAAACCACTCTTATCACTTCAAAGATCAGTGCTGAGGTAACTCATGCTCAGCCTGATGAGCTCACTAAACCAACACTAGCCTTAAGCCTTCACTCAGAGTCTCAAAACTTTAGTGAATAATCTTTAGGTGAAAGCTATCATCCCCAGCCTCTAGGCCATAATCAACCTATACCCAACCTTGAATCCTATGATGATGAAGACATGAGATTCAGTGAGTACTATGAGTTTCTCTTCTCCACCCTTGCTCAAGGAGAGATGAGTGCTCCTAACTCACCCATGTCTAGCCCACATCATCCACCTACAACTGAGGTAGATCTCCCTAAACCAGTTCAGGAGATCCATATTGAAGAGGCTCTCACTTCTACAAGTGATTACATCTTTACGACCTCAACCATGGCAACCAAGCCCATTGACACTTCAACTGAAGTTGTCATGGTACTGCGGAAATCCAGAAGCCAAGAACTTAGTGCTGGTGATGAGGAAGAAGACTTTGGTCCTATTCTCTCATCCCTTAGTGATTCATCTAATGAAGATGAGGGGAGTCTGAAACTAAAGGTGCAAAAACTGACAAAAACCTGCACCTATTTAGTCTCAAAGGTCAGTCACCTTGAATCACATGTGACTACCTTACAAAAGAGGGTCAATGACCATCAACTTGAGGTCATCGATCTCAAAGGCAAGTTAGTTGAGAGACAACTAAGGAGGACTAAACTAGGGCCATAAGAATTTGTGGATGTTGTGGACCTAATCTCTAGCTTACCTATGCAAGAGGGTGATGCTACAAAAAAAGATGAAAATCCTACATATAATCATAGAACTTGAGAGTTCTTCTCAGATTTTGGACATTAAGGACTCACCACCCTCACTTGCAATTGTTCATACTCAGCAACCTTCTCAAGTCCATATTAATGTGAACTCACTCATACAAAGTCTGTTTGAGGAGGGTATTCCAAGGGCTATGCCTACCCCACCCTGTAATGCTAAAAATGAAATACTAGGGTGGAGGTATGATATTGACAGGAGAGCCCTAATACTCCATAGACTTTAGGGGAAGCAAGAAGTCTTTAATTCTAAGACCCTGAAGTACTATGAGAGTCTTCCTCTAGTATACATGTCACTTGCCAACCCAAGCCAAAATAGGCAAGCTGACAGACTAGCTGAGAGGATTCAAGACAGAAATATTGAAGAGTTCAAACTAAGAAGAAGACAAAGGCTAACAGGCAATGTCATTGGTCAACTGGATGTTGTGGTGGACCATAAGATTAACTTCAAAGGGGAAACCTTGACTGAAGTCCTAGTAATAGAACCTGTGAACCTTGAGATAGGGACTACTTCAACATCCTCTACCCTTAGTGAGACACCAGCTGGTGAAGGTGGTTCACAACTCTCTCTATCCAGAGCTCAAGTGCTGAACCAAGCAATAAAGGTCAAAGTTCTCTCCACCCTGACAAGTAACACATGAAAAATAAAGTTGACTCCTGAGGAGATTGAGGAGGAGGAAAGAGAGAGGAAGAGAAAGCTAAGGGGAGAGAGTTCAAGTGGGTCCCCAGGCTTCATGGAAGCTGTAATCAGGGCTGCCCCCAGGCCAAACACTCAAGATAATGAGTTAAGGCAGCCAGATTGAACTATTTGGGGACCAGGAACTACAACATTGATGAAATCATCTCTTTTCCCTTAGAAGAGCTAAATGAACTGGCTGACATTAAGTTGTCAAAAGAGAGGAAGGAGGCAGGGGATGCAGAACTGGTACTCAAGATCAAGGAAGAAAGTAGGAGGAATAGACTCTACAAGCATGCTCCTACCCTCTCCCCATTTCAAGAAAGCCCTAAGACAGAGGCTGTGGCAACTGAGCAATAACCTCACGCAGACAAAGAAGCAGACAAACAAAATTTGATCAACTATCTGAGTACCACAGGGCCTTTATAAGGCATCTGCACTTCTTCCCTTGTCATATGAATACATAGAGCTTGAGTACCTCAAGCAGCTTGAGCAATAAGTAATGAAAGAACAAAAAGTTGCTAAGTCGAAGATGAGGGAAGAAGATGCAAAGTCAAGAGCCATCATCCAAAAGAGTCTAAAGAAGTATGCTTATAGGCAGAGGATGATGAGCTTCTTGAAGCTGTATGGATTCTCTGGAAGGAGGCTTGGTCCAATGTCTCTATCCACCATGGATGAGCACATTAGGGTGATCAAGCAGAATATTAAAAAGGGTGAGCTCATTGACTTACATTCTCCACCAAGTCAGGCTGCACCTGAAGTTGAGGTCAAGGTTGAACCACAAGAGACAACACAACCCGGACCTAATGCTGGAGCAAAACCAACTTCATCTTTTGATCCCTCTTCTTTTGAACCTGCGAGGGAAGAGGACCCAACTCTAGTTGAATTTGGAAAGAGGAAGAAAAGGATGACCATGAAGAGGAACAGTCAGAAGAAGATGAAGTCCAAGGCATCCACCTCTACACCTCAGGATAAGTCAAAGCATCCTGAGGATACTCAAGAAGAGGTTGCTCAACCAAGTCCAACAAATGTAGAGCCTCTTGCTGCTAGGAGGCCCATATTGTCCAGGACCTTTGCTGCTAATCCGGACTAATGGTATGTCATTAAAGATCAAGGAGGTCAAGATGTCTACTTCTATCAAGACATACTTGATCTTCTTCTACATGATCTCTATGACATGAGAAGATACTATGAGAGTCTGAGGGATCCTAACCAAATGATGAAAAAAAGAATGATTTTGATCCTGATGAGGACTGTCAATAGATGAGTATTCTCTTCTGTTTTGGTAGCATCAGCATAAGGGAGTTTGTAAGGTTTATATTTAAAGGCTGACGCAACTAAAGCAACCAAAAAGCTCTCGGCATGCATGCATGAAGTACAAAGTAAAGTTACTTCGGAATTTTTACATAACTCAAAGGAAATAAACTAAGTGTAAAATCTTCTGAAGCCAAATGATAAAATCTTCCAAAGCCAAAGATGAATTCTTCTGAAGCTTCAAAGACAAAGTCTTTCGTAGCCAAAGACTGATTTCTTTCGAAGACAAAGAAGACTTGCTTTCTCTGATCACCTTTTGACAGAAAGCTAAACAACTTTTCGCTGCCACCTCCAAAGACTCACCAACTTAGATAAGTTGGTGAAAATATCCATGCTTTTGTCAACTCTAGATTGTGGTCATTGGTTTGTAACTTTCTACTTTTGTACTTTTTATTTTTTTGTAATATATTAGGATGTGAGCTATGACATGTCATAGTCACAACTCAAAAGGCAATCTGGCTTTTGACTATACATTGATCTTGTTATCTAGATTAGTGTTTCCAGCTGACTTTCAAAGTATAACCGGTTGTATGATGTAGTATAAGTGTCACAAGTACTTGTAATTATCTTTATGTTTTCTAACACTTGTAATAGAACTTGAGAGCAATATACAACATTCTTGAAAACCAAAATATTATCTTGTTCTTGTTCTTGTTTTGTCTCATACTTACTTGTGTTCTTAGTATCATTAACTAAAACCCGGTTCCCTATTTGATCTGTTAAGTATTCTAAGTCTTTACTCATTGTGTAATTATTGCATTGACTCCCTTCAATGGTCCTGCAAATAATACTAGAAAGACATTTTTCATTAAATAAAACCTAAGTATTTTGATTAAAAATTACACTTTTTCAAAAATAAGATTTTCTAAAACTATGTTTTTTTTCTAATACAACGTAACTTTTTTAAACAATGAAATTATTTTAAAATCATTCTTTTTATAAAATAAAAGTTATATATAAAAAAATTTACAAAACAAACCTGGAGTTTTTAGACAACGAAATATTAAAAAATAGATTTTTATCAAAGCAATATTTTTTATAACGAAAGTTAAAAAAATTATAATGATGTTTTACAATTAATCAAAGTACTTACTCATACTTAATTTTAGTTATATCATACATCAAAATAACATTTTATAGTTCCTAAATCTTTACTAATAAATATATATCTAGTATTTGTTTATTCAACTCGTGTAATACACGGGGCTATACCCTAGTTTAACATAACTTTTTTAGTTTTCAGGTTGGAAGGGTTTTGTTTATAGGAATATGTAATGTGGCTTTTGAAATGAACATGTAAGTAAACCCCACATTTATAGTTTATAAATAGATCAAAAGGTTAAAAATGTCAATTCAATACTTCCATTATAAGTCGTCTAAACATTTGATTTTTACAAATGGATAATTCTTTAATCACAAGCAATAAAAATGAGAAACTAGGAAGACATTACATGTATTTAAAGATCTGCAAGGCATAAATATGTGCGTGCTATCGAGCATACAATTGTGTTATCATGTACTCATCAACAATTGAGATAGATTGAACTTCTCCACGGCTCTCTCCAGTGAAAAAAGCAGGTTGTTTGGGTTGAGGCAACACAGCTTCACTGACCAGCATAAGAACCACTGATAGCATGTTAGGCCTATCTTCTGCATGATGTTGTACACATAACAATGCTACATGTATTGATCTTAGTACTTCAGAGACGACATATGAGGCTTGTAATGATTCACTCATCAATTCAATTGACCTGTCTTCTCTAAAGAGTCTCCATGCCTACATCAAACCAAAACACATATTTAAGAAAATCAATATTTTCAGGTCTAAGATATTGAGATTTAGTCTTACAGCTAACTTACATGTCCAAGAAGGTTATCGTTGTAGTCTCCATGAGAGAACTCTTTGTTTTTCTTGCCGCTAATTATCTCTAACACTAGAACGCCAAAACTAAATACATCAGATTTTACAGAGAAACGACCATGTACTGCATATTCCGGAGAAATGTAACCACTGCAGCAAAATAAACTTACACATTAGTATTAAAGTTTCTTTTCTAGTCTCATATATATATATATATATATATATATATATATATATAATATTCTTATGTTATAAAATATTAAAGTTAAGGAGTCTTCTTACTATGTTCCAACAACTTTCTTTGTCTTAGTAGTGGTATCATGTCCTACAAACTTTCTAGCAAGGCCAAAGTCAGATATTTTTGGATTCATATCACCGTCCAACAATATATTACCCGCCTTTAAATCTCTATGAATAATTTGAAGGCGGGAATCTTGATGCAAATAAAGAATACCTCGAGCCATCCCATGTACTATTTTAAATCTTTGGGGCCAGTCAAGCATTAAACTTCTAGTTTCATCTGCCAAAAGAGTGAATAGTGTTATGTTAGGCATGTATTTATAAATTTGAAAGTAAGATTCCTTGTGTAATCAAAGAGAGCATGAGTTAAACCAAAGAGAAAAAAGTCCAAGCTTTTGTTAGGCATGTATTCATAAATCAAAATCAGTTCATGTTTATGAATGCAAAATCCAAGAAGCTTCACAAGATTCCGATGCTGAAGTTTTGCAATACAAATGACTTCGTTCTTGAACTCATCAAGCCCTTGTTGTGATGTCTCTGAGAGTCGCTTCACAGCTATTTCTCTTTCGTCTTCCAACACACCCTAAAAGATTAGGATTAGGATAAAGAATAGGTTTATGATTTTATATTTTAACTCATGATAGTGATAAGCTATGCATTCTACTTAAGAAGCACAAAAGAATTACCTTGTAAACGGGACCAAATCCACCTTCTCCAATCTTATTGGAGACACTAAAGTTGTTTGTTGCTTTGGCTACTTCAAATAGGCTAAAAAAATGTAAATCATCTAGATGTTCCATTTGAAGACTTGTATTCTTTTCATCAAGCACATGTTTTTTTCCTACAAAATGATATGTTTGATTGCTTGTTGCTATAAATTCCGTATACTATAAACGTGCAAAATTTTCAATATATAGTTAATTGCTCCTTTGTGTTACCTTGTCCTCTCATCATGTGAGCCCTTTTCGTTATCTTTCGATAGGCATATGCCGCTGCAAATATAAGTGGCAGAGCTAATGAAGTTAAAAGCAACAGTATAAGGATTATTCTCTTTCTCTTGAAATTGGACTGGGAGTTCACAAGACCTTTCATTAAGAAATACAAATTGTTCAGCAAGTAAGCATATAAGATAAAAAAACAATAATAGTCTAATTTAGAGGGAAAAAAACATGTTTACCTTCTAACTCTATGGCATCCATTCTTATGTATATATCTTGAATTGGATCATACTCTTTGGTATCCATAAGCTCATCAAACCATAGCAAACATCCACTTCCTTCATTTCTGATATCAAAACTTGTATAAGCTGTACAAGAGCAATTCCTTTTGCAGGCTATCTCGCACTCTCTAAGGGTCATGCTCACATTATACCACGACCTTCGTGTATCTGGTACCTTCACTCCTTCAATCTTCCAAAACCCATCCCCGTCCCCATTCCCACAATTTAAAGGTTTTTTGCGTATACAACCATTAGCCCAATCCGATGCCTCCCATTCCTCTGGATATCTTGGTTCGTAGCCTTGCATACAAGTACAAGGTGGATGCTTATTAATGTTACAAATTCCATAGGCACCACATAGCGAAAAATGATCACATGTATCTGCTGAAATATCCGTGTACACAATCCAGTCTTTTATTCGCTCAATCCATTGCAAAATCTTTATCTTACCATCCCATGTCAAAACGATCCTTTGAACAACTGAACTTTTAAGTGTATACCTTTGGTAAATTTCCTTCTCATTAACGACAAACTCGTTGGCGTAAATTGGATTGTCTTTTTCGATAGGAAAGCCACTAAAACCAAGACCGTTCCATGGTCCAAGTCTTGCATGTAAAACTTGACCCTTCAATCTAAAAATTTGAGGATATCCATTTGTGTCTATTATATTACTATACACACCTACAGCAGGATCATCAGGACTCTTCCAAGATGTCATGGACCTTAATAGCCCCGTTACCAAGTCTGTTGTGACGAATTTGGGCCAGTCAACTGAAGGGGGTCAAATAAGGAAAAGCATAAGGGAAAGGAAAATACCATCGAGGCTAACAGAATTCCAGCTATGAATGCCGCCTCAGCGGATTTAATTAATTAATTATGTAATTTGGTTATATAGTAGTGGGAGTGGGTAGAGCACACATAGGTGATGTCAAGTTTGTTACTCTTATTCTCTCATCTCTCTCTGTTCATCCTCTCATCCCCATTTCTGTAACCAATTGCTCATCTATCTTATCAATTACAATCTGTTCCTATTTCTATTGTTGGATTATCATTCTTATTTTAATTAGAACATTCCATTGGTGCTTTCATTCTCCCTTTACGCACATGGCAGAGGGTACTAGATTGAAGGGACTCGATGATGGATTCAAGGCTTTGCAAGCTTCCCAACTTCAATTACAGGAAGCACAACAACAGATGCAAACTTCACAAAGCAATCTCGAATCTGAAGTTTCTCATATTGCGACGTCCATGGAGGATACTAAGAAGGTTTTAAACAAAGTCCTCGTTCAATTGGGGGTCTTATCAAAACAGTCTCCGACGCCTAATGTGGGACGATCAAATGGATCTGATGGTGATGGTCTGTCCATTTTGGGACGCCATAAACCTGCACCAATATATTTGGCACGTTTTTCTGGAATGAATCCCGAACGGTGGGTCGCTCAGGCTAATCGCTACTTCGATTTCTATGCGATTCCGGATCCTGAACGACTAACTATCGCGTCCTTCTATCTCGATGATCAGGCAGCAGATTGGTACGATTGGATGTGTCGTCATTCTCATCTGAACGGTTGGGTTCCGTTCACCGCTGCGGTAATCGATAGGTTTCGTTCAAAGGATTTGGAGACTCCTGAAGGTCTTCTCGCCAAATTGCAACAAACGTCCACTGTTGCCGATTATTCTACCAGATTTGAGGAGATCTCCAACCGTACCATTGAATTGCCGCATGCATTTTTGGTAAGCTGCTTTATCTCTGGCCTTAGGGCCGATATTAAACATTCTGTCATCGTCCACCAACCGACCACCATGAACGAGGCAATGAAATTGGCCCAAGTACATGAGAGTAGGATCCAATTGGAACGAGGATTGGGTCGTGTGTCTCTAAACCAGGCTTCTAAGCCCATTTTACCGACTCCTAGGGTTCCGCCGTTACCTTCTATCGGTAGTTCTTCCTTACCAGTTCCGAATCCTAAACCACCGCCTAATTCAATTGGATTTCGACGCCTTACTCCTACTGAATTAGCTCTCAAACGAGCTCAGGGATTATGTTATAAATGCGATGAGAAATATTCATCTGATCATAAGTGTAAAACCGTTCCCCAACTTCTATTTTTTGATGAAGAACCCTTGGTTGAGTCACCAGTGACTTCCTCTTCTGTTTTTGTACCTGATTCGGTCATGGCCGAAGACTTACAAGTGGCTGAAGTTCAGAATCACTCTTCTATCTCATATAATGCACTGTCTGGGGGTAATTCGGCTTCTACTCTTCGATTTACAGGGACGGTTAAGGGTCAATCAGTGCAAGTGTTACTAGATGGGGGTAGCACCCATTGTTTTGTACAATCTCGGATTGCTACATTTCTAAAGTTACCAGTGGAGTCCATCACACCATTTTCGGTCCTTGTCGGTAGTGGGGAACGACTTCCTTGCTCGAGTATCGCTAAGCGGGTAGAATTACTCATCCAAAACTCCACTATTTTTGTTGATTTTTATGTATTACCCTTGCAAGGATGGGACATGGTTCTAGGAGTATCCTGGCTATCTACTCTTGGACCTGTGGTCACCAATTATGCCTCGGCTACTTTTGAATTTCAGTATGGTAATTCTCGGGTCATTTGGCAAGGAGACCCTACACCAGTTGTCCAACCCATTCAGTTCAATGGATTATGCCGGTTAGCTCAAACCAATGCCATCGCTGAATTTTATCATTTGACCTTATTATCTTCTGATGAGTCCTCTGAGGTGGACTGTCCTAATGACATTAAACCCCTCCTTACCGAATTTGCAGCTATTTTTACACCTTCCACCGGTTTACCTCCTGTTCGCTCCCAAGACCATCCAATTGAGTTATTACCGAATTCTGCTCCAGTGGCAGTCCGACCCTATCGCTACCCACATTTTCAGAAACAGGAAATCGATAAATTAGTCAACGAAATGTTAACTCAAGGTATCATCCGTCCGAGTACCAGTCCGTTTTCTTCACCGGTGTTACTTGTCCGAAAGAAGGATGGAACATGGCGATTTTGTGTGGATTATCGAGCACTAAACACTATTACGGTTCGAGATCGTTTTCCTATTCCTACCATTGATGAGCTTTTCGATGAACTGTATGGTGCTCGTTTCTTTTCTAAATTAGACTTATTAGCCGGTTATCATCAGATTCGGTTGCAAGAGGGTGCAATTGCTAAAACGGCTTTCCGAACGCATGACGGTCATTACGAATTCCTTGTCATGCCCTTCGGGTTGACAAATGCTCCTTCAACGTTCCAACGTTTGATGAATGATGTATTCCGCCCGTTCCTCCGTAAGTTTGTTCTCGTTTTTTTCGACGACATTTTGATTTATAGTGCCACATGGGCCGATCACTTGGTTCATCTTCGCAATATATTCCAAGTTTTATTAGAAAATCAGTTGGTTGCCAAGTTATCAAAGTGTGTTTTTGGCCAAACTATGGTGGGCTATTTGGGACATTTAATTTCCTCACAAGGTGTCGCTGTTGACCCGGCTAAGATAGCAAGTATCCAACAGTGGCCCGTGCCACGTTCTGTGAAAGATATTCGGAGTTTTCTTGGCTTGACGGGATATTACCGCCGCTTCATTCATAATTACGCATCAATAGCCGGACCCCCTTACTGATTTATTACGGAAGGATGCTTTCTGTTGGACACCACAAGCCGCCGACGCTTTTCAGCAGTTGAAGGATCGGCTAAGCTCCACACCGGTGCTCCAATTACCGGATTTTTCTAAACCGTTTACAGTCGAAACTGATGCTTCCGGGACTGGAGTGGGAGCTGTGTTGTCACAAAATAAACACCCTATTGCTTATTATAGTTATAAACTCAGCCCCCGTATGCAACAAGCGTCGGCCTATCAACGCGAGATGTTTGCCCTTACGCAAGCGTTGGCTAAATGGAGACAATATTTGCTTGGTCGTCGTTTTCAAATTATAACCGATCAACAATCGCTACGCAATCTACAGGATCAAGTTATTCAAACACCCGACCAACATAAGTGGCTTGGCAAGTTTCTTGGTTATGATTTTGAAATTATATACAGGCCGGGAAAACAAAATGGAGCGGCTGATGCTTTATCCCGAGTGCACGCAGGTCAATTTCAAGCCCTTTCGAGCCAGCGTTTAAATTTTTTGGATGATTTACGTAACGCCACTCGGAATAGCCCAGCATTACAGTCCTTACTCACAGCCATGAATATTGATCCTTCTAAGTTTCCTGATCATCAATATAAGGATGGGATTCTTTTGTTTAAAGGTCGACTTGTATTACCAAGTGACTCTTCATTATGTCATCAGTTACTCACTGAGTTTCACTCATCACTTGCCGGGGGTCATGCCGGGATTACCCGTACCTTTCACCGCTTAGCATCCAATTTTTATTGGAAGAACATGCGAAAAAGTGTGCAAACCTTCATTAACAATTGTCAAGTGTGTCAACAAATGAAACCTTCTGTATTGCCACCAGGGGGTTTGCTTCAACCGCTTCCAATTCCTGAATTTGTTTTTGAAAATATTGCCATGGACTTTATCACGGGTCTTCCGCCCTCGCAAGGTAAAACAGTTATAATGGTGGTTGTTGATCGCCTTTCTAAGTATGCTCACTTTGTCGGGTTGCCTTCCTCCTTTACAAGTTCCACTGTGGCCTCTGTTTTTATTTCTGAAATTGTAAGATTGCATGGTATACCACTTGACATCGTTTCTGATCGAGACCCTCGGTTTATGTCGGACTTGTGGAAAGAAATCCATCGTTTACATGGCACTACCTTATCCTTTAGCACTGCCTATCACCCACAATCCGATGGACAATCTGAATCTCTTAATAAATGTCTCGAGCAATACTTGCGTTGCTTTATTGCTGACTGTCCAAAGGAGTGGCTTCGTCTATTACCGTGGGCCGAATATTGGTATAACACCTCCTATCAAACAGCAGCAAAAATGACTCCATTCGAGGTTTTATATGGTCGGAAACCGCCTACTATTGCCCGGTACATTCGTGATTCAACAGGTAACAGTTTGGTTGAGGCCCAATTTCTGGAACGAGATCAAGTTTTAGTTGCGCTCAAACATAATCTTGCTCAAGCCCAGGCACGGATGAAGCTTTATGCCGATGCTCATCGTCGGGACGTTCAATTCGACATTGGTGACTGGGTCTATGTTAAGATTCAGCCCTACCGGCAAGGTTCAGTGCGATTACAACGTCATCATAAGCTGGGAAGAAGGTATTTTGGTCCCTATAAAGTTTTGGCTCGTATTGGGATGGTCGCTTACAAATTGGAACTTCCACCAGGCACTCAAATTCACAACGTGTTTCATGTTTCTTTGCTTAGAAAGTGTATTGGACAACCAGATCAGCAGGTTACACCTCTTGACTTAGTTGACTCCACATCTAATTTGGTTTTGCACCCAGCTGCTATACTGGAGCAACGCGCCGTTGTTCGTGCTAACCAATTAGTAGATCAATATCTTGTTCAATGGACCGGGTTACCGGCTGATGCTGCCACATGGGAGGATAAACATTCCTTATTAAAAACTTTTCCTTCTTTACACCTTGAGGACAAGGTGCTTTCTAAAGACGGGGGAAATGTTGTGACGAATTTGGGCCAGTCAACTGAAGGGGGTCAAATAAGGAAAAGCATAAGGGAAAGGAAAATACCATCGAGGCTAACAGAATTCCAGCTATGAATGCCGCCTCAGCGGATTTAATTAATTAATTATGTAATTTGGTTATATAGTAGTGGGAGTGGGTAGAGCACACATAGGTGATGTCAAGTTTGTTACTCTTATTCTCTCATCTCTCTCTGTTCATCCTCTCATCCCCATTTCTGTAACCAATTGCTCATCTATCTTATCAATTACAATCTGTTCCTATTTCTATTGTTGGATTATCATTCTTATTTTAATTAGAACATTCCAAAGTCCTTCCCGAATTTCATCCCCGGTAGAAATGTATCACCAGGATAGTCAAAACTTTGCCAAATCATTTTATTTTCATTCCACACAACAAGATTTCCACAATCTTGAAGCTGCAGCGTGACCAATGGATTATCACTTGCCACAGACATCGACGAATTGGATGACCAGACCATCGGGTTGTCCCCACTATAAACTACGAGGTTTCCGTTTCTGGTAAGTTTGAACATGCCTGATCTATCTGTAATTGGTGTCTCTCTATTAGCAACCCATACAACAGTACCATATGATATCTTCTTGTACCATATCCCCAAGTATAGCTTCTTCGACTTCCCCGGGCTAAAAAAGCCCAATTCAAACATCTGTCCCTCAGAAACAAGTGTGTCATCACCATCTTTGATTTCTTGATTTGCAGACATGGTATCTGTTGCATAGCAATTTGATAGTAGCAACATTGTCAAACTAACAAAGAAGAATATATGTGTGAACTGGACCTCCATTATTGATCAAGAGGAATCATAGTATTTGCATTTATAGTACTTCAAATGATTGGAAATTTCAAGCATATCTGAAGTCGTGATATTATTCGATGGTGACTAATATCTTTAACAGCATTTTTAATGTAAATGCATATATTTTAGTTAGATTAATCTATTTTTCAAAAGTAGAAGATAACATTTTATTAATATAGGTAATATAATATCTCAATATATAGTAAAAGAAAAGGGTTAAGCCATGTGTTAAAATTTTAGGTAATATATTGGCACATGGCATCTTCACAATATACGATTGTCACGTGGCATTTTTATTAGCAATGTGATTTATAAAATGAATCTCACAATCTGTTTAAATACTATTTAATGTTTAATTAAATAACATTCTAAAATTAGATTTTAAAATTTAATGAATAAAATGAAAATTTAAAAAATTTAAATTTCAATTTTATTACGCAATTAGTTTGAGATTTTATCTAAAAATAACTAATTAATTACTCAAAATAAAAAATTTAAAGAGTCCATGTATTTTGCATGGAGAACTTCTCTTACTTCTCCATTATACACACAATCATTATTCTCAACTTATTTCGTATTACATTCAATTATAATATTACGTACACTTTGATATAAAATACAAGTTTTTAATGATAAACCTTAACACTGATAATTTTTTGTTCTACGAGCATAACCTTCACTTTGTTCATTTTTTATTTAAGTAACCTAGTTTATACGATATTAATAAACATTAAATTACCTTGCTCAACATGATATCATTAACTTTTTTAAAGGATCTCAACATATCTTGTTGTGATTCATTTATAGGGGCAACCAATGTATAATAATACGGTAGAAACTTACTCTATTAAATATACTATGATTGAGGAGGAGGTATTGTTCAACTAATAAAATTGTTATCTTATTCTTTTAATATTTATCTTAAACATATATGCTATATATCCTTAATTTTTTACATATTTAATTATAGTATACTACAATGCAAGAGATATTCTAAAAAGATGGTTTTTTAAGTTTGGGAAGTTGTTGACCGAATCTTGTCAAACATTTCAATACAAATAAGTTTTTAGATATTTATAAACATTATATATTGTTTTTTATATATTTAATCATTTCAGTTTATTTACATGTATACACATTTATTTAATCAATCTTTACATGCGTGTATATTACAAATTTATTAATAGTCACTGATAATTTATATTTCTATATATTTTAAATTTTTTTCTTTCAACCATTGTAGCACACGGATGGTTATGCTAGTAAACTATATATAATAGACCTTAAAAGTAATATATATTACTAAATTATAAGTATCCGATTAGTGCATAAAGACATTTGTAATTAGATTAGTGAAGCTTCTAGAAAGGTTAAAGGTTGACGGGTTAGTGTAAATTATGTTAAAAAAACTTCAAATATAATCTCTTATAAAAAAGTTGAGTAATCTATTTATATTTTTAATTATAACCATGTTATACATCATATCACGAGCCACATCAAATAATACGTTATCAAAAACCAATGGAGTTAATAAACAGTTAGACTAAGAATGTTATTAGTAACACAATCAAAAGTTATGATTAATATCGGTCAAATTGTTAGTTGAGATCAATAATAGTCAATAGTTAATAGTTTAGATTTATAAAATCCAATTTTTCCTTAAATTAATCTAACTATTGATAGTTTATACAGATATTATATGCATATATTAGTTGTATTAGTTTTTTTATTAATTAGTTATGTAATTAATTAACATATAATACAGGTATAAAATAAAATAAAAAATATTAGTTTTGAATATTGAAAAGAGAAAAAGTTTATACAGATATTAGCTGTAAAAGTCATTATCATCAATATTATGATAGTGGCCATTGACAATTTGAATTGCTATAAAATATCATTCTTGACCGTGGGCTAAACGGTGTTTGAATTGTTCTAGATATGCGTGTCAAGATGTTTTAAAATTATTCAATAACCCTTATGAATACAGATTATTTTAAGCTCAATCATGTTTATGAAATTTAAGGTTTGATAAATATATAAATATATATGATGTATACATTATTATATTGTATGGTAACTTAATAAATTAATCAGTTTTCTCTCTATAGTTCTCTTTTGTATTATAAAATTAGGTGTATCATATAAGAAAAAAGACAATAATTCATTAATTAAATTAGTTATAACCTAAGAATCATGAAAAACTTAACAGATAATAGTTCATTATATATTGAGTATAACGTAAGAGCCATGCCGGTACATTCCAACATATGGTTATGCCCATGATCCATTACCAAGAGGCCGTGTTTAATCCTTATCTCTTACTCTTTCGTTTCACATTTTATCTTAGTTCTACCTTATATGATCCTTGTCGTCATTGCAATAGATATATAATTTATGTAAACCAAATCTAATTTTTAACATAACGAATAATATTATTTTAAATTTTAACAATTAGACTATGTATAATGATTGTTTAGTTAAAATATCACATAAATGTCATGTAGTTAAAACTATTCCATTAAAGTCCATTTTAAATCAAATGTAGCTTGTTAACTAGTGTTCGAAACTTCTATTAATTCAATAAGATAGGAAAAACTTGTGTTTGACGCCTGTTAATGGCTTAAAGCCCTACAAGTTTGAAGGCTCTTTTAATTATCTTGTAATAGTGTTTAAAACCCTCAAAATGTCCACTACATATAGTCTTAGCATTAATCATAATCATGGTATGTTATTATGGAAAGTGGCAAATTATGTACAGATAAGTAGCTAGACAATGCTATAGTTACTAAACAATTTGTTCATAGAAACATGATTAATTCAGATTAAATGCACTCAGTAGACAATGATTTAGCTAGTGTTTTCTAGCTTAAACAAACTACCCTTATGCTAGTTACGTAAATTCATACTTGATAACCACATGTTTGAAGTTTGTAATTTTGCAATTTATAGCCTAGAAACGAAGTTAAACCCATTAAGATAAGCTTAACTCGTTTCATAGAATATGACAATTTCACTTCGTGATACTTACGAAATTCATCATAAATAGTTCCATGTATTGTAGATGCCTAAATTCATTCAATGGTTAATAGCTTAGGGTAATAATAGGTGACATTTTTGAAACTTCCCTTTAATAGAATTCTAAAGGCAATTATTTTTGGGGTAATTTTGTGAAATAGTAATCAAGTTTTGCAATTGTTCTAATTACATCACTCGTAATGTTTTTTGTTCCAATCAGGTCACTCGTAAAATTTTGTCTCAATCAGATCACTAAAGTTTAAGTATTTTCTAATTTAGGTCATTCATAAGTTGCAAAAAATTTAAAAATATTAAAGTTTTTTATCAATAATATTTATAAAACAACTGAGTTATATTAAAAAATTTGTGAATTATTTAAAACAATAAAAATAATATGAGTGACTTAATTATAACACTCTTAAAACTTTAATTATTTGATTGGAACAAACAAAAATATTAGTGACCCAATTGGAACACTTTTAAAACTTTAATGACCTGATTTGAACAAATAAAAATATGAGTGACTTAATTAGAACGCTTTTAAAACTTGTTTATTATTTTGTGAAGTTTTTCTTTATTTTTTATCCATCACCGCTTCCATGAATACCTCATTATTGAGGACCTTGAGAAACCTCAAAGTTAGGATGAACCACCGGATGTTGATATCACTCTCAAAAAGCTCTTTTTTGCTCCTTTGAAATAGTAATCATGTGGACAGAACAACACCAACATTGATGTGTTACAAAAGACGTTCTCCATGTTCCATGCTTTCAAATTGCTTTTGTTATGGCAACAGCAACATGCAGTGGCGGAGCTTGAACTATCTCGTACGGGGGGCGGGGGCAAAATTAAATTTTTTTAAGGGGGGCGAACTCGATATTTATATAAAAATTTATACTACCGGGCCAAAAATTTACACTTTCGGACTAAAATTTAACACTACGGACGAAAAAATAGGGGGGATGCCCCCCCCCCCCCCCCCCCCCCCCCCCGGCCCTATTGATGCTCTGCCCCTTGCAACATGGATGGGATAATGTTGTGAGGTTATGGTGAGGTGTTTTAGTTGACCCAAATATTAAAGCAGGGGTATGCAAGAAACTATAATAATCAAATCATAACCGAAAAAGAAATCAATAAGAAACCGACGGTTTGGTTTGATGGTTTTTTAAAAACCAATTTTTAGTTTGGTTTTGGTTTTGTTTGTAATAAAAACCGAAAAAACCGAACCGAAATCATACAAACCGAACTTTTAAATTCAGAGGTGCATTCATACACTTATAAACATGAATAACCTATTACTTATTTATTTAACTTATACTATCTAATTTTTACTTGAATATTTAGATTTCAAGAATAACCTTTAATTTTTTTTTGTTAAAATTGGTAGTTTAAAATGTTTTATTGTTTTTTTTGTTATTATATTTCATAATTGCAATTCATTTTAATGTCAAGTAGTTTACAATAATATGCAAATTATATTTAAATATCATTAAGATGATGTAAGCCTAAAGATTTTAGATAGCGTTTGGTATGAAGGAATGAAAGCCTGAATGGAATGAATCATTGAGGGTGAACGAATAAACACATGTTTGATTGGTTAAAGTAATGGAATGAACCATTACATAGTTCATTTCATTCCCTCAAATTCATTCCATCCACCCTCCTCCCCTTTCTTTTTTTCATTCCATCCCTTCTTCCATCATTAGTCATGTTAGGACCTGGTATTTGAACGAAATACCTAGTGATTAGCGTGTTAAACCAACTCAAATAGTGCAGAATCCTATTTGATTGGCGATCCAATCAGTGAGAACACACGAAGAATCAATCAAGAATTGAATCTAACGTTAGAAGTCGATTAGGAATCGATCTAATGTGTTCTATGAACTTGGAGAACGATTTGGGAGGTCTCTGGACGGCTAGGGTACGTCTGGAATCGTAATGGGATGAATGCTTACGTTTTTCCACGAATTGGGTCTATTTATAGGTTAGTATTGTTCAATCGTGCGACTGGGCCATAAGTATGGTTCAGTCGTGCGATTGAACCATGCGGTTGATTCATCCGCACAACTAAGTGTTCAGTCGTGCGACTGAGCCAATCTTATGGGTCAATCATACGACTGATCCAGTCTCCTGGTTCAGTCGTGCGATTGAGTCAATCGTATGAAGTTATTCATGCGTGTGGTCCATTCGCATGGGCCATTCGCATGAGAACTTCATTAAGTTAAGTTTGAATGTTTTAATTAATATAACATAATGTGTAACCATTCAAACAATCATAAACCCAATCAAATCAATCACGACTCATTAATGAAATATTAAACATCACAAATAACAAACAATTCATGTCATTTCATTAATCAATACAAATTACATCATAATCAGACAGACAAGATTCATTACATTACAAATCATGATCTAGGGACATACATGCATCAACAAACTCCCCCTTGGACCTAGATCTATCTAATCTCTTGTCTTCTGCATAACCTCCTTATACTTCTTGTACTTCTCCTCTTTGGTGACTCCTGCGTGAATCTCAAACGCAAAGCAGAGTCGTATAACGTTTTGGAACTGGAGGGCTTGTACAATATCTTATGTGTCATAGAACAGTGGCCACTTGTATAATGTATAGACATCATTAGCAGACAAGTTGGTTAGCCACATCGGGTCGAATACCCTGATTGTATCCATTTGGCCCTCTTTGTTTAGAACTATGACAGCTTCAGCAGTTCTCCAATCATAGTACCACCATTTGAAGTGTGGAGTGAAGTCCTGTGGCATTTCCCTGAGCGGGATTCTCGACATAGTGCGTGGAGGACTCCACTTCAACACAATCTTTGGCTTGCAAGTAATGGCATCAACCTCAGACCTTCTTATATACCTCGTAGGCTGTTGTGGTCTGAAGTTCACCCATCTGGTGTGGTACTCCTTCTTCAGGGCAGCCTCGAACCAGCCTGACATCTTTCTTGGGTCAGCATACAGCAGCTTTAGCTTAGCCAGCTGGTTGAGCTCAAAACCAGGTAGAGTCTTCAGATCATGTGGAAACCTGAAGTACTCTATGCCCTGTTCCCTCTTAACTGCATACGCGTTAAGGTCATCAAAATAAGCCCATGCAATAATCCGGCCTGACACCTTGTGGTGTTTCTTGACTCTGTAGAGCTTTGTGTAGGCATCTTTCTTTGGTGCAGCACGCTGGGCTCTCACTTCTTCAAAACAGGCAGCCCATTCAGCCTTTCGAATGTCTACGTCATCATTTGAGGCTTGGGCTGTTCCTTCGGTCTTTTCGGTTTCCTGCTCCATCTTGTCTAGTACCTCAAACGTATCACTGACTAGGGACTCACCCAGATTGGGGACCACATTACCCTCGTTGTCAGCGTACTGAGGGTACTCTTCTGCAGTGATATCTTCGACCTCAACTTCATCAACATCATTTAGCTCTTCATCACTGGTCGAATCAACTGTTGGAGCATCCTTGACGATTTCATCAGGATTGAGTCTGAACATCTCTGCCAGTTGCTCGTTAGATAGGTCATGAATTATTTCCCCTTCTTCAGGGGTATAACTCACAGACCTTCTTACAATCCCTTGCAGATCAAGAATCATGGTTAGTTGAGTCTTGACCTGTTGAAGGGGAGCAATGTCAAACTCATCCCTTTGAAAGTTTGGATCTGTTTGATTTAAACATTCAACACATAAATCATTAGTAAGTAATCAAACAGAATTACATTAACTTAATACATAAACATTCAAACATTTGTTTTCAGTACATGATTCAAATACAAAAATAAATAAATACATAAGACATCTAATCTGTACTTTTGTCTTGAATCATGGCTTCGTCGCTCGGAGGAGCAGAAGTGGTAGATGACTGGTCCTGTCGATTCTTCGATCTTCGCTCTTGACCAGAAGCAGAGGCCGATGCAGCCGCATCCCCTCCTTCTGCTTCGTCATCATCATCTTTTCCTTCTGTCCTTTCTTCCTCTGTCTCTTCATCATCCTCATCATCCTCCTCATCCTCATCATCATCTTCATCGTCATCATCACCATCTCCATCATCCCCATCACCCTCCTTTATCTTCAAGGGCTCATCCTTTGACCCCTTTAACCTCAGCATAATGGTCTTGTTGGTAGTCTCCAACTCCTCTATACGTTTGGCTGATTGGGCCTGCTGGTCCTGGAGTTGGGACATCTCGACTCTCTGTGCCTCCATTAGCTGGGTCTGCTGCTCTATCACCCGAGCCTGCTCTGCCATCTGCTGAGACTGGGCAGCAGTCAGGTCGGTCAGCTGACGAATCTGAGCAGCTTTTTCTTCATCTGCAGCTAGCAGGCGCATCACCATACGGTTTAGCGCCGACAGCTGCTCCTCTACCCCGATGTGAGGTAGAGTAGATCCATATAAGTGTGATGGCTGGGCTGATGGTCCGGCATGATGTGAGGTGGTGGTGGTAGTAGCAGTGGTGAATATGGGTCGGTAAGCAGGTGCTGGTGATGTAGGTGTAAATGGTATGGTGGTGGATGGGAAGGGTACAGTGGTGGTAGGTGGGTTGGTGGCTGTGGTAGCAGTAGTGGATGTGGTGACTGTGGTGATGGGTGGTATATCAGTGGGGGTGGTAGTGGTGGCTGTGGTGGTGGAAGTAGAGGCAGCAGTGGTAACGAAGGTCAGGCGACGCTTCTTCTTCTTCAGTCCGTGGGGTTGAGCCATCCTCTTCCTCCTAGTCCCAGTGGAAGTGGATGCTCCCCTGCAGCTCTGCCTACTAAACCGGAGCATAGCTCGGGTCAGTCTCTGTGGAGTCCCGAGGGTGTTCACCAACCACCCTAAGCCCGTGTTC
>CM046042.1:50029081-50260134 GCA_025215565.1 Flaveria ramosissima | reverse complement strand
GAAGAGAGAGAGAGATAGAGATAGTAGATAGATATATAGCGAGATAGATATAGTAGATACGAGAGATATAGGAGATATATAAGATATATATATATAGATATATTATATATAGATATAAATAGTATTATATATAAATATATAGATATATATAATATATAGGCCCCGTTTCCCGGGACGCCTACAGTTGGTCATTCATCGCACTTAAAACATAAAATTACATTTTTCTTTTCATCAATCGTTGCAGCGGAAAATTAAAAACACATATCATTCCATCAAAAATACTTTGCCAGAACAGTACAATCGTTCCTTTAACAATATCGTTTACATTTATTACAAAAGCATTAAACATAAAGATGCCATCCAAAATACACTGAGTAGCCGTCCCGTGCCATCCTCAGCAAAAGTCAGTGTTGCTGAGTGAGTTCTAGTTTATGACAAAAACTTACTTTTCTTTCGTAAAACCTTTCTTTCCTTTCTTTATAAAAAAACATTCGTTACATACATGCGATCATACATCATACGTACATACAGATAATATCATATTATCTTCATCATTACGTCGTTACATTCATCATTTATCATACATCATTATCTTTCACTTCTTTCTAGATCCTGTCAGGCTGTACCCTCTTCATGGCACTCAGCCATGATTACTGAGCTCGAATGACCAGGATCCCATTTCATACATTATTAGGATATTTCGTTAACGTTCATTTCATACATTCGTTCTTTCATCATCTTCTTTGCTCATTACTCTTTATTACTCGAAATCTGTCTCATGCAATATCCCCGACTCATGCTCGAAAGCTGATGCTATGCTGGGACCTGCTCACAAGCCCCCAACTCATGTCCGAAGACTGACACAACACCGGGATACGCGACAAAGATCCCTATGAGTCAATCACAGGGATCGAACTCCATCCGAGTCTGTTGCAACACAAAGTCGCTCACCTCATTATCTCGTCTCATGCAATATCCCCGACTCATGTCCGAAGACTGATACTGTGCCGGGGCCTGATAAACAAACCCCCGACTCATGTCCGAAGACTGACACAGTACCAGGATATGCGACACGGATCTCATCATCCGTCACTTTCATCATATGCAATACTCCCGACTCATGTCCGAAGACTGATACTATACCGGGGCCTGCTCACAAACCCCCGACTCATGTCCGAAGACTGGCACAGTACCGGAGTACGCAACAAGGACCTTTTCGAGTCTGTTGCGACACAGAGTCGCTTACCTCATACATATGCTTGCAAGCCTTTCCTTCGTTCATTCATTCATTCATTAATGCATGCATTCATTCATTACGTTCATCTTTTCCTTATCTTTCACTTTACGTTACATAATACTTTCATTTCATTCATTAATGTTCAATGCAAAGGCATAGAAAGATAAACATACATAATAAGGAACATAAACATAAACATGCAGCATCATCATACATACGCATCAATCATACATCACATCACACACATCATACCTACTATGCATCACACGCACCGCCATGCCTAACATCACACATAACGTCATTCATATCATTATCATCAACATCATCAAGGAAATCCATATCGACCATCATCTCTCAAAGTCCCTCAAAACTCCTGTGTGCATAAACCCTATTCGGGCGTATGGACATCCTCCAGTCGCATGGCCTTCAGGTCGACTGAACACTTAGGCGAATGGGCATCTATGCGAATGGACCCTATGCGAATGGACTATGGGCGAATGGACATCTATGCGTATGGACTCTCAGTCGCATAGCTTTCATGCGTATGGCCTTCAGTCGCATGACTTCAGGCGCCTGGGAATCGCATACTCGTCATGCGAATGAACCTCAGTCGCATGGCCTCCAGGCGCATGGACTTCAGTCGCATAACCTTCGTGCGAATGAACCTCAGTCGCACAATCTCTCAATCGCATGACTCCCCAGCACATGAACTTCAGTCGCATGACCATCGTGCGTATGGACCTCAGTCGCATGGCAAGCGTGCGCATGGACCTCAGTCGCACTCCAATCGGCCGAATGGCCTCCAATCGCCCTCCAGTCGGTCGCCTAGCCCTAGCTGATGCAGAATGCAGTTCACCCGACTGCAGCCGCGGGTTTTCGGCCTCCAACCTCTTCCAAACCTCTTTTAAGCTCAAATCAACCTCCTAAACCTTAAGGAAACATACCGCGACCTCATTCAAGCATAACAAGCAAGAAATCAAGCCTGAAACACATCGTACACATACATACATGCATAAAAAACGGGTCTTCACCCAAAAACTCAAAATAGGTTTTCAGATGTGTTCCAGCCCTAAAATCAGTTGAAAACGTGTAAAAGAGGGGTCCTAGAACTCACCTTAACAATCCCGACGAGTAGAGTCGATTTGACTCGCTCCACATCGATTTCCACACTCGAATCCACCCGAACCAACTTTCTCCTCTTTTTCTACTTCTCTTCTCCCCTCCTCTCTTGGCTGAAAATGGGGGTGTCTCCCCCCTTTATACTCCCGTGCATCGAAGTTTCTCTCGTTGCGGTTTGGTCCCTCGACTTCGGACTTTATCTTTCTATTCTCTCGTCGGCTTCAAAGGAAATTTCCGGGTGTTACAAGTCCACCCCCCTTAAATAGGTTTCATCCCCGAAACCTGTTGTTCCTTAAACCATTGCTGGCAATTCTATCTCATCCCTTTTCCAGTCTCTCACCTGGGCTTCAATCACTCTACGTCGTTTATCAACATACGACTTCTGGTTTATCTCTGGCTACTTCCCCCAGGGCTTAGATCCTTTCGGGCTTCTCAGTCGTAGCCTCAGTCACCTCAATATTCCCCATACGTCATTTGGTGTTCGGCCTTCACTTGTAGACAAGTAAGGCATTTACTCACTTACTCCATCAATATCACGCTTCATACCTGGCCACCAATAATCTTTACTCCCGTCTCGATACATCTGACGACTGAGGTATTGGTATATCCACACACCTTACATCGGCCAAATAGGCGATATGTCCACGCCTCATGGATCGCTAACCCCTTCACCTTATGATGTACGCCTATCCACCCAAGTCTGTCCTGAACGGTCTAGCAAGAACAAACGCTTCTCAATTCTATCAAGCAATCCCGCAATCTCTAGGGCATCTAGGTAATCTAGCGGATTTAATTAACAACTCTCTACATATGAAGGACCCATCGATGTTCCTCTCAGTAACATGCCACATACAACAGAGAGCAGTAGGAACGAAACTACTACAACAATACGCATCTTCAAATCATAGATGCACAAATTTTTAAATTACCAGATTCGTACCTGACGTTGAGTTGAAGTCGTCTCCAGCTACACCTCTCAAAGCTCCAACTGTCACCGCCTAACCTTTCCCACGATCACCCTCGGCCTTCCTGCCTTGCTTCTTACAATCCCTGCTCAGGTGTCCAGTCTCGCCACAGTCGTAGCACATAGCCGTGCGCAATCCCTCGCCCTGTGGCCTTCCTTCCCACACTGGAAAACAGACGTTCAGTCCCCACTTGCATTCCCCCCATGGTCTCTACCACACTATCTGCATGCTTCTCCTTTCCTTTCTATTCTTTTCCGATCATCGTCCCTCGCGTCGTACCTTCATACACAAATCCATCATCATTGTATTGCCTTCCTTCCCCTTCTTAACATAGGCTTGCTCCTCCCCTTCGTTTGTCATCGCCATCGCCCGCTCGTCGTACAATCTTCCCGCCAGGTCAACTACCGACCTATACGTGCTTGGCTGGGCAGCGATCATGTGCCTGCGGATATCCGTCGGCAGCCCTGAATATACCTCTTGATCTTTGCGAAAGAGGTGTCACCTGATCCGGCACCAGCCGCGCCATTTCATTAAACTTGGTAGTGTATTGCTGATGCGTCATTGTTTCCCGCTTCCAGCATTAGGAACTCTCTTTCAACTTTATCCATCTCTCGGTGAGGACAGAACTCCTTAATCACCAGCCTCTTAAACTCTGACCATCTCATCCTTCCGATAGCCCTGCTTCCCTCAACTTGGACTATGTTGTCCCACCACCACAAAGCTGAGTCCACAAAAGAGTGGTAGCAATTTTACTTTCTGATCTTCTCGGCACTCACTGATATTTAAACGGCTTCCATTTCTCTCACCCATCGGGAGCAGCAGCAGCAGTGCCATTACCATCAAAAGTAGGGGCTTGCATCGTTGAAACTCCCCATAGTTACAGCCTCGTGCCACCTCCGGCGTAGGATCTTCCTCTTCTTCTTCCTCTTCGTCATCGGAGAGAACCGTTTCAGTCTCAGGCCGTCTCCTTTCGCCCGAAGGTCTACCCCTTTCTTTCCTCTCCTCATCTCTAACAGTCTTTATTACTTCGGTCACTACAGACGGTAGGATTGTCTGCAAGACCTGATGCACTTCTTCCACAACCGCCTCTCTCATCGAGGCCCTCTGATTAGCATTCTCATCACCGCCCTCAGGATGAGAGGTCTCGGGTTCTTCATGAACTACTCTTTTAGCCCTAGACCTTCCTCTTGTGACCCGTGGTTCAGCACCACGTCCACCACCACCTCCACCACGAGAAGCTTTCGAAGATCTTCCACCGGCCATTCTCTAAACACACTGAAAGATTCAAACACAAACACAGTCATTCAAGGAACAACTCAGTTTATGTCAAGTATAGTAAGTCCCTAATTACAGTGGCCAGTTGTGATTAGCCACTTACTTTACTCTTAATACCCGAGCATTACCTATCCTGACTACATTAGTATCTAAATCTACTAGTAACACATGAACCATATAACATGCGCACGTAATACCAGTTAACTTTATGAAAATACCTGATGGCACGCAACTACTCAGATTGGCATCCCATTCCCTTTCCGTCCCAATTTCAGTTTAAGATTAGGTTTTTGAAAATATTTACCCAATTCACTTAAACTTTGGCTCTGATACCAACTTGTAAGGCCCCGTTCCCGGGACGCCTACAGTTGGTCATTCATCGCACTTAAAACATAAAATTACATTTTTCCTTTCATAAATCGTTGCAGCGGAAACACTAAAAACACAATATCATTCCATCAAAATACTTTTGCAGAACAGTACAATCGTTCCTTTAACAATATCGTTTTACATTTATTACAAAAGCATTAAACATAAAGATGCCATCCAAAATACACTGAGTAGCCGCCCCGTGCCATCCTCAGCAACATACCTGCCAACTGGAAACACATCAAAGTCAGCGTTGCTGAGTGAGTTCTAGTTTTATGACAAAACTTACTTTTCTTTCGTAAAACCTTTCTTTACTTTATTTATAAAAAAAACATTCGTTACATACATGCGATCATACATCATACGTACATACAGATAATATCATTATTATCTTCATCATTACGTTCGTTACATTCATCATTTATCGTACATCATTATCTTTCACTTCTTTCTAGATCCTGTCAGGCTTTACCCTCTTCATGGCACTCAGCCACGATTACTGAGGTCGAATGACCAGGATCCCATTTCATACATTATTAGGATATTTCGTTAACGTTCATTTCATACATTCGTTCTTTCATTCATCTCTTTGCTCATTACTCTTTATTACTCGAATCTTGTCTCATGCAATATCCCCGACTCATGCTCGAAAGCTGATGCTGTGCCGGGACCTGCTCACAAGCCCCCGACTCATGTCCGAATACTGACACAACACATGATACGCGACAAAGATCCCATATGAGTCAATCACAGGGATCGAACTCCATCCGAGTCTGTTGCAACACAAAGTCGCTCACCTCATTATCTCGTCTCATGCAATATCCCCGACTCATGTCTGAAGACTGATACTGTGCCAGGCCCTGATAAACAAACCCCCGACTCATGTCCGAAGACTGACACAGTACCGGGATACGCGACACGGATCTCATCATCCGTCACTTTCATCATATGCAATACTCCCGACTCATGTCTGAAGACTGATACTATACCGGGGCCTGCTCACAAACCCCCGACTCATGTCCGAAGACTGGCACAGTACCAGAATACGCAACAAGGACCTCTTTCGAGTCTGTTGCGACACAGAGTCGCTCACCTCATACATATGTTTGCAAGCCTTTCCTTCATTCATTCATTCATTCATTAATGCATGCATTCATTCATTACGTTCCTCTTTTCCTTATCTTTCACTTTACGTTACATAATACTTTCATTTCATTCATTAACGTTCAACGCAAAGGCATAGAAAGATAAACATACATAATAAGGAACATAAACATAAACATGCAACATCATCATACATACACATCAAACATACATCACATCACACACATCATACCTACTATGCATCAGACGCACCGCCATGCCTAACATCACACATAACGTCATACATATCATTATCATCAACATCTTCAAGGAAATCCATCTCGACCATCATCTCTCAAAGTCCCTCAAAACTCCTGTGCGCATAAACCCTATTCGGGCGTATGGACATCCTCCAGTCGCATGGCCTTCAAGGCGACTGAACACTTAGGCGAATGGGCATCTATGCGAATGGACTCTATGCGAATGGACTATGGGCGAATGGACATCTATGCGTATGGCCTCTCAGTCACATAGCTTTCATGCGTATGGCCTTCAGTCGCATGACTTCAGGCGCATGGGCTTCAATCGCATACTCGTCATGCGAATGAACCTCAGTCGCATGGCCTCCAGGCGCATGGACTTCAGTCGCATAACCTTCGTGCGAATGAACCTCAGTCGCCAATCTCTCAATCGCATGACTCCCCAGCACATGAACTTCAGTCGCATGACCATCGTGCGTATGGACCTCAGTCGGATGGCAAGCGTGCGCATGGACCTCAGTCACACTCCAATCGGCCGAATGGCCTCCAATCGCCCTCCAGTCGGTCGCCTAGCCCTAGCTGATGCAGAATGCAGTTCACCCGACTGCAGCCGCGGGTTTTCGGCCTCCAACCTCTTCCAAACCTCTTTTAAGCTCAAATCAACCCTCCTAAACCTTAGGGAAACATACCACGACCTCATTCAAGCATAACCAAGCAAGAAATCAAGCCTGAAACACATCGTACACATACATACATGCATAAAAACGGGTCTTCACCCAAAAACTCAAAAATAGGTTTTCAGATGTGTTCCAGCCCCAAAATCAGTTGAAAACGTGTAAAAGAGGGGTCCTAGAACTCACCTTAACGATCCCGACGAGTAGAGCCTCGATTTGACTCGCTCCACGTTGATTCCACGCTCGAATCCACCCGAACCAACTTTTCTCCTCTTTTTCTCCTTCTCTTCTCCTCCTCTCTTGGCTGAAAATGGGGGTGTCTCCCCCTTTTATACTCCCGTGCATCGAAGTTTCTCTCGTTGGCGGTTTGGCCCTCGACTTCGGACTTTATATCTTTCTCTTCTTTCGTCGGCTTCAAAGGAAATTTCCGGGTGTTACATATATTATATATTATATATATATATATATATATATATATATAATATATAATATTATATATATATATTATATATATATATATATATATATAATAATATATATATACACATAGGTTATGTGAGAACTCTTAGAAATTATAAGAACCCTTTAACCCTAAATCTAACCCGGCAAGAAGAAATCTCTTAGATGGGCGGTTGATTTGATTTATATAAATTTAGATTCCATATGAAAGGTGAGGATGTGATCAAGGGTATTTAAGTCTTTTATTATGTTCTACTTTCTGATATCTCCTTACACAAAGCTCAGCCACTCACATCTTTTATCAAAACCTCTTTTCTTTTTTGTTTTCTCTTCCAAGAACATAAACACCCACACAAAACCTTAACAATTGAATCTGCAACCCCATCGTTTGTCACCAGCTATTAACAACAACAAGAAGTCGACGACTACCAGAACCTCAAAGACGGACAGAGATAGTTTGAGCGATCAACGTCAAACAACTATCCAAAGTCTCCCTTTGTCGCAACCCTGCAGATCATCTCCTTCGTGAACACCAATATCCATCAAAGATCAGTTGACGTTAAACCATATCTCCGATTATCCAACATATCTATGATTACCCGCTGCCCAGATATGAAATTCAACATTCTGGTTTGTTACATTTGTTTCTAATGGTGTTTATTTCTAATTGTTGAAATTGTCTTTTTAGTTTTGCTTTGATCATTTTGTTTCTGATGGTGTTGAACAAGTATTGTAAACAAGCTAAAGGTGAAAAATAAATCTTATGAGGCTAAGCATAATAAGAGAGTTTTGTAATTTTTGTTCCTTGGTCCTTTCAGTAGACCTCTAATTGCTACAGATCTTGAAATGCTCTTAATCCACAAACTAATTGGACATTATCTTGAATATTTTGTTAATGTACAAGTTTTGATGCGCGATGTACAAGTTTTTATTGAATAATTGTTCAAGAGTTGCTAAAATGGGGCTTAACAGGGTGATTATTGTGTTTTCAAGGTTGCAATTACTTTAAATTTTTTTTAGCTTGGTCAAATCATTAGTAGGTCTTTGTTAGTTCAGTATAATTGGGAATCTTTGTTCCAATATAAATTTATCCACTTTCAGATGTTCGGTATATTTGGGGATCTATTCTCGCCACGTTAGCAACCACCACCACACTTTCGCCCCTACCACAATTAGCATCATCTTTGTCATAAGAACCATCAAGATTAAGATCTTGGTTCTCTTTCTTAATTACAAATCATACAATTTCAGATCTATTTATGGTTTTTCTATTTCTTTTCAATTTCTGCATTTTTATGTTTGTAGCATTCGAGAGAATCAACATTTGGGTTGTTAGTTTCAGATCTAGTGCCAAATCATTAGGGTTCCTCTTTTGTGTTTTCATCTTAGTGCCAGATCTAGTGGTTTTCTATATACTTACAAAGAAGCTGTAATTTTTCTTTGGTTTACATGGGTATATATATATGTATTGGGTTAATTTGTTACAGACATTTGCTTATTTTATTTAAATATACATCAGTTTACATTGGGTTATAATAGTGTACATTGGTTACAGTCTGGTTTTCTAACAGTTTTGCTATAAGTTACAGTAGTATAATAGTTGTAACTTGATGTAACTATGTACAAGTAATTTTTTTTATTTCCATTGGTTAATATTTGAGTTGTTTTGTTCCAGATGCAGTGGTTGATTATTAGGACATGGTGTAATATCGTCTGATTTACATTTAGAAAACATTTCATTTACATTGGTTAATGATTCGTCTGTGTTTACAGATCGTTTTACATTGGTTAATATTGGTATACAGTAGTTTACATTGGTTTATATTGATGTAATGTCATTTGGTTGTTGTAATTATTATGCCTACTTTTAGTTGGAGTGGTGTAATATCATGTATATAACACTGTAACTACATGTTTTTGTTACAACTTTGCTAACGATTACATTAGTTATAACATGATGTAATGTTGTTTTGTTGTTAGGTTGGTCGTAACGTGGATGTTATGTTTAGTTATGTGGTGTAATATTGCGTATAAAAGTTTCATACAGACTGCGAGATTAGATTTGTTAATAATATCATTTGCAAGATTATATGGGAATTAACATTGTAACTTCTGGTTTTGTTATAGCTTTGCTATATGGTACAACAATATACCATTGTAATATGATGTAACTACGTATGAATCAAACGATTTTTGGAATTTATAGTAGTAGAAGTAAGAGAAAAATATGATGAGTTAATGGGGCAATTTTTCTAAAAAAATTACATTTATGAAAAAGTTATGAGTGTTTAAATAAAAAGGAGGTAAAGTTTTAAATATAAACAAACGGCCCCGGATATCGGATGATACTTGTCCTAATCTTGTTAAATTTGCCTTTTTGCTGGTCCAGGTTAAATGACATTCTGCCCTTTTGAAATACCCAAAAAGATTGGACAAATCGCATCCATTTATTTTGGACTCTAGGGTCGAGTTTAGGGAAAGAGGGGGCACAAAAACGAAAGGGGCGGAGACCCAACAAAAACCCGAGGGAGAGAGAGAGAGAGAGAGAGAGAAGAGAGAGACAAGAGAGATAGAGGACAGAGAGAGACAGAGAGAGACAGAGAGAGGAAAGAGAGATGAGAGAGAGAGAGAGAGAGAGAGAGAGAGAGAGAGAGAGAGAGAGACAGAGAAAGACAGACAGAGAGAGACAGAGAGAGAGAGAGAGAGAGAGAAGAGAGAGACAGGAGAGAGATGATGAGAACAGAGAGAGAGAGAGAGAGGACAGAGAGAGACAGAGAGAGAGACAGACAGAGACAGGAGAGAGACAGAGAGAGAGAGAGAGACAGAGAGAGACAGAGAGAGAGAGAGACAGAGAGAGAGAGAGAGAGGAGAGAGAAGGGAGAGAGAGACAGAGAGCAGAGAGAGACAGACAGGAGAAAGGAGAGAGAGAGAGAGAGAAACGACAGATGAGAGAGAGATGAGAGAGAAGAGAGAGAGAGAGAGAGAGATAGAGAGAGATGAGAGAGATAGAGATAGAGAGATACATATAGAGATATATAGATGGGATATAGATATATAGTATATATATAGATATAGATATAGGATGTATATATAGATATATATATATATATATATATATATATATATATATATATATATATATATAGGGTCCGGTTCATTGCAGGACTCCGTTTTTAATGAGAACTCTAAGAACCTTTCTTGGCCATTGATTAAATGAATGTGTGATTAAGATTAGCAGGTGCATTGATGTAATTTGACAAGTCAATTAAATGTGGAATATTATATGAAAAGGGTATTGGTGTAAAATCACAAGTAGCCTGCCTATGGAAAGTACTCTATTTCCGGGCGATAACCATGAAATCTTCCAAAGTAATTAGAAGATCATCGGAGATCATTAGGCAAATTCCAGACATTTCAAAAAGCATCTCCTCGGTAAAATTACGTGGAGAAAGGCGGATAATCATTTAGAGAACGACGAAAGTGTGTCGAGGTATGTTATTTGTTACTCGTTGATGTCTTTTTCGTATGAAGGATTGTGTATGAACCTGAAATGTGGGTTGTTCATACATGCAATAATGTTCTTGGTGTTGATTCAGTGTTAATAAGGCTTAATTAGAAGAATAACAACAGATGCTGATATAGATAATGTTTAAGTTGGGGGTTTTTGTAGTTTGAAAATGCAGATGGTTGAATGTTCTTAGAATTGGGAATTGAATGTAATAAAGTGTAGGCACTTTTAGGGTTTGACAATGGTCGTCTTTATATAAAATTCAACTAAAATTAATGGGGATTTGAAGCCGCTGATGTTAAATTGGTCTAACAGAATTGTTGATATTAAGGGTTATATTACGTATGTGGAAACATTTGATGTGATATAGAAAGTAGTAAAATTTATGAAATAACCAAGTTTGATGTAGATGGCATATGTTATTAAACTTTGGTATGGGACATAGAAAGACACCTGTGGATGAATTTGATAAACATTTTGAGCCAACATTTTAGAACAAAAGTGGGGCCCTAATATAGAAAATGATCTTTGACGAAATTGAAAAGGTTTTAGAGATTAGTAACTTTAATTGAATATGGGATTGTTGTTGTGGAAGTGTTTTTGGTTGATTGTATAAGTTTACGTATATGAAAATGTTGAGTAAACAATGAAACTATTCTTGTAAAAATCAGAATCGCCAAGTATACGTATAAGGAATTACTGGTACTATACCTGATAATTAATCAGTTAGGTTTGGTTTTTGTGTTAATGAGCATGAGCATTGCATATGTGTGTTGGTAATTGGGGCTTTGTATAGAGTGATAATAAGATAAATTGGTGATGTAAACATATAAGTACCCCTAATAATGGTTTATGTAAATTATGTCATTAAATTTTTATAAAGCATATTACATTAAACTATTGTCTTATGCAAATAAATACCCATATGAATGTGTTTTTGTAAATATAATGTAGGAGCATTTTAACAGAAAAATGAGACCCACAAAAATAAGATGAACATATATAAAGTAGAAATTGTTATGATCATTGGTCTGTGTAAATGTGCCTGTTAAAAGTTTTTTTATGGTGTTTTCTTGTTCATTGTTTAATTTTACATATAGGTATATGTTATGTACAAAAACCTTCTGGTACTGTCTAAACACTTATAGTAAACGTTAAACTAATTGTTGAACATAAGAGTTTGGCATATGTGTGCTGGTGTACAGGGGATATATAGTTAAGAAAAAGAACATAAGTTGTTGATGTGTAATTTCGGTGTTCTATGTTTCAGGATACTTTTACCAGTTGTTACGTGTGGCTCTAAAGGATGTCGTCAAGTAAGCTATTACACTATTTTTTGTTGTAAAGTAGCATAACCTCTCTATATATGTTTGGTATATGATTTATGTTGTTTTTCGTGTATGTAGAAAGAAGAAGTGAACGTATATCCCATAAAACATCTTTTAGCCGATTTATGAACGACGCTACAAATCCTATTGATCTTGATGATCAAGAAGAAACTATAATAAAGAAGCAGGTAAAAACATAAAATTTATTTGGTTAAAATTATAAAATATTGCTTTATTAAAATTACTTTAAAATACTAAAATTTATATAATATAAATAGATGATGTTCTGCGTGTGGTAGACACAAGTAATTCGAGGGTAGCGAAACAGACAACAAAACTCAACAGCATCAATGATTGGTGTTTCAAACAGTACGAAGAATTTTTAAGTAAGTATGTTATTAAAGTTATACTATGTGTTAAGATCTTCCGTATTAGGTGTTTTGATTAAATTGACGTTTAATAACATGATATAACTATACATATGTGTTACGCTACATGGAAAGAAGCTGAAAGTAATGCAAAAGTTGATAAAAAAAAGAATGTGAAAACAACAGGTGAGAAGGCGATTACGAGTAAAAAAGAGAAAAGGGACAAAGATAATATAAGTAGTATTTTGTATCATATTTTTAGTGTATATATATAAAGGAATTATACTTAAATTAAAGAGGTTTTGCTAAAACAGATGTGATGAAAAGACTTAAAACTGAAACGTGTGTTGTGATCATAAGGGAAAAGCTTCAAGTTGTGAAAATCTGAATTTTGGAGAATCATTAAGTCAAAGAAGGAAGAGAAGAATTGTAAAGAAATTGGCAAAAGGAAGTCAATCAGGTTAGAGATTATTTATAGTTTTACATATATGTTAAATGTGTTTTAACTATTAATTTATTTTGCTAACTAGCTTTAGTAACCCCGTGTATTACACGGGCTGAATAAATAAAATATATAATAAAATAAAGATTATTAATTATAAAATAATAAACTAAGACATGATATGATTGAAATTATGTATGAGTAACGACTATATGTAATAAAACAATAATATGAAATTTTTATTTTATTTTTTGTTTTTTCAAAGATAAATTAAACATTTTGTCTTAAAATAACGTTTTAAAAATTTTTCATTTTTAAAAAATTTTCTTACTATAACTCCTTATTTTAATTATTTTTGTTTAATAAAAAATTACTTTAAAAAATCAATTTTTAAATATTGCATAAAAACAGTTTTATTTATTTATTTTTGAAAAAAATCATTTAAAAAAACTATCTCTATATAATTAGCATTAATAAAAAATTCTCTTTCTTCTTTTTATTAAAAAGCTAATTATAATGTAAAAATAAATAGATAATATTATTAATAATTAATATGGTTATTTAATAGGAGAGAGAAGCGGGAAAAGTTTGATGAGAATGAATGTGGTGGTGACAAGTGGCACACCCATTTACCCTTTTATTAGAGTAGAAAGATTGGAAGAATGAAGGTACAGAGACCAGAAAGATTATAGAGAAAAGGATGTCTGATGACACAAAACGGATTTGAAAATTTCCTTCTGAACCTCATCAAAAATAGTACGGGTGTAAACCTCGACGGCCTGTTTCTCAATTTGCAGAAGTGTACGTAACGAAGATGAGGTTGTGGTGGAAGCATGTTGAAGTTTTATCTGCTCATAACGTTGACCTTCGACAGTAGAGTCAAAACAAAGAAGAAAGTCCACCAGATTGTTTGATCCACTAGCCTTTAGTTTGAAAAGAGCATTTGAACTTTCACAACGAGACATCATCTTCATCAAAAAACACAATGGAAGATCCTTAAAGTATGCAGGAACCCATTTTTCTCTGATTGCAGTTAGGTTGTACTCTTTCATTAGCAGATGCAAACGCTCCTCAAATATATTCGGTTCTATAAAAACATTCCAAACAAGCTTATGAATAACACGTTTGATTTTTTTTATTATAAGTCAGGTCTCCAGCTACCTAGGTAACAAGTAAATAGACAAAATATAAAATAATAATTAAGTTAATTAGCAACATGTGTGGAATAACATAACAGACCCTATACGACATGTGTTTTACATATATGTAAAGTATGTGTAGAAAACAATTATTGAGATTGAATATAGGCTTCGAACCTTTGATGGTAATTTCTTCGTAATATGCCACATACATAACCGATGAATGGAAGCGTTGAATATGTTTGCAATAGCTTGTTTCATTACTGGGCCCTGATCCGTAAGAACAAACGTAGGTTGCTTATAATGAGCTTCCAAAAACATTTCAATAACCACAAATATGATTCTATAGTTTCATCATATAGCAAACCAGCCGCAAAAGTGACGCATTTCTTATGATGATCAACCCCAGTAAATGGAACGAAAATCATAGTATATCTATAATGCAAAAATATAATCGAAAAATGCTTTTAGGTGATGGAAAATATAAAAATATAAGCCGGATAAAGTAAAGGACTTACTTAATGGTATTGTATGTGGTGTCACAGGCTAAAACGCTACAAACGCAGAGTAATTGGTTTTCGCCACATCATCAGCCCAAAATAAAGATCTTAGTTCACGTTCTTCGACTTACATACAAAGGTAAAGTTTTGCCAATTTACATGACGCTTCTTAAGAGTGTTGACTATCATCTGTGCATCTGTGTTACCTATGTATTTTCTTATATCTCTACTGAAATTTTTGTAATCTGTAATGGTACCACACCAAATGTTGCCCACCTTTAATTGCTAATTGAAGTCTGTGTGCGACATTAGGCCCAACCTTTACGGCCCGTGCTCTATGTATGTAGACCTGATCATTGAAGGTCAACTGGCGGCGTTTCCTAGTCAAATCAATATTATCACTTGATACAAGGCCATGATTGTGTTTCTCTATAAAGTGATACAAAATTTTTTTTGATGTTCCTTGAACGGCCTTTACACGTATGCAAGCAAGACAATCAGTGACCTTTATGTTGGATGTCCTTGAAGGTTGAGAAGATGAGTAAAAGTCCTTAGAATCAAAAGACTCCCCACATGGCTTACCAGACTTGTTACAAAGTGTACTTATGAGTAACAACACCTTGTGTTTTTTTCGTTGTTGATAATCTTATATCACAACCAGATCTTTCAGCATATAATTGGTACATACATAACACGTCTTCCCAAGAATAAAAAACAGTACCATAAATAGGCTTATATTGGTCGGGAACATTAGGAATCCAATACTTTGTACCATTGGGTGTGTGAAAAAATTACTATCGATTGATTCCTCCGTCGCTTCATCATCATATTTAAAAATATCAACATCATGAAAAAACGATTAATTGAAAAATATATCTATTATCATATTTACATATACGTAAAGATTAACAACTACACTACTTAAACCAGGTGACAAATTCCATATGGTCTTCAGTAAAAATGTAAAAAAAATGTATGCAAGTCAACAAAGTAACAAACTTTATATTCTATCTTACATATTCGTTTAACATACCATCATAAAAAATCTATATGATATTACAAATGGTTATAACATAAAAGGCATGTGCGATTGAAATTTATTAAGGTATTTACGAGAGTGAAATAAATTTTACAAGACAATCACAGAAGCTTTTAAACATATTTTGATTAATTTACTTTTAGTAAATTGTTAACATAACATCATTACAGAGGGATGTGGGTTGACCTATGAGTAAGTACATTTACATATATGTAAATCAATGATACAACACAATCATTAATACTTAAAAAAATGAATACCGAATCAAATCAACAATAACATATCATATAAAAAACTAAAAAAAAATCAATTACAAACCAAAATTAGGCATGAAACACGGGAGATAGAAAAGATTTATTTATTGAACAATGAACGTCTTTCATAATGATCATAACATATGACTAATCTTGCTTCATAGGACAATTCCTAGCATCATGGTAAGTGAAAGCATGACAAAAATGACAAAAACGCTTCTTCCTCTGTTCATTACGAAATCCATTGTTACTTCCCTCATCAGGAAAAACATCGTTCATGTTTTGATCAAGTTCATTTTGTTTTGATTCATCAACAGCTACATTTAGTATCATATCCTCGTGACTAGACATCTTGTATGAAGCTTAAAAAAACTCTAATCTACAGATATGTTATCGGAACAATGAAATTATAATAATATTAATAGCCAACCAAAATAATATGATTTTTGATTCAACTAATTCGAATGATATTGAAGAATATTAAACAAAAAAATAAACGAAATAACACCTTAAACAATGACCGATGAAAATAACAAACTTGATTCTTAGAATCAATTCTTGATTGTCTGGATCGAAAAAGAACAATTAAAAAACAAAAAATGTAGTCATGATCTTGAACATTCTTCACACGATTAAAATAATGATACATGCACCTCCAATATAGATCTTGGAAATCATCAATTACTATATTCGTAATATCTGCAACTCCAACTACTCAAATCATAATACAAAACAAAAAAAACGGAATCTGAAGGATCATGCAATGGTGGATAATTATGTTAATTTTGTAACATACTAAATTAAGTGATTATGCATTAAAAAATGAAATTAAATACATTCAATGAAAGACTAAAATACCCCTTCCGAATTATTTAAAAATAATTTAATCAGAAAATAATCAATGGTTAGTATGAGTTCTCGGAGTTCTCACGATCTGTAGGTGTCCTGTAAAGATCCTGACCTTGTATATATATATATATATATATATATATATATATATATATATATATATATAATATATATATATATATATATATATATATATATATATATATATATATATATATATATATATATATAATGTAATTTGTCATTTTATTAACTTTGAATTGTAGCTGTTGCTTTTTCTTTTTCGAATATAGAATAGTGCATGTATCTGCCCTATAAATAGAGGGCATTCCCTTCATTGTAAGACACACGAAGCAATCAATAAAAACTTCTACTTTCTTTTAGTTTTCATGGCACAGTAAATCCCCTCCGACACACCTTATATCCTTTAAATCCTTAGTTCATCTCTTGTTCTTCATATTATACTTCAAAAAAAAGTCTTTTTTACCCTTCTTTACCTCAAAGTCAGTGCATAAATCTACTTGTCTGGTGAAGATTCCCTCATTCCCTTAACTATCCGCTACAATCATTTCTCTGTAAGTCCTACTCCTACCCTTTATTTTTACCTTTTTACCATTCAGTTTTTACCGTTTATCGTTTACCTTTAGTTATTTTTTTGTATTTTCTTTGCATATTTTCTTTGTATGCCCACATTTGGTATCAGAGCAAAGGCTTTCTTATAAATCTAAATGACTAAGACAAGCTCCATAATTTTATAGGCTTATTAAAGCCAAGATTAAACCTTTGGAGATTATGGGAAAAATAATTTGCTTTGGTAACAAATTGGAATGAGGCTTCATGTAATGTATAATTAATAGTATATGAAGTATAAGAAAATCTTAAAGAAAAACTAAGGATAAAATTAGGAAGCTAAATTCATTAACCATAGAGCTCAATCAACCCTAGTTACCAAATAAAAATTTTGAATTTTTAAATATTGAATTTTCAAAAAACCAAGTTCTAAAAATATTAATACAGAAAATTATAATCTTAGTTTTAGAATTAAAGATAATCTAAAGCATAGTTTATATACAGAAAATCCACATCTAAACACGTTAACATATCTAGTTTTAAATCTAGGCATCAATCTTCAAAAAGAGTCAATAACTAACAGTTGATAGAAAAGCTTGCAGCAGAAGAAATTAAAAAGTATATAAAAAATTTAGACTATATAAAAGATCAAAATAATCAAATTATAAGAGAAATTAGAAAAATAAGTCAAGAAAAATACCCCGAAAGCATACAAAACAATAATATACATATAGAAGTAGATAAATTAACAAACGCAATAAATAAATTAAACATTGACGACATAAAAAAATCCAAAAAACCAGTACCCTATAAACACTGGCAACCACGAAAATGAGAAATTTTCTAAGAAATAGAAAAATGCAAGAAGCTAGAAATTCAACTAGTAGTATACATGATACAATAATATCTGATTCGTTTTTAAACAGGAAAATAAGAAGAGGATCGGGATCTAATAGTCCTAGACATACTATACAGCTAGAAGAAGAAATAAATGTAGATAAAAACATAAATCTATATAATCAACATCAATTAGATATACTTAATCCCAGAATACTATATCAAACTGGAATATATAATATAAACACAACAATAATAAGAAGCACTAGAGAAGAAAGCCTTAGAGTAGTAGAAAAATCAGTAACTATAGATTTGTTATCATCAGAAACTATACAAAATATTAAACATTCTGGTAAACACTTTGTACATAAAGGATTAATAGTAATAGGAGTAAAAGCTTTAGGAAGAAAAATTTGGGAACTAAATTATTAGCTTTAATATTAGACAAAAGTTGGAAAACAAAAATGAAAAAAGCAATAATTTCACGAATGGAAGTGGATTTAAGTCAAAAGACAACATTATTTTAGTGTACATCAAGAATATTAAAGGATATAAGAGATTTACAGAATATAAAAATAGCCTTACAAACAAAAGGATATGAAGATTATGAAGGGAACAATATAATTTTTTTGAATAGGAGTATTAAGAAAAGCTAGTAATAATTTAGGTATGAAATATAAAATAAATATAGAAGGAATTATAAAAACGGTAGCATCAAAGTCAATACAAATGATAGACCCAATAAAGATCGATCTTGAACAACTAACAGGATTAGAATGGGACATAAATGATTTACAAGAAAATAAAAATACAGTTTTAATCCCAAAGAAAAGTTTTATTTACGAAGGGTTAAATGGAAAACAAAGTCTAAGATTTACAAATTTCAAAGAAACTATAAATGAAGAAATCCATGAAGAAAATGGAGAATATAATTTTATGAATATAGAATTAATTGAGGATAATGATGAAGAACAACCGATATATGATACAGAAAATGAAGAAATCAAAATAAACCCAGAATTTTTACAATTTGAACAAGAATATATGAATTGCACCTTACTAGACGAAGAAGATGAAGAGATAACAGGATTTAAGACTGAAGAAATCAATAAAACAATAGAGCAAATAATAAATAGGAAATTTACAGAACTAAATATACAAGAAGAGGTAGATGATATGATTATAGAATGTATAACAGAGTTAGGAATGACATACGAGCAAAGTTATAATAAATTACAAGAATACTATAATTTACCCTTAGTAGATAATATTTTACAAGGGAAAACAATGTTATCAGAATTTTACAAACAAGAACAAGTCTTTATGGATGTAGATGAACAAATGAGAAATAGAAATGTTAAACCAAGGGTAGAATGGAGCGGAGATACAAGTGAAGTAATATCACATGAAACTCTAGGTAGGGAACCATGGGCAACACCTTCTATAAACTATAATCAAGAATCAACAATAAGATGAAAAGGTAACAGATTACCTATAGGACAAATATATAGTGGTAGTATGTTGCTATTAGAACAAAATAAACCCCAATTATGGATCGATGAAGTATTAACATGGGAACAAATAGTAGTAAGAATGTGGGAAACAAATAAAAAAGATAGTATGGACTGTAACATCCACCAATTTTTAAACTATAAACCCAAACCCGAACTCATTTTAAATTTTCATACGTTGAAAAAAAATTTTATTATTAAATTATTAATTCATTTTGATGAATCAAAATGCACTAAATGTATTATTTAACTAATTTTATGAATATTATTGTTCAATTTTCATTTATTATACCATTTAATCAATTTATAATAATTTCATAATTTATAGAATAAGTTTTATAAATATTAAAAGGTTATTAATATCTATAAGATTATAAAATATTCAACTAAAATAAATAATCAAATTACAAGTTCTTGTAAGATTTATAAAGTCTATAAAGATTTTATAAAAAAATAAGTTGTTAAATTAAAGTCTTAATAAATTTAAAGTTTTAATTGTAATTTCTTTTATTTATTTAAATTATTTAATCTTATATTTATTTCAAATTCCAATCATAACCCCCTTTTAAAAGACTTGTAACTCACCATTAACACCATTCATAACCTTCTCCTAACCTTAACTATAAAAACAAACTTTAGCCTCACTTTTTATTTGCTCATTCTCCAAAAATCTCACTCACATATCTTTCTTTTATCCTTTGGTTTTGATCAAATTCAAGAATTTTCTTTTACAAGTAACTTCAAGAAGTTTCTAATATTAAGGTAACCTTATAATTTGTAACGCCCGGAATAAAGTTGGCTCGGTGTTCGTGGGCATCCAAACAACAAGAAAAGACCAAGAATCCAGGTAAGAAACTACAGGAGTTGGCTCCGACCGAGATGAAGGAATTGATGGAGCAACTACAGGAGTTGCTTGATAAGGGGTTCATTAGACCGAGTATCTCTCCTTGGGGTGCTCTAGTCTTATTCGTGAAAAAGAAGGACGGTAGTGTGAGGATGTGCATCGACTACCGCGAATTGAACAAGTGGACGGTGAAGAATCGGTATCCATTACCGAGAATTGATGATTTGTTTGATCAGCTCCAAGGTGCCAGTTGGTTCTGGAGGATAGATCTTCGATCTGCCTACAAAGGTGAAGGAGCAAGATATTCCTGAAACAGCTTTTCGCACGCGTTATGGACACTACGAGTTTCTCGTTATGTCTTTTGGTTTAACAAACGCGCCAGCTGCTTTTGTGGACTTGATGAATCGAGTGTGTTGGCCGATGTTGGATAAATCAGTGATTGTGTTTATTGATGATATCATGATTTATTCGAAGAGCGAGGAGAAGCATGCCGGTCATATTTGAGAGGTGTTGGAGACGTTGAGAAAGGAGAAGCTGTATGCCAAGTTCTCCAAGTGCGCGTTCTGGTTGCGCGAAGTCCAGTTCTTGGGTCAGGTGGTGAATCCCGAGGGGATTATGGTAGACCCGGCAAAGGTGGAGGCGGTGATGCAATGGAAGTCTCCAAAGACGCCATCCGAAATCCATAGTTTCTTGGGTTGGCGGCTATTATAGAAGATTCATCCAAGACTTCTCCAAGATAGCTTCTCCGTTGACTAAGTTAACCCGTAAGGACGTGAAGTTTGTATGGGGTCAAGAGCAGGAGAAGGCTTTTGAGGAGCTAAAGGCAAGGTTGACGCAAGCTCCGGTCTTGTCGTTACCCGACGGAAGTGAAGACTTGGTAGTCTATTCAGATGCTTCTTACTCGGGGTTGGATTGCGTGTTGATGCAACGAGGAAAGGTTATAGCTTATGCATCCCGACAACTAAAGGTTCATGAGGTTAATTACCCTACTCATGATTTGGAGCTAGCGGCTGTGGTCTTTGCGTTGAAGATTTGGAGGCATTACTTGTATGGGACGAAGTGCACTATCTTCACTGACCACAAGAGCTTGAAGTACTTCTTCGAGCAGAAAGATTTGAATATGAGGCAAAGGCGATGGTTGGAGCTCATAAAGGATTACGATTGCGAGATCCATTACCATCCGGGCAAGGCCAACGTAGTGGCGGATGCCCTTAGCCGAAAGGAGAGGCCTGAACCGATTCGGGTGAAGGCTTACCAATTGATTATGACCTTTGATGTGATGACACAGGTCAAGGAGTTTCAAGATGAGGCGTTGAAAGAAGATCGTCTTAACTCTGAAAGAATGAGAGGTCTAGTCGCGGAATTGGGTGAAAACACTCTCGGTGTTAGAACCCGATTCGGACGAATGTGGATTCCTCATTATGGGGATTTACGTGGGAGGATCATGGATGAGGCTCATAAGACTCGGTACTCCATTCATCCAGGTGCTACGAAAATGTATCAAGACATGAAGAAAGATTATTGGTGGCCGGGTATGAAGCGTGACGTAGTGGAGTACGTGAGTAAGTGCCTTACTTGCTTACAAGTGAAGGCGGAGCATCAGAAGCCATACGGGAAGATCCAACCTTTGGATATACCCGAGTGGAAGTGAGAGCATATAACCATGGACTTTATCACGAAGTTACCGCGTACCGTGAAAGGGTATGATGCCATATGGGTGATAGTCGATCGTTTGACGAAGAGTGCTCACTTCCTACTGATCCGCGAGACGTATTCCTCTGAAAGATTAGCGGATCTATTCATAAAGGAGATTGTAACTCATCATGGTGTGCCGGTGTCTATTGTTCCTGATCGTGACACCCGGTTTACATCCAAATTTTGGAAGAAATTCCATGATGCTATGGGAACGAGGTTACACATTAGTACGGCTTATAATCCTCAGACGGATGGTCAGTCGGAAAGGACTATTCAGACGCTAGAAGATATGCTTCGGGCATGCGTCATTGATTTTGGAGGAAGTTGGGACGACCACTTACCGTTAGCTGAATTCTCATACAATAACAGTTACCATGCCAACATTGCTATGCCCCCTTATGAGATGCTATACGGTAGGAGATGTAGAACACCCGCTTGTTGGGGTGATATTGGCCATAAAGAGTTAGGGAGCGTCGAGGTGGTCGAGGCTACGACTGAGAAGTAGGAAAGGATCAAAGCCTTTATGAAGGCAGCTAAGGATAGGCAAAAGTCGTATGCCGACAAACGACGTAGACCGATTGAGTTCCAGGTGGGTGACAGGGTTATGTTAAAGGGCTCACCTTGGAAGGGCATCATTCAGTTTAGGAAGCGGGGAAAGTTGAGCCCGAGATACATAGGGCCTTTCCGAATCATTGCTCGAGTAGGAGAGGTGGCCTATAGGTTGGAGTTGCCCAGTGAGTTAAGTGGGATTCACCTTACATTCCATGTATCTCACTTGAGAAAGTGCTTAGCCAACGAAGATGTGATCGTACCACTGGAAGACATTGAAGTGGATGAAAGGCTCAATTATGTGGAGCAACCAGTGGCGATCATCGATCGCAAGGAGAAAAGGCTAAGGAATAAAGTGGTTCCACTTGTGCGAGTACAGTGGAAGCACGGAAAGGGGTCAGAGTCCACTTGGGATGTTGAGGAGGAGATAAGGCAGCATTACCCTCAATTATTTAGCGACTAACAGGTTTCGAGGACGAAACCTAAATAAGGGGGTGGACTTGTAACGCCCGGAATAAAGTCGAAACGAGCCAATTAATAATAATGGGCCTAGCCGGGATTCTTTAAAAGAAAATAAGCGGGGGATGGAGTATGGACCGAGTAGACCTCGCGGGTTATGTGTTCGACGAGTTTAAGGTCCCGGGAACGCCCGGTACATATAAACGGATCAGCTTGAGCTACTCTCATTTGCAACTCAATACCAATTTCTAGAGAGAAAATGTAGAGAGAGAAAGTGGAGAGAAGTGGTGATCTAAGGCTCGGTTGATCAAGAGATTGAAGATCGGTGTTCGTGAGCATCCAAACAACAAGAAAAGACCAAGAATCCAGGTCAGCACGGCCCCAGCCAGGGGCGTTGCCCCTTGGACCCTACTAGGGGCTGCTGCCCCTAGGACCCCACTGTCAGGGGCTGCCGCCCCCAAACCCCCGCTGTCCTGCGGAGGGTCGGTTATGTTCTATGATGGCTTGTACTTGCTGTGCATATGTATGTGTATGTGAATTGATGATGCATGATGTTTATGATGATGTGTGTTGGGGTATGTGATGTTTATGTGATGCTATGTATGTTCATGTTGTGTTTGCTTGCGTTCCTATTGTGTATTATTTCCGTGAATTGCATGTTAAGAGTATGAAATGAACGAGAAGTATTATGTAACATAAAGCGAAAGTTAATGATAATGGTAAGAGGTTCGTAACGAAAGAATGAATGCATGCATTCATGAACGAACGAATGTAAGAAAGACTTGCAAGCAATGTATGGAGGTTCACAAAGAGTGTTAGCTCAACTGTGTGCGGGTTAGTTATCCCGGAAGGATGCACACTGGGGTCTAATCTTTGTGATTGATCATACATATGGGATCCTTGTCACTTGCCCTAGGTACTGGAGTCAGCTTCGTGCATAATGTTCGAGGTCTATGTTAGACCTCAAGCCCAGTAACCAGCTTCGTGAATAATGTTCGGGGTATAGCACATGGCATTGTTCCGGAATGAAAGATAATGATAATAATGTTTTTATCTTTGTGTACGTGTAAGGATTCCTATAAGTCTGATGCATCCAAAACATCCAAAGTCTCTCTGCATGCATGCACTGAAGAACATAAGTAGAAATGCTTCACAAGTTTTACACCATGCACTAGAAATATTCTAAGTGTAAAATCTTCCGAAGCCAAGACCAACATCTTTCGAAGCCAAAAGTGAAGTCTTCCGAAGCTTCAAAGACAAAGTCTTCCGAAGCCAAAAAGTGAAGATAGATTTCTTCCAAATACTTTTAGAGACATGCTTTTATCTGATGTACTTTACCATAAAGCTGGACCACCTTTCCGCTGCAACTCTGTAAATTCACCAACTTACATGAGTTGGTGAAAAGGTCCATGCTTTTGGCAACTGTACATTGAGGTCTTGAGTCTATGCTTTCTACTTTATGTACTTTTATCCTTTTTGTCATATATTAGGATGTGAGCTAAGGCATGTCATAGTCACTAGTCAAAAGGCAAATCTGTATTTTGACTCTACATTTGATTTTGTAGTTGTCTAGTCAATTGTATCCAGCTGGCTTTCAAAGTATGACCTGTTGTAGGATGTAGTATATGTATCTCAAGTACTTGTAACTTTCCTTTATGCTTTGTAACATTTGTAATAGAACTTGAGAAGCAATATACAACATTCTTGAAAACCTATTACTTGTGTTGTTTGCCATCTTGTTCTATCTCATATTTACTGGTATTCTTAGCATCTTTCACAAGAAATTAACCAGTTCCCTATTTGATCTGTTAAATGTTCTAAGAAACTCTCCTTATTGTGTTGTTGTGTTGTAAGTGCATACCCTTCACCGGTCCTGCATTTGGTATCAGAGCTTTTCAGGCTCTTGATATAAGATCTCACCATCTTAAGATCCCTCATACACACAAAATACTTAACAACTCAAATGGTGGCTATTACCAAAGCTAATATGGAAACTGGAACTATGACAAAGTCACCACTGATCACTCTTGAAGACTTTGATACTTGGTGTCAAAGAATAGAAGGCTTCATCAAGTCTCAAGACTCTAGGATGTGGGACTCTGTTGATGAAGGACCTTACATACCAAGCACCACTTCTGCTACTGGTGGTGGTATGATTCCTAAGGCTATGGCTGATTACTCTAAAGAACACAGGAAGAGAATAGAGATTGATCAAAAAGCCATGACATCCCTTCAAACTGCTCTTCCAAACTCCATCTACAAAGGCTTCAAGAAGTGCAAAACTGTCAAGCAACTATGGGAAGCACTGAAGCTGATGTATGAGGGGTCTACTGAAGCAAAGGAGAACAAGAAGGATCTCCTGAAGCAGCAGTTTGAAAACTTCACCTTTAAGGTAGGTGAAACCATGACTCAACAATACTTCAGGTATGTTGAGATTGTGGATACTCTAATGGATGTTGGAGTAACTCTTGAGAATAGTAACATTGTAAGGAAGTTTATGCCCTCTCTTCCTAGACAATGACACATTACTGTGTTGTTATCAAGAGGACTGAGAACCTTAAGACTCTTACTCTTACAGAGTTGTATGGTATTCTTAGTGGCTACCAGATGGAGATGAACATGCAAAACTCATCTGGTAACTCTAGCAATCAACTGAGTTCAGCCCTCCATGTGGTTGAAAGGGAAAGCATTGAGCCACAACATCATCTTATATGCTACCTTGACAACTCACAAAAGGGCCCTTTCATCACCTTCCCAGAGACTCCAAGGGAAAGCTACACTCAAGGAAGTCCTTTCCAAGAGACAAGTTCTTCTCATGCTTTTGTCTATGCTGATGAAACCTCAGGCAACTTTCTCTTCACCCTTGAAGATTTGGACTGTATCCATCCAGATGATCTGGAGTACATGGAGATAGTCCAGCAGATGGCTCTTCTCACTCACAGAGCCAACAAGTTCTACAAGAGGACAGAGAGAAAGTTTCCAAGCAATACAGCCAGTGGAAAGTTTAGGCTGGATAAAAGCAAAGTAAAGTGTTACAACTGTAACCAGATGGGACACTTTGCAAGAGAGTGTAAGGCACCAAGGACAAATGGTGGCCAAGCACAAACCATACCAAACTACACTGAGAAAGCCCCCCAGAATGAGAAGCCAAAGCAGCAAGCTGCAGTTGCTGTTAAAGAAGGAGGCTTTGACTGGAGCTTTCAGGTAGAAGATGCATCTCCAAACCAAGCACTCATGGCAGACCACGATGAAGCCAAGGTATTGGAACATCTTTGTACTCCTGAATGCATTGCTAAAGTTAATAGATATAAGTCCTATAATTTAGAAATAAGATATGATCTTGAGTCCTTAAATTCTTAAAAGCTAATTTTAAAAGAGCTGAAAATGATTATAAACTAAAGATAGAGGACTTAGAGAAAACCATTTCAACTTTTAAACATGAGCATACAAATTACAAGACTCAGATCAAAGACCTCATTACTAAGTTAACTGAATGCCAGGCTGAGCTTGTGATCAGCAAAGCCAAGGCAGAAAAATATGTTCTTGAAGAGGATACCTTCAAGAATATAATATCCTCATCTTTGCATGCAAAAGTTTGTTATCAAGATAAGCAGGGACTAGGATCTTATGAGATAGCTCCTCCACACACAATCTTGTCTGTAAGATCTCCTAGGTGTGAAACTTGTGAAGATGAGCTTCCCCTTATAGATCCTGTGACTGAAGAGGATGAAGAGGAGATGGTGGAGAATGGCTCTGAGAAGAGTGAAGAAGAGCATTCTAAGAAGGGTCACCATCCCTCTGAGGAGAGCAAAGCTGTTGGAATGACCAAGTCAAGGAGAAAGAACTTGATCAGGAAGGCCAAAAGAAAGTTTAAAAAGGCTCAAGAGATCAAAGCCACCTTCAATTTTGCACATAAACAAGTCTTCATCTCTGTAGGATTTGAAGTGGTGAAGGCTGAAGACACCAACTTGAACTCCATCAACGAGAGTTTTGGTTCATGTCCAAATCATCCCATCATCAAGAAGAAGGCTAATCAGTTGTGCACCACTGCTGCACAACCTGAACCATCCAGCTCCAAAGGTAGTTCCATCCCTACAAGAACTGCCATAGCATCTGCAAAGATGAAGATGGAGAAGGAAAGTGATGAAGTTCAGCCTTGTTTACAAAGGAAAACTCCTAGAAGGAAGAAAATGGACTGTGTTATGTGTGGGAGTACTTCTCATCTTGCTAAGGATTGTGTTTACAATCCAAAGAGTACTCTCCACATGACCAAGAAAGAAACTTCTAAGAGTTTGGAAAAGAAGAAGCAAGCTTTGGAAGGAAAATCTGTTTCCTTCAGAAGCTCCAAAATGAAGAAGAAGACAAGTGGAAACTTGCCTTTGGAAGAAAATTTGGTCTCGAAAGAAAGGAATACTTTCGAAGTACTGAAGCCTGCTGCAGTGAAAGCAAGATCTTCTGAAGTATTGAAGGTCAAGTCTAAGCTTCCAAAGGTGGTGTGGAAGTCAAAGAAAGACCAAGTGACTGAAAGTTCTTCATCAACATCAGCAAATGATCCTTCTAGCATGACTATAGGATCAATTACTGTTGCATTGTCTTCAACTTCTTTTGATGAGCCCAAGACCAATGAGGCTTGGTTTTCCAAATGTAACTAACCATCTCTTTCGTGCAGGAACAACTCAAGACAAACAGAAATGTATGGATCATTGATAGTGGCTGTTCCAGGAACATGACAGGCAATAGGTCACTACTCCAAAAGTTTGAAAGAATTGATGGAGGACCAGTTGCTTTTGGAGGAGATGTAGGAGGTTACATTACAGGAAGGGGCAATGTCACAAATGGTAAGCTCAGCATTGAGAAGGTAAACTTTGTCAAGGAGCTTGGGTACAATCTTCTGAGTGTATCCTAATTTTACGATCAGAGTCATAACAAACTTTTCACTAAGCATGAGTGCATTGTTCTCAGGCCCGGGGTGGTCATTCCTCATGAGCACATCCTGCTCAAAGCCCCCAGGAAAGGGAACATGTACAAGATGGACTTGCAAGAAACATCTCCCTCAGGAGAAGTTTCATGCTTTCTATCTAAAGCAAATAATGATGAGTCTTTCCTCTGGCATAAAAGAATATGCCATGTAAACTTTAAAACATGAATAAATTAATTAAGAATGATTTGGTAACTGGAATACCAAAGAAAGAGTTTACAAGTGATGACCATTGTGTTGCATGCCTAAAAGGGAAGCAACACAAGGTATCTCACAAGCCAAAGGAAAGAAATTTCATCATTAATCCCCTACACTTATTACATATGGATCTCTTTGGCCCCACCAGTGTAATGAGTCTAGGAAGGACCTCTTACTGTTTGGTGATCACAGATGATTTTACAGGATTCACTTGGGTTTTCTTTCTTAGAACTAAGGATGAGACCCCTGAGATTCTGAAGAATTTCATCTTAAAGATTGAGAATCAATATGATCACAAGGTCAAAACCATAAGATGTGATCAAGGAACTGAATTCAAGAATCAAATCCTTGATACATTTTGTGATGAAAAGGGTATTACAAAACAATATAGTGCTCTTAGGACTCCTTAGCAAAATGGTGTTGCTGAGAGGAGAAACATGACACTAATTGAAGCTGCAAGAACTATGTTGTCTGACTCTAAACTGCCCATCACCTTCTGGGCAGAGGCAGTGAACACTGCTTGCTATGTACAAAACAAAAGTTTTAGTGGTTAAGACACATGGTAAGACTCCTTATGAACTTTGGCACAAGAGAAAACCATTTATTGGTTTTCTCAGGTCATTTGAATGTCCTTGCACCATCTTGAATACCAAAGATCAAATTGCCAAGTTTGCTGAGAAATCAGATGATGGACATTTTATTGGATAATCTTCTCAAGCTAAAGATTATAGAGTATACAATCTCAGAACTAGAGTAGTTGAGGAGTCAGCCAATGTGACTTTCAATGAGCACACTCCCAGTGTGAAAGGTTCTGGTCCAGATTGGCTATTTGATCTTGATCTAGTTACCAACTGTTTTAACAAATCTTGTGAGAATGTTTCAAGATCCATATATATACTACCTACAGGTGATCCTGATCCAAGATTTGAGCTAAGAAGACCTTCAAGTTACACATCTTTAGTTCCACTGGTAACTAATCCTGCAAATGAAGCTTCTACCAGCACATCAATGACAAATCCTGTTGATACTTCTAGGGTGCCTTCAAATTCAAGCTTAGAGGCACAGAACTCAGAGGAAGGAACTTCAAATGTTGGAGAAAATGGTAGTGGTGAAAGTGTTCAGGTATTTCTTGATGCTGATAACCACTCCATTAAAGACAACATCAATGATGTCACACACTCATTGGATCAAGTCAATTTTGATAAGTGTGCTGATGTGGAGGGTGAATCTTCCTTGCTAGATCAGAATTTCTCAAATTTAGATCTGTCTAAGCAACTTGCTATGATCCCTCAGCTAAGATTCACAAGTCTCATCCTACCACAAAAATCATTGGAGATGTTGATTCAAGGGTAAGAAAAAGAGGACAAACCCATAAAGCAAATATTTGTCTTCACTCTTGCTTCTTGTCCCAGATAGAGCCAAAGAAAATTGATGAGGCTCTAAAGGATGGAAGTTGGGTTGAAGCTATGCAAGAGGAGCTGCTTCAATTCAAAAGGCAAAAGGTTTGGAACCTATGTCCTCTTCTTCAAGGGAAGACTACCATAGGAACCAAATGGGTTTTTAGGAATAAGAAGGATGATAGAGGACTTGTCATCAAGAACAAGGCAAGACTAGTTGTTCAAGGGTATACTCAAGAAGAAGGAATTGACTACACAGATGTTTTTGCTCCTGTAGCAAGACTTGAAGCTGTTAGGATATTCCTAGCTTTTGCTGCATCCAAGAACTTCAAGGTCTACCGACTTGATGTCAAGTGTGCTTTTCTTTATGGGGTGATTGATGAAGAGGTGTATGTCAGACAACCACCTGGGTTTGTAGATCCTGATCATCCTAATTATGTCTGCAAGCTTGATAAAGCTCTTTATGGGCTGCACCAAGCACCAAGGAAGTGGTATGAGACTCTATCTCAGTATCTCTGTCAACATGGCTACAAAAGGGCTACTATAGATGGAACTCTCTTCATCAAGGGAACAGAAAATGACATAATGCTAGTTCAGGTATATGTAGATGACATTATCTTTGGGTCAACTAATCCAAAGCTCTGCAAAGACTTTGAGAAGCTGATGAAGAACAGGTTTGAAATGAGTGCCATGGGGGAACTCAATTTCTTTCTAGGAATTCAAGTGAAGCAAGTTGACAATGGCATCTTCATAAGTCAGTCAAAGTATGTACAAGACATACTTAAAAGATTAAACATGACTGATTGTAAGGTTGCTAAGACACCCATAGCCAGAAATCACTCCCTTGGACCTGATCTTGAGGGGGAGTGCGTTGATGAACATCTCTACAGGGCAATGATTGGGTCTCTTATGTACCTCAGAGCTAGCAGGCCAGATATTATGTTTGCTACATGCATTTGTGCAAGATATCAAGCCAATTCCAGGATGTCACACTTGGTCACTGTCAAAAGAGTTTTAAGATATCTCAAAGGTGCTCCATCACTTGGCCTTTGGTATCCAAAGAATTCTGACTTTAATCTGTATGCTTATACAGATAGTGACTATGGTGGTTGCAACATGACTGCAAAGTTTACATCAGGGGGATGCCAATTTCTTGGTTGAAGAGTAGTCTCTTGGTGATGTAAGAAACAATCCTGTGTGTCTGCATCAACTGCTGAGGCTGAATACATTGTTGCTGCAAGCTGCTGTGCTCAAGTGCTTTGGATTCAAAATCAGATGCTGGACTATGGATTCAACTTCAAGGAGACTCCCATCCACATAGACAACAACAGTGCTATCTCAATCATAGAAAATCCTATGTAGCACTCAAGGACAAAGCATATCAATATAAGGTATCATTTGATTAGAGATAACTTTGAAAATGGATTAATCAAACTAGTCAAAGTTAACACAAATGAATAATATGCTGATCTGTTCACCAAAGCTTTTGATGAGCAAAGAATTAAATATCTTGTATTAGCTATTGGGATGATTAACTTTGAATAGCTTTTCTTAAAACTTAATCATATTTATTTCTAAAACCTGTGTGCCCTAAGTTGTCTATTTTATCACCTTCATAAGCCCTTGTTTTCTTTGGAAGAAAATCTTTTCAAAAGACATTTCTTAGAGTTTTGAAAATTTTGATCTCTTTTCTTTTCGGAAGATTTAAAATTACCTTCGGAAGAAATTTATGTCTTAGTAAACAAATAACTGCTTCAATAATTTTACCTTAGGAAGAAATTTCTAAAATTTCTTCCGAAGCTAAAATCAACTTAAGTACCCTGTATGTTTTCAAACAACAAATTTCTTCCGAAAGCAATTTACCTTCGGAAGTTTTTATTCTCCTTAGAATAAAAATCTCTGATTGTAAATTCTCTTCCGAAGCAAAATTCTCAAAAAACTTTTGAAATATCTTCCGAAGCAAATTTGCCTTCAGAAGCTTTTTCTTTAGAACTTTCGAAGCAAATAACCTTCGGAAGATTTCTCAACTTCCAAGAAAACTACTTTTTGGGCAAAAGTAAATTACTTTTCAGAGGTGGGACCGACATCCGGATTTCAAAGTTTATCCTTTTCACATAAATACCCATTAACTTTGTCTCAAATCCTTTGTCTTGTCTCAAATCCTTTTCACATAAATACCCAACGGTTCCCTTTTTCTTTCACTATATTCTTCAATTACACTATTCCTTAAACCTAAATTCTCCCAAACCGCTTTTGTTCTTCATCTTTCTTCATCCTTAAGCTTCTAAAATGGCCAACCTATATCACAGAAACAACCCAGATTTCTCCATGCAACTTCACAGGCAACACAACCAGGTTTCTCTGTTAAGCTCTGAGAAAGATGAAAGTTTCTCAGAGATTTGCCGTTTCTTAGCTCTATCCAACTACTTCACTTCTCTAACTATTGATCCTACTCTCTATGAGGATCATCTGCTTGAATTCTGGAAGACCTGCCAAGAGGTCATTATGGATGGGGAGAAGGCCCTGTCTGCCACAATGCAAGGGAGGACAATCTTCATCACTCCGGCCATCATCAACACTCACTTGCAGCAGGATGATGAAGAAGGTGAGTTGCCCTTCCCAAAGGAAGTTGTAAATCATTCATTTGAGCAGATGGGCTCTGAGGGAGATTTTTCTGTAAAGACCTTTAGGAAAGGGAAGGTCTCATCCTAGTGGAAATACCTGCTTCATGTGGTTATCCACAACTTGTCTAACAAGCATGGAGGGTGGGACCAGATTCCTAAGGATCTCTCCTTCATAGTACATGGAATGGTTCAAGGGGTCAAGTTCAGGTACTCTCAGTCTGTATACACCAATTTGCTTGCTAACTTGGACTCCTTAGAGTAATATATGTTTCCTAGATATGTTCAACACATTCTCAACTGTGAACTGGGATCACAGTTGAGGGAAATAGATAATATTCTTAAATTGGGACAGATGAAGCCCTGCATCTTTAAAATTATAAAGAAGCCAACTGTAGGCTTCTCAGTGGTAGAAACAGCCCTTGTCCCAAAAATGTTAGAGCTCATTGCTAAAGGTGACAACCTAGCAACACAAGCTAGTGTTGAACCCACACCGTCTACCTCCCAACCACCAAAAAGACCATAAATCACCCTCACCTACCAAAGAAAATCCAAACAAACCCCTGCTCAAGCTATTGAGTCTGTGCAGGCCCCCATACACTCACCTATATAGGAGGAAGTGGACACTGGAGCTCCCACTTCCCCTGAGGAGCAAACCACTCCCATCTCTTCAAAAATCAGTGGTGAGGTTCCTCATGCTTACCCTGATGAGCTCACAAGCCCAACTGACTTAAGCCTTCACTCTGAGTCTCAACACTCAAGTGAACAACCTTTAGGGGACAGTTACCATCCCCAACCATTAGACTTAAATCAACCCATTCCCAACCTCTCATTCTATACCGATGGAGACTTATGTTTCAGTGGGTACCATGAATCTCTCTACTCTTCCCCTACTCAAAAAGAGATGAGTACTCTTGAGTCTCCTTTGTCTAGCCCACATCAGTCACCCATCACTGAGGTGGATACTTCTGAACCTGTTCAGGAGGTCCATATGGAAGAGGCTCTCACTTCTGCAAGTGATTACATCAATAAGACCTCAACCATGGCAACTCAGCCCATTGACACTTCAATTGAGGCTGTCAATGTGCAGAGAAAATCCAGCAGCCAAGAACCTGAAGCTAGTGGTGAGAGAGAGGACCTTAGTCCAATCATCTCATCCCCCAATGATTCTTCTGATGAAGATGAGGGGAATCTGAGACTAAAGGTGCAAAAACTATAAAAAACATGCTCCTATTTAGTCTCTAAGGTTAGTCACCTTGAATCTCAGGTGACTAACCTGCAAAATAGGGTCAATGATCAGCAACTTGAGATATCTTATCTCAGGGAAAAACTAGGTAGGAGACCTTTAAGGGGAGCTCAACCAGGAACACAAAAAACTATGAATGTGATTGACCTAACTCCTAGCTCACGTATGCAAGATGGTGATGCTACCAAAAAGGGGAGAGAGTCATTACAGTCACAGAACCTGGGAGTTCTTCAGGGAGTATGGACATTAAGGACTCACCATCCTCACTTGCAATTGTGCATACTCAGCAACTTCCTCAAGTTCACATTGATGTGGACATTATAGACTCTATCATTAGGAGTCTCTTTAAGGAAGGCATTCCAAGGGCTATGTCATCCCCTTACCAAGGAACCTCAAACTACATTATTGGGTGGAGGTATGATGCTGATAGAAGAGCTCTCATTCTTCACAGAGTTCAAGGGCAGCAAGAAGTATTTAATTTTCAGACCTTGAACTACTATGCAGGTCTTGACCTGATCAACATGCCACTTATCAACCCAAGTCAATCAAGACAAGCTGACAGGTTAGCACTCAGGATTCAAGACAAAATTACTAAAAAGTTTAGCCTTAGAAGGAGACAAAGGCAATCAGGTAATGTCATTGGTCAACTGGATGTTGTGGCAGACCCTGAGATTAGCTTCAAAGGGAAAACCTTGGTTGAAGGCCCAGTGATAGAGCCTGAAAGCCCTGTCACACCAACAACTGCTTCAGAAATTCATTCCCTTAATGAAACACCTGCTGGTGAAGGTGTCTCACAACCTCTCTCTAGCCAGAGCTTGGATGCTACACCAAGCAATGAAGGCCAAAGCTCTCTCCACCCTGTGTCATAAAGGTCTATGGTGACAAAGGGAAAAGGATTCTAACTCCTGAGGAGATTGAGGAGGAGGAGAGAGAGAGAGAGGAAGAGGAAGCTAAGGGGAGAAAGTTCCTCTGGGTTTTCAGGCTTTATGCAAGCTGCAATCAGGGCTGCCCCTAGACCAAACACTCAAGAAGATGAGTTAAGGGCAGTCAGGATTACTTACCTGCAGACCAGGAACTATGACATAGATGAGATTATATCTCTCCCCTTAGAGCAATTAAATGAATTGGCTGACATGGAAGTGTCAAGAGAGATGAAGGAAGTAGAGGATGCAAGGTTACTTCTCCAATTCAAAGAGGAGAAGAGACATAAAAGGTTATACAAGCATGCTCCAACTCTCTCTCCAGTTCAAGAAAGCCCTGTGCAAGAGGATGTGGCAGCCACACAAGAATCTCAGGTAGACAAGAAAACAGATAGGCAAAACATGATCAACTACCTGAGTGCCACATGTCTTTACCAGGCATCTGCACTTCTTCCCTTGTCCTTTGAGTACATTGAGTTTGAGTATCTCAAACTGCTTGAACTTCAAGTGCTCAAAGAACAAAAGGAAACAAAGAAAAAGATGAGGGAAGATGCTGCAAAGTCAAGAGCCATCATCCAAAAGAGTATGAAGAAGTCTGCTGACAGACAAAGGATGTTGAGCTTGTTGAAGCTATATGGATTCTCCGGAAGGAGACTTGGCCCTATGTCTCTATCCACAATGGATGAGCATATCAGGGTAATCAAGTAGAAGATCAAGAGTTGAGAGCTGATTGACTTACACTCCCCTCTAAGTCAAATCCCACCTGAAGTGGAGGTTAAGGTTGAACAACCTGAGACAACACAACCTGGACCTCCTGCTGAGCCTCAGCAAGCTTCATCTTCTGATCCACAGCAGGGTCAAACTCCCTCTCCTTCTGAACCTGTGAGGGAGGAACACCCAACTAAGAAAGACAAGGATGATCAACAAGGTGCTGTAGACCAGTATTCTCAGTTGAAGTCTTCTAAGAGGAAGAAGAGGATGGCTTCCAAACCAAAGTCAAAGAAGAAGAAGCCTGAATCATCCACCTCTACACCTCAGGCTGAGTCAGATCAACCTGAGGAAGTGCATGAAGAGGCAGCCCAATCAACTCCAATTCAAGTGGCACCTCTTTCAGCTGAGAGACCATCTTATCCTGGACCTTCACTACTAATCCAGAGAGATGGCATGTGATCAGAGATCAAGGTGTTGAGAATGTCTATACATGGCAAGACATAATCAACTTACCTCTGCATGATCTCTTTGAGATGAGAAGATATTATGAGGGTGTGAGTGATCCTGACCATCTGATGAAGAAAGGTATGGTCATTATCATCCTGAAGACCACCAACATCTGAAGATCTTCTAAATGTTTTGGTAGCATCAGCCTAGGGGGATTTTGTAAGGATTCCTATAAGTCTGATGCAGCCAAACCATCCAAAGTCTCTCTGCATGCATGCACTGAAGAACAGAAGTACAAATGCTTCGGAAGTTTTACACCACGCACTAGAAATATTCTAAGTGTAAAATCTTTCGAAGCCAAGTCCAACATCTTCCAAAGCCAAAAGTAAAGTCTTCCGAAGCTTCAAAGACAAAGTCTTCCAAAGCCAAAGAGTGAAGACATATTTCTTCCGAAGACTTTTAGAGATATGCCTTTATCTTATGTACTTTACCATAAAGCTGGATCATCTTTCCGCTGCTACTCTGTAAAGTCACCAAATTACATGAGTTGGTGAAAAGGTCAATGCTTTTGGTAACTGTATATTGAGGTCTTGAGTCCATGATTTCTACTTTATGTACTTTTATCTTTTTTGTAATATATTAGGATGTGAGCTATGGCATGTCATAGTCACTAGTCAAAAGGCAAATCCACCTTTTGACTCTACATTTGATTTTGTAGTTGTCTAGTCAATTGTATCCAGCTGGCCTTCAAAGTATGGCCGGCTGTAGGATGTAGTATAAAGTATCTCAAGTACTTGTAACTTTCTATCGTATGCTTTGTAACATTTGTAATAGAACTTGAGAAACAATATACAGCATTCTTGAAAACCAACTACTTGTGTTGTTTGCCATATTGTTCTGTCTCATATTTACTTGTGTTCTTAGCATCTTTCATTTACAAGTTAACCAGTTCCCTATTTGATTTGTTAAGTGTTCTAAGCAACTCTCCTCGTTGTGTTTTTGTGTTGTAAGTGCATACCCTTCACTGGTCCTGCATAAAGTACATTTTATTTTAAAATTAGAACTCACTCAGCAACGCTGACTTTTATGTATTTTCCGGTTGGTAGGTAATTGTTGCTAAGGATGGCATGGGGCAGCTACTCGACATTTTTGGGATGACATCCATTTGTATAACTATGACGTTTTTGTGATGTAATGCAAACGATAATATTTTGTAACTGTTGACAATGATGTATTATTTTGCAAAATCAGTCATTAATATATGAAATGGTTTTAAATTATTCTGCTGCAATGTTTATCATAGATGTAAATGTATATTTTATGTTTTATATACGATGATTGTTCAACTGTGAGCGTCCCGGAATCGGGGACTTACATAATTGCTTTTATATTATGTATATCTATACTGTTCTAATCATTTTAACATTCAATTGTTCTCATGTTCTTATTTTTATTCTTTCTTCTACTAAATATCTTTTAATTTTAATCATTATCATTTTATCATTAACATTCTAACTTTCACTAACCTTATAACAATCACTAACATTCCTAAATCAAGCTAAGAACACGCTAACGTACACAAAGAATCCCGTTTGCATATGGACGGCTATGCCGCCGCATTCGGTTATTCCACAAAATTATTTCTCAAAATGATGGCTATGCCAAAGACTTGGAATATTTTTTATATAACTCAAATGAAGTCTAATATACCATATATCGACATAATAAATTTGTTCTAACCCGTTTCATGCTTTAACAATTTTAAAAGTGCACATAAGTGCCTTACTATATATTTGGCAGAATATAGTCTGACTTCAACTAACCATAACTTGGTCATAACAAACTAAATTTTAGTAAAATCAGACGCCAATATTAAGTTCATTGAATTAAATTTTTAACGCTAGTTTATACTTCTTCAAACTCAATCGGACGACTCAACAATAGCCTTCACAAGATAAGTGCGCATTTCAGCACCTTCTGTCTTGTGCTGATGATTTGACCTATTTACGGATATTTTCATAAAAATCTTTCTGAATGAAAGTTGTCCGGAAGACTCTGAACTAGTCAACCATAAATTTTTATAATTTTATGAAATCGTTTGCTATTTTTTAAACCTGTTCAAATACGTACCAAATATTCTGTCTAGAATCTAAAATTGATACAATAATCCTTTTTCAATCCACCTTTCACTTATTAGCATTCTCTAAACATCCTAACTTCTTGTAATGAAATCCGACCTCAAGTTACTGTTTCTTTTTTATCCTTTAGGACATCACCTTTGACTCTTGAACATCTAAGCTTCCTTATGTACTCTACAACCATCATTATACAATGTGAGTTTTCCTATGCCCCTTTTTACTTTATTTCACATCTTTTGGGGTGAAACATGTTATGCTTATAAATATACACTTGTAAAACATCTTGATACTTTTAATGCATGAGCAATTAGTTTATAAACTTGTCATAGTTATTTGAGATACTTGTGAGTCTTATATGATAGTCATCTTGTAAAAACAATCATTAACTATTGCTAGCCTAGCAACGTCATAGATCTATGGGCTTGACAAGCCTATTTGGTGCTAAAGCCGAGGTTATTGCCGGCTCCTGATGACGTATGCTTGTTCATCATGGGAACCAAGTACACTTAGCTATTCGTTATAACTTGTAATGGTCATCTTTTGTCAAGGTTTGATTGTATCATTATGCTATCTATATTCTTGTAATATTTCTTAACCTATGACATAAATTTCCTCTTAAAAGTTGCTTTTATTATATGTTGACCTGTATTTTTTACATGTTTCAGGATGCTACTTTGAGGACTTCTTCTTGCTCATATAGGACTTGGACCTAGTTTAACCAAAGATTTTATTTTGTTGTTTGAATCTTGATTGTATTGTAATGATTTATTTGTTTAGTATTATTCAATGAAAATAGAATTTAATATTATTTCAACTTATTTAATTCCATGAGATATGAACAATCGTTTCACATTCGTCCGCCCCGATGATTCCGCCGTCGGTCGGGGTGTGACATGGACATGTTCTCATACTTAGAAACTACACTAGGACCAATAGATCTAGGAATATGGCAAAGCAAAAAGGCACAAAAATCTACAGAAATAAACAATTTAAAAGCCTTAGGAGATCAAAGCCTTTATGAAGGCAGCCAAAGATAGACAAAAGTCGTACGCCGACAAAAGACGTAGACCGATTGAGTTGAAGGTGGGTGATAAAGTTATGTTGAGAGTCTCACCTTGGAAGGGCATCATTCGGTTTAGAAAGCGGGGTAAGTTGAGCCCGAGATACATAGAGCCTTTCCGAATCATTGCCCGAGTAGGAGAGGTGGCCTATAGGTTGGAGTTGCCTAGTGAGTTGAGTGGAATTCATCCGACATTCCATGTATCTCACTTGAGAAAGTGCTTGGCCAATGAGGATATGGTGGTACCACTGGAGGATATCGAGGTGGATGAACGACTCAATTATGTGGAGCAACCGGTGGCCATCATTGACAGAAAGGAGAAAGGTTAAGGAATAAAGTGGTTCTACTTGTGCGAGTACAGTGGATGCATAGAAAGGGATCTGAGTCTATATGGGAGGATGAAGAGGATATGAGACAGCATTACCCGCATCTATCGAGGAATAACAGGTTTCGAGGACGAAACCTAAATAAGAGGGTGGACTTGTAACGCCCGAATTAGAGTCAAAACGAGCCAATTAATAATAATGGGCTTAGACGGGATTATTTAATATAAATAAGATGGAAATGGGTTATAGACCGAGTTAACCTTTTGGGTTATGTGTTCGACGAGTTTAAGGTCCCGGGAACGCCCGATATATATAAACGGATCAACAAGAGCCACTCTCATTTGCAACTCAACACCTAACTTTGAGAGAGAGAGTGTAGAGAGAGAAAGTGGAGAGAAAGTGGCGATCCAAGGCTCGGTTGATCAAGAGATTGAAGATCGGTGTTTGTGAGTATCCAAACAACAAGAAAAGACCAAGAATCCAGGTAAGAAACATCGTTTAATCATTTCTTTAAGAGTAGATTCGGATTCTAGGGTTTAGGGTTTTTGAAAGTGGCAAAGAATCATCCAAAACTCACGTTTTTATGTAAGAAAACATGTAAAAAGCTTAGATATAGCTTCATGGATGATAAACCAAGGTTTTGGGTGTAAAAGATTGAAGTTTTGGGTTAAAAATGGGCTGGTTCGGAATTTCAGCCCGTTTTGCGAAATTGCATGTTCATCCAGCGAAATTATGCAGTCGTCCAGCGAAACTATGAATCTTCTAGCGAAACTATAGTTTCGCAGGTAGATTTGCAGACTTGAATTTCCAACGAAAGTTGGGCGAAACTGGCAGCGAAACTGCCAGCGAAACTAGCAGCGAAACTGCTGGCGAAACTAGCAGCGAAACTGCTGGCAAAACTAGCAGTGAAACTCCTGATCTTGCAATGAAATTAGCAGTGAAATTAGGCAGAAATTAACCCCTTTGAGTGTTAACTTATCTGCAGGCTGCGTAGTGTAACCCTTGCTTAGAAAGCTTGATTGAGAAGCTACTAATTGGTCTAGGTGAGATCTAGATCCCCTATTTTAAAGGTTTTAAACTTGTTTGGGGCTGGAAATGCATACTAAATATACGATTTAAATGACCAAGATTTTAGGAGGTTTTAACAGGAAGGTTGATTTTCTATAATAAAATGTACTATATAAATGTTTAAACATAAAATTATTTTGTGCTGACATGAAGTACGGCCCCAGCCAGGGGCGTTGCCCCTTGGACCCCACTAGGGGCTACTGCCCCTAGAACCCCACTGTCAGGGGCTGCCGCTCCCGAACCCCCACTGTCCCGCGGAGGGTCGGTTATGTTCTGTGATGACTTGTACTTGTTATGTATGTGTATGTGTATGTGTATGTGAGTGGATGATATGTGATGATTATATGATGATGTGTGATGATGTTATGTATGTATAAGTTATGTTTCCTTTATGTTCCTTATGTATTATTATGTAGCTTTCTATGGTGTGATTATAATGATGAACGTAGAGTATTATGTAATGAAAAGCAAAAGTTAATGATAATGAAAAGTGGAACTTAAAGAATAAATGAATGCATGCAGTAATGAAAGAATGAATGGAAAGTCTTGCAAGCAAATGAAAGGAGGTTCACACCCAATGAAGGGTGTTAGCTCAACTATGTGTGGGTTAGCTACCCCAGAAGGATGCACATTGGGGTCTAATCCTTGCGAATGACCATACGTATGCGATCCTTGCCGCTTACCCCAGTACTGCGGTCAAGCCACCGGGCACAATGTATGGAGTCTATTTATAGACTTCGACCCAGTACCCACTTTATGCATAACGGTGGGGTGTAGCACATGGCATTGGTCCGAATGAATGTAAAGGTTAATGATGTATGTACGGAATGAACGATACGAAAGAGAAGGAATGAATGATGATAATGAATGATAACGAATAACGTACGATGGCGAATGATGATGAAAGATAATAGTAAGATTATCTATGCGTACGTATAATGTATGATCGCGAATGAAAGTAATGAACAGTTTTAAGCAAAAGTAAACAATTTTATTTATAAAACTAGAACTCACTCAGCAACGCTGACTTTTATGTATTTTCCAGTTGGCAGGTGAATGTTGCTGAGGATGGCACGGGGCAACTACTTGGCATTTTGGATGGCATCCATTTGTATAACTATGACGTTTTTGTGATGTAATGCAAATGATAATATTTTGTAACTGTTAATAATTATGTATTATTTTGCAAAAGCAAATATTAATATATGAAATGGTTTTAAGTTATTCCGCTGTTGTAACGCCCGGTTATTTTCCTTTAAAGCCAAAGAAAGAAAAGAAATAAAGCCCAAGTCGAGGGACCAATCTAGCCAAAATGGCAAAATCTTTGGAGGAGTGGGGGTATAAAAGGGCCATTCGGCCAAGAGAAGAAAGGGAGAGAAAGGGCAAAAAGCTTCGGGTTTTCTTGGATTCGAGCGCGAAAGTCGAAGGCAAGCGGGTTTGTAGGAAGCTATACTCGAAGGGGCCGTTAATGTGAGTTCTAGGACCCCTCTTTTACATGTTTTTGACTGATTTTTGGGCTGGAACACATAGCAAAATCGTTTTGAAGTGTTGGGTGTTGAACCCGTATGTATGTGTATGTGTGTGTTTCGGGTGGGGTTTGATTTCGGGCTTGGTTGTGCTTGAATGGTGTTGTGGTAGGTGTTTCTAAGGTTTAGGATAGTTGATTTGAGCTTAGAACAGGTTTGAGAGGGTTTAGTGGCCGAAAATTGCAGATTATGTTTGAAGAAGATTGCATTCTGCATCAGCTAGGGCTCATGCAACTGGAGGTCCATGCGTCCGAATGGCATGCGACTGGAGGCCATACGGCCGAAAGGCATGCGACTGAGAGTCATACGCATGGAAGTCATGCGACTGAAGTTCATGCGCCTGAAAGGCATGCGATTGAAGGTTATGCGACTGAAGGCAATACGGCCGAATGGTCATGCGACTGAAGGTCACACGACTGAAAGTCATGCGACTGAAGGCTATGCGACTGAGGGTCCATACGCCTAAGTGTTCATGCGTATGGAAGCTCTCCATACGCATAGGTGTCCATTCGCCCATAGTGTCCATACGCCTAAGTGTCCTCATGCGCCTGGAATGGCCATGCGATTGAGTGGTGTCCATACGCCCAAATAGGGCTCATGCACCCGGAAGAACTTAGTTTATTATCTTGTTCCCAGGAGAAAAAGGTAAATGTAGGCTGTGACTTAGGAGATTCCCGGGGGTTATGTAAGTGGACTTTTAGAGGTCATAGATGTTATGATGGGCATATATGTGATGTATGATTGATGTATGATGCCCTATATGGTGATGTTGTATGTTTATGTTTATGTTCCTATTAGGTATGATTATTTTTCCATGGCTTTACATTGAATGATTAATGAATGAAATGAAAAGTAATATGTAGCGTAAAGTGGAAGATAATGAAAAGAGGAACATAAGGAAAGAATGCATGCATTAAGGAACGATGGAAAGAAAAGTAAGTCTTGCAGGCCTTGTATGTGGAAACACGCCTAGTGAAGGGTGTTAGTTCAACGGTGTGTGGGTTAGCTACCCTAGAAGGATGCATACTGGGGTCCGTCTTTATGACCGACCATTTGTATAGAACCTTTGTAGCTTACCCTAGATACTGTGGTCATGCTGCTGTGCGCCATGACGGGGGGTCTATGATAGACCTCGGCCCAGTATCCGCTTTATGCATGATGGTGGGTATAGCACATGACCATGGTACACCTGAATTTACCTAGGTACTGTGGCCAGGCTGTTGTGCGCCATGACGGGGGGTCTATGATAGACCTCGGCTCAGTACCCGCTTTATGCATGACGGTGGGGTAAAGTCATGGTTTTGGATGGAATGTAAAGAAGTAAAAATGAATGTATGAAAGAAAGTAAGAATGCATGAATGAATGAAAGTTAATGAATGAATGATGAAGATAATAATAATATTATCTATGTGTACGTATGATGTGTGACCACATACAAAAGTAAAGAACAATTTAAAATGAAAGTAAAGTATGTTTTACTTAAAACTAGAACTCACTCAGCAACGCTAACTTTTATGTGTTTCTAGTTGGCAGGTAATGTTGCTAAGGATGGCACGGGGCGGCTACTCGGATCATTTTGGATGGGATCCATATTTATAATGCTTTTGTGATGTAATGCAGCAAGTATTTTGTAATTTGGTAACAATGTATTATGTTGCAAAAGCTTTTATGACGAAATGGAATGTTGTTTTAAATGTTTCCGCTGCGATGTTTCTTCAAGTTAATGAAATTATATGTTTTATAAGAGATGATGGCCCAACTGCGAGTGTCCCGGGATCGGGGCCTTACAAGTTGGTATCAGAGCCAAAGTTTAAGTGAAACGGGTAAATTTTCAAAATAAACCTTAACTTAAACTGAAAATGGGACGGAAAGGGAAGGGATGCCAATCTAAGTAGCTGCGTGCCATCAGGTATTTTCTTAATGTTAATCGGTATTACGTGCGCATGTGATGTGGTTTATGTGCTGCTTGTAGATTTAGATACTGATGTAGTCAGGATAGGTAATGCTCGGGGTATGAAGAGTAAAGTAAGTGGCTAATCACAACTGGCCACTGTAATTAGGGACTTACTATACTTGACATAAACTGAGCTGTTCCCTTGAATGACCGTGTTGGTGTTTGAATCTTTCAGTGTGTTAGAGGATGGCCGGTGGTAGATCATCTAAGGCTTCGCGTGGTGGAGGTCGTGGTGGAAGTGGTGCTGAATCGCGACCCAAAAGAGGAAGACCTAGAGTCAAAAGGGTGGTTCCTGAAGAACACGAGACCCCTTATCCGGAGGGTGGTGATGAGAGCGCCAATTTGAGAGCCTCAGTAAATGAGGCTGTTGTGGAAGAAGTTCATCAGGTCATGCAGATGATCTTACCGTCTGTGGTGACTGAAGTAATTAGGGCTGTAAGGGAAGGAGAAAGGAAAGAGAGGAACAGGTCCGTGGGAGGACAGGAGGGGCCAGAGACCGAAACGGTTCTCTCCGATGACGAAGAAGAGGAAGAAGAGCCTGCGCCGGAGGCGGCACGAGGCTGAAACTACGGGGCATTTCAAAGGTGTAAGCCCCCTACTTTTGATGGAAATGGCACTGCTGCCGCTACTCACCGATGGGTGAGGGAAATGGAAGCTGTTCTGAATATCAGCGAGTGCCGAGAAGACCAGAAGGTGAAGTTTGCTGCCCACTCGTTTGTGGACTCGGCTCTGTGTTGGTGGGACAATATTGTCCAAGCCGAGGGTAGTTGGGCAATTGGGAGAATGAGGTGGTCTGAATTGAAGAAGCTGGTAATTGAGGAGTTCTGTCCTCACAGAGAAATGGATAAGGTGGAAAGGGAATTCCTGCAGCTGGAGGCGGGAATAATGACACATCATAATACACCACCAAGTTTAATAAGATGGCACGGCTGGTGCCGGATCAAGTGACGCCTCTATCGCGAAAGATCAAGAGGTATATTCAGGGCTTGCCAGCGGATATTCGCAGGCACATGATGCTGCCCGGCCAAGCACGTTCAGGTCGGCGGTTGACTTGGCAGGGAGGTTGTATGATGAAAGGACTGTGGTGGTGGCTGAAGGTAGCAAGAAAGGTGGTGGTGAACGGAATTGGAACGGAAAGAGGTTTGGTCGGGGTGGTGCCCCGACGAGTAACAAGAGGGCATGGGTGGATGACCGTCGTGTGGTCACATCTGGTGCATGATTGAAGAAGTGTGGCAAGTGTGGGAAAGAGCACGCCGGTGAATGTAGGTTGGGATTGAATGTGTGCTTTAAGTGTGGGAAGCCTGGTCATATAGCAAGGGATTGTCGTGCGGCCAGATGTATTAACTGTTGGGAAAGCGGTCATATGAGTAGGGACTGCAAGAAGCCAAGGGCTGAAGGTTCGGGAGTGAAGAAGGCTGGAGGAGAAGGACAGAGGGCGAGCGCCCGAGCGTTTACGATGACGCAAGAGGAGGCTAGGACGGACCCTGATGTTGTGTCAGAAACGTTTCTAGTAAACCAAACTTTAGCCTTTGTGTTGTTTGATTCTGGTGCCAGTAAAAGTTTTATTTCTGCTGCTTTCTGTGCTAAACTGCCTGTTAGTAATAAGAGAGTTGATGCGCCCTTTGATGTAGAAACTGCCATAGGTAAGTCTACCAGGATTTCTGAGATGATAGAAGGTTGTGATGTGGAATTAGAAGGTCACAAGTTTCCTGTTAGACCATTTGTGATGACCTTAGGTGGTTTTGATGTAGTTCTTGGGATGGATTGGTTAGTGGACTACGAGGCGAACATTGTGTGTCGCAAGAAGATGATTTGTTTGACAGCGCCTGATGGGAGTTCGGTGACGGTTTATGGCGATCGGGTCACTACGATTCCGAAAGTGATTTCAATGGTAGTGACGGGAAAGTGTATGAGGCGTGGATGTAGTGCCTACTTGGCCTACGTAAAGGATGTGGATACGCCAACACCACAACTATCTGATGTACCGGTTGTGTGTGACTTTCCAGATGTATTTCCCGAAGACTTACTAGGAGTGCCACCTGAACGCGAGATCGAGTTTCAGATTAATTTGATACCAGGTGCTTAACCTGTTGCCAAGGCACCGTATCGGTTGGCTCCAATGGAGATGAAGGAGTTGATGGAGCAATTACAAGAGCTGCTTGATAAGGGGTTCATTAGACCGAGTATCTCCCCTTGGGGTGCTCCGGTCTTGTTCGTGAAGAAGAAAGACGGTAGCATGAGGATGTGTATCGACTACCGTGAGTTGAATAAGCTGACAGTGAAGAACCGATACTCGTTACCGAGGATTGATGATTTGTTTGATCAGCTTCAAGGCGCCAGTTGGTTCTCAAGGATAGATCTTCGATCGGGTTACCATCAGCTGAAGGTGAAAGAGCAGGATATCCCTAAAACATTTTTTCGCACGCGTTATGGTCACTACGAGTTTCTCGTTATGTCATTTGGTTTGACCAACGGGCCAGCTGCTTTTATGGACTTGATGAATCGAGTGTGTCGGCCGATGTTAAATAAATCAGTGATCGTGTTTATTGATGATATCCTGATCTATTCGAGGAGCGAGAATGAGCATGCCGGTCACATTCGAGAGGTATTGGAAGCGTTGAGAAGGGAGAAGTTGTATGCTAAGTTCTCCAAGTGCGCATTCTAGCTACGTGAAGTTTAGTTCTTGGGTCACGTGGTGAATCCTAAAGGTATTATGGTGGACCCGGCAAAGGTGGAGGCGGTGATGCAATGGAAGTCTCCAAAGACGCCATCCGAGATTCGTAGTTTCTTGGGTTTGGCGGGCTATTACAGGAGGTTTATTCAAGACTTCTCTAAGATCGCTTCTCCACTAACCAAGTTGACTCGTAAGGATGTAAAGTTTGTATGGGGTCAAGCTCAGGAGAAGGCGTTCGAGGAATTAAAGGCGAGATTGACTCAAGCTCCTGTTCTGTCGTTACCCGATGGAAGTGAAGATTTGGTGGTTTATTCAGATGCTTCCTACTCGGGGTTGGGGTGTGTGTTAATGCAGAGAGGAAAGGTTATAGCCTATGCATCCTGACAGTTGAAAGTTCATGAGGTTAACAATCCTACTCATGACTTGGAGCTAGCAGCCGTGGTCTTTGCGTTAGAGATTTGGAGGCACTACCTGTATGGGACGAAGTGCACCATATTCACTGACCACAAGAGCTTGAAGTACTTCTTCGAGCAGAAGGATTTGAACATGAGGCAAAGGATATGGTTGGAGATCATAAAAGACTATGATTGCGAGATCCATTACCATCCGGGCAAAGCCAACGTGGTGGCGGATGCCCTTAGCCGAAAAGAGAGACCTGAGCCGATTCGGGTAAAAGCTTACCAGTTGATCATGACCTCAGATGTGATGAAGCAAGTTAAGGAGTTTCAAGATGAGGCATTGAAAGAAGATAATCTTAACTCCGAAAGAATGAGAGGTCTGGTTGCATAATTGGGTGAAAACACACTCGGTGTTAAAACCCGATTCGGGCGGATGTGGATTCCTCGTCTTGGGGATCTATGCGTGAAGATTATGGATGAAGCTCATAAGACTCGATACTCTATTCACCCCGGTGCTACAAAGATGTATCAAGACATGAAGAAAGATTATTGGTGGCCGGGTATGAAGCGTGATGTGGTGGAGTATGTGAGTAAATGCCTTACTTGCTTACAAGTGAAGGCCGAGCACCAAAAGCCGTATGGGAAGATCCAACCTTTGGATATACCGGAGTGGAAGTGGGAGCATATCACCATGGATTTTATTACGAAGCTTCCGCGTACCGCGCGAGGGTATGATGCTATATGGGTGATTGTTGATCATCTGATAAAGAGTGCTCACTTCCTACCCATCCGCGAGACATATTCATCCAAGAGGTTGACGGATCTGTTCATTAAAGAGATTGTAACTCGTCATGGTGTGCTGGTGTCTATTGTGTCTGATCGTGACACCCGGTTTACATTCAAATTTTGGAAGAAATTCCACGATGCGATGGGGACGAGGTTACATATTAGCACGGCTTATCATCCTCAGACGGATGGTCAGTCGAAAAGGATGATTCAGACGCTGGAAGATATACTTCGGGCATGGGTCATTGATTTTGGAGGAAGTTGGGATGACCACTTACCGTTAGCCGAGTTCTCATATAACAACATTTATCATGCCAGTATTGGTATGCCTTCTTATGAGATGCTATACGGTAGGAGATGTAGAACTCCTGACTGTTGGGGTGATATTGGTCAGAAGGAGTTGGGGAGCGTCGAGGTGATCGAGGCTATGACTGAGAAGCTTGAAAAGATCAAAGCCTTTATGAAGGCAGCCAAAGATAGACATAAGTCGTATGCTGATAAACGACGTAGACCGATTGAGTTACAGGTGGGTGATAGAGTTATGTTGAAAGTCTCACCTTGGAAGGTATCATTCGGTTCAGAAAGCGGGGCAAGTTGAGCCCGAGATACATAGGGCCTTTCTGAATCATTGCTAGAGTAGGAGAGGTGGCCTATAGACTAGAATTACCAGAGGAGTTAAGTGGAATTCATCCGACATTCCATGTATCTCATCTGAGAAAGTGTTTAGCAGACGAGGATATGGTTGTACCCCTGGAGGATATCGAGGTAGATGAACGACTCAATTATGTGGAGCAACCAGTGGCGATCATCGATCGTAAGGAGAAGAGGTTGAGGAATAAAGTGGTTTCTCTTGTGCGTGTACAGTGGAAGCACAGTAAAGGATCGCAGTCTACGTGGGAGACTGAAGAAGAAATGAGACAACATTACCCACAATTGTTCGAGGAATAACAGGTTTCGGGGACGAAACCTATATAAGGGGGGTGGACTTGTAACGCCCGGTTATTTTCCTTTAAATCCAAAGAAAGAAGAAAAAGAAAGAAAAGAAATAAAGCCCAAGTCGAGGGACCAATCTTGCCAAAACGGGAAAATCTTTGGAGGAGTGGGGGTATAAAAGGGGCATGGCTGCCCACACCCCTCTCCCATACTCACTCCATTCGGCCAAGAGAAGAAAGGGAGAGAAAGGGCAAAAAGCTTCGGGTTTTCTTGGATTCGAGCGCGAAAGTCGAAGGCAAGCGGGTTTGTAGGAAGCTATACTCGAAGGGGCTGTTAATGTGAGTTCTAGGACCCCTCTTTTACATGTTTTTGACTGATTTTTGGGCTGGAACACATAGCAAAATCGTTTTGAAGTGTTTGGTGTTGAACCTGTATGTATGTGTAGGTGTGTGTTTCGGGTGGGGTTTGATTTCGGGCTTGGTTGTGCTTGAATGGTGTTGTGGTAGGTGTTTCTAATGTGTAGGATGGTTGATTTGAGCTTAGAACAGGTTTGAGAGGGTTTGGAGGCCGAAAATTGCAGATTAGGTTCGAAGAAGACTGCATTCTGCATCGGCTAGGGCTCATGCGACTGGAGGTCCATGCGTCCGAATGGCATGCGACTGGAGGCCATACGGCCGAAAGGCATGCGACTGAGAGTCATACGCATGGAAGTCATGCGACTGAAGTTCATGCGCCTGAAAGGCATGCGATTGAAGGTTATGTGACTAAAGGCAATACGGCCGAATGGTCATGCGACTGTAGGTCACACGACTGAAAGTCATGCGACTGAAGGCTATGCGACTGAGGGTCCATACGCCTAAGTGTTCATGCGTATGGAAGCTTTCCATACAAATAGGTGTCCATTCGCCCAAAGTGTCCATACGCCTAAGTGTCCTCATGCGCCTGGAATGGCCATGCGACTGAGTGGTGTCCATACGCCCAAATAGGGCTCATGCACCCGGAAGAACTTAGTTTATTATCTGGTTCTCGGGAGAAAAGGGTAAATGTAGGCTGTGACTTGGGAGATTCCCGGGGGTTATGTAAGTGGACTTTTAGAGGTCATAGATGTTATGATGGGCATATATGTGATGTATGATTGATGTATGATGGTATGTATGTGGTATGTTATGTATGTATGATGATGCCCTATATGGTGATGTTGTATGTTTATGTTTATGTTCCTATTAGGTATGATTATTTTTCCATGGCTTTACGTTGAATGATTAATGAATAAAATGAAAAGTATTATGTAACGTAAAGTGGAAGATAATGAAAAAAGGAACATAATGAAAGAATGCATGCATTAATGAACGATGGAAAGGAAAGTAAGTCTTGCAAGCCTTGTATGTGGAAACACGCCCAATGAAGGGTGTTAGTTCAACGGTGTGTGGGTTAGCTACCCCAGAAGGATGCACACTGGGGTCCATCTTTATGACCGACCATTTGTATAGAACCTTTGTCGCTTACCCTAGATACTGTGGTCAGGCTGCTGGGCGCCATGACGGGGGGTCTATGATAGACCTCGGCCCAGTATCCGCTTTATGCATGACGGTGGGTATTGCACATGACAATGGTACACCTGAATTTTCCCTAGGTACTGTGCCCAGGCTGCTGTGCGCCATGACGGGGGGTCTATGATAGACCTCGACCCAGTACCCACTTTATGCATGACGATGGGGTAAAGTTCATGGTTTTGGATGGAATGTAAAGAAGTAAAGATGAACGTATGAATGAAAGTAAGAATGCATGAATGAATGAAAGTTAATGAATGAATGATGAAGATAATAATAATATTATCTATGTGTACGTATGATGTGTGACCACATACAAAAGTAAAGAACGGTTTTAAACGAAAGTAAAGTATGTTTTACTTAAAACTATAACTCACTCAGCAACACTGACTTTTATGTGTTTCCAGTTGGCAGGTAATGTTGCTGAGGATGGCACGGGGCGGCTACTCGGCTCATTTTGGATGGCATCCATATTTATAATGCTTTTGTGATGTAATGCAACAAGTATTTTGTAATTTGATAACGATGTATTATTTTGCAAAAGCTTTTATGACGAAATGGAATGTTGTTTTAAATGTTTCCGCTGCGATGTTTCTTCAAGTTAATGAAATTATATGTTTTATGTGCGATGATGGCCCAACTGTGAGTGTCCCAGGATCGGGGCCTTACATTGTGATGTTTTTCATAGATGTAGATGTATATATTATGTTTTATGTGCGATGATCGTCCAACTGTGAGCGTTCCGGGAACGGTGCCTTGCAGTCCACTAGATAAAGATGAATTTAAGAAACAAATCCCTGAAATGATAAGCCAAGGATTAATTAAAAAATCAGAAAGTCCTCATAGATCAACAACATTCATAGTTAGAATCATAGTGAAATAAAGAGAGGAAAAGCTGGAATAGTATACAATTATAAATGGTTAAATGATAATACAATAGACGATGGATATAATATCCCAAATAAAGATAGTCTTCTAAACCTAATACAAAAGGAAAAGGTTTTTTCAAAGTTTGACTTAAAGTGAGGATATAACCAACTAAAACTAGAAGAAAGTTTTAAACAATGGACAACGTTTACATGTTTTGAAGGACAGTTCGAATAGAATGTTCTTAGCTTTGGGTTAAAGAACGCTCCTTTCATATTCTAAAGGTTTATGGATAGTATATTCTTGAAATATTATTTTTGTTTAGTATACATTGATAACATATTAGTAGCAAGTAAAACAGTTCAAGAACATGAACAACATTTACATCAAATATTTGAAGAAATTAAAAGGAATGGTATAGTAGTTTCCAAAAGAAAAATGGAACTTTTTAAAAAAAATATCATTTCTTGGTCTAGAAATGGAGGTGGAAAAATAGAATTACAATCACATATTTCTACTAAAATATTAGATTTTCCAGAAAAATTTGAAAACCTAAAACACATACAAGCATTTTTAGGATTAGTAAACTATGCAAGAAAATTTATCCCAAACTTGTCAAAATTAGTAGGACCATTATATAGCAAAACAACTAAAAATGGACAAAGATATTTTAATGTGGAAGATATAAAGTTAGTAAAAGAAATAAAAAATGCAGTAAGAAATATATAAAACCATTAGAATTACCATTAGTTACAGACTATATAGTTATTGAAACAAATGGATGCCCTCATTGACCGGCTCATAAGCTTTTCTGTCTTCTCTTCTTCAAATGATATACTCATTGGAGAAGGCTGTATAGGCTGTATAAGCTTGGCTTTTCCTTTATCTTTCTTCATGTCCATCTATGCATAAACATTTATTAATGTTACGAGACAACATATATGCTATCTGCAGGATCGGGTTTTGTCACTTAACACTTGTAATTCTCTCAAACTCACTTATAATATCACTCAAACAAGATGAAGCAATGCCTTTAACAAGAGTTGATAATAATATAATAAGTAATCAAAGGAACAAGCCGGAGTATTTTCAAGGTACTTGTATATATTACTTCTCAACTCAAGATTACAAGACGCTTACAAGCATAGAACATGAGTTACAATGAGAAACTATATATACTAGATCCTATAGCCGGTTATACTTGATACCAGCTGGAAACCTACGACTAAAGCATATACTACAATGCTAAAGTTAAGGTATCTTAGATAAAGTATTATCTAAGATATGGTAGTCATGACATGTCCATGACTTACCTTTTGTCACCAACTAAAGATGGCAACTGTACTTAACATAAAAGGTAAACAGTAGATTAAAGTATGGTCAACTACATGGCTTTTGAGAAAACGCCATGCAGTATATCAGAGATTTGCAGCGGACTGTCAGACAGACCATACTTATGTCTACTGGATAATAGAAGTGTCTTCCGAAGGTTAACTGGCTTCGGAAGAACAAGTTCTTCCGAAGCCACTTATACTTCGGAAGATCCTTCTATGCTTCCGAGGCTTTAAGGACTCCTTAATACTTCGGAAGTTGACTTCAGAACTTTGTCTTCAAGTCTTGATTCTTCGGAAGTAACTTCTTTATCTTCGGAAGTTGGAGTTTTCCTTCGGAAGTGTATTTTACACTTAGACTTCGGAAGAGCTCCTTCTTCCTTTGGAAGTCCTACACTTGGCTTCGGAAGTCCTTTGTATGCAGTACTCAAAATCTTCTAAGTGACATGGTTTTGGTTGCAACAGCCTCTCTAGATCCAACAAACTCCCCCTAGGCTGATGCTACCAAAACTTCACTTGTTTCTACTTCTCAAAGTTTTCAGCACCAGGGACAAAAGATATTTGTCTGTCTCTCTGTTCTTCCCGGAAGTGGTGCTGAGAAGCTTGTACAAGTCATTCGTGGATAGGAGATCCAGTCTATCACTTTGAATGACATGTACCCTTTGTTGTGACCCCCTGAAGAGAGTTAGTTGACGGGAGTTGTATTCATACTCCCATATAACTATGGACTCAAGTTCAGGACCTTCAACCATTTGAAGAAAGGCTTTGACTTTGGTTGCTGATCCTTTCCTTTCCTCCTCCTCTCTCAGTTTTGACTCTTCTTCGACCTTGCTTCTGGCAGTGAGCTCGGCCATGTGAAGGCTGCCTAGATGATTTCTGATGTGGGCAGCTACATCGGAGTTTGAAGGGTTGGAGAATGGTTTCTCTGCTAACTCAGCAATATCAAATCTGCTTAAGTGTAGCAGAGATGAGGCATTCAGCCTGTTAATCTCACCATTCTCTCTCTCAACAACAAAGTTGTGAGAAGAGTCTTCGAACCTCCACTGGACCATCTTCTTTCTGGGTACAAGAGATTGTCTTGGTACCCTATCTCCTTTCTTTGTGTCCAGTAGAGTCACCAGCCTTCTCCTCAGCTTCTTTTCTTCCTCATTCAATGTATCTGAATTGAGGCCAAGGAGTCTTGCAGCTTGGTCCAAAGTTCCTCTGGGCAGATCAAGAAACTCATCTCTTGTGAGGGAACTTGAGGATCCATCAACATAGGTCAGGTTGACTGTATCCTTCTCACAGGAGATGTCGCTCAGAGTAGTGCAGTTGATGAGCTTAGTTTTGATTGCCTTGAATTCCTCCATAGAGAGATGTTTAGAAGGCTGAGGGCATGGTTTGATTGGTTGTTGGGTAGGTTTAGGAGTTTGGGTTCTGGGTAAGGTTTTAGGTTGGATGATGGGTAGTTTAGGTGGTTGAGGTGAGGGAATTGGTAGTTTTGATGGTGTAGGTTCAGGGGTGAAGGGTTCAGGTTCAGTTTTGATTGGGAAGGGAAAGGATATAGGTTCAGGTTGAGGTTGGGTTTGGATATTGGGCTGAGAGGTGGCTTTGAGGTCATCCCCTGTCCCCTTCTATACATCTCCTTTCTTCTCCCCGCACGAATGTCAGCCTTGATGTCACTGACATGTCGTTGGAGAGTCTTCTCAGACATTGGACCCACTTGCCTGCCGGAGAAGCCATGAGCTTTAAGATAGTTCTTCATCCAAGCTTTCTCACCTATCTTCTTGGCGGCAGACAGTCCAGCCTTTTCTTCTTTCTTCTTCTTCTCTACCAGCTTCTCCCTTGCAGCTCTTCTTTCTCTCTTCTCCAATTTGATCTTGCCTCTTTGTTAACAGAGCCATAAGATCGTGTCACTATTGTGTGGAGACACAACTCCTCTTGAGAGAATCCTCTGGGAGTAGGAAAGTGATCCTTTCTCTCCTGAGCTGCAGATCCTTTTCTCTTCTTTTCTCAGCCTTTCTTCTTCCAAGGCCAACCTTGCAGCTTCTTCTTTTTGCTGTTTTGCAGCAAGGTTGCCTTTTCAAGCTCTATCAGCTCTCCTCTAATGGTAGCAGGAGTACATCTTCCGAAGCAGCCCTAGACTGACAAGTCTATCAATTACCTCCACCCTTCTTCTATTGTTGATTGCCTCTTGGTTGCTGCAGCTGCTTTGTACTTGCAGCTACAGTTTCCCAGTTGGCAGTCTTCCTTTCTTTAAGCTTCTCCAACCTTTCTTCTTCCTGAAGCTCTTCCGAAGTCATCTTCCTCTTGCCTTTAATGTCTTCGGAAGTGCTAGACTTTGGTGGTTCTTGGATAGAAGATCCAGGTTGGGTGGTGGGGGTAGGAGCTGAGGTCAATGCAGATGTAATAGCTAGTGGTTGGCTGAGAAAGTCCTCCCTATTAACCTCAGATGCAAGTCCAGAATTGCATCTGTGACTATTAGATCATCGGAAAGAGAAAATAGTCCTTCCGCAGCAGCAATCTCAGCTTCGGAAGTTTGTGTTGGTTCTTCCGAGGCTTCGAATTGTGCTTCGGAAGCTGTGAAAAACACACCTTCTGTCCCAACTGTTTCAGTTGCTGGGCCATCAGTCCTAGTTTCCCCTTCGAAATCAATCTCAGGTTCCACTTGGGCCTTAGGTTGACCAACTTCCTCAACAGTGGTAGGAGGTGCATTCAACCTCTGAAGCTCTTGAGCTCCAAAGTAAATCACAGACATATCCGGACTGGGTTGTTCATTAGGGACTCTAAAAGGAACTTGTTGAAGATCCTATTTAGATCCTGAAGCATCCTTTGATCCACTTGAAAACAACTGGAGGAGGCTCAGGGAAGATGGCAGCTTGTTGTCTTGAGCTCAAAGAAGTAAGAGCTTGATGATGGTATCCTGTTTGGCTTTGTTCCTCAACATTCTCCCCCTTTTTGGTAGCATCATCTTGAGAGGTAGATGAGCTAGAGGAAGAGGTCAAGGAGACTTGAACTGGTACATGCCTAACAGATCTCTCAATCTGTTTCTCAGCTAGTTTGGCCTTGAGACTTTCAATCTCAAGTTGCTGAGTGGCAGACCTATCCTCTAAAGTCTTAACCTTTGATTCAAGGTTTGAGACTTTAGAAAGTAGGTCTCTTATGGTGAGTTGCATTCTTCCCTCATCTTCTTTGAAGAATCACGGGGAGATGAGGTAACATACCTAGTATGTTCATCCTCACACCACCAGATGTGGTTTCTTGGCACCCTGGTTTCCCTTGCACAATGATGTCTCTTTCAGAGGCATCATAGGGCATGGTTGCCGTAGATTCAGTCTGACTGTCGTTACCACTGTCCTGAGGATCCATTGAGGCTCCTTCAGTAGTGGCAGCTGAATCTACATGAGTCCCCTCCACATCAGTGGGACTCACCTCAGTAGGGCTTTGCTGGTGTGGGCTAGAGACAAGAGGTTTCTCTAGGCTCTGTTGATCCTTAATAGGGTGTAGTGGATCAACTTCATCGCCTTTGAGAGACATAGTCTCTTCACCAGCTCCGGTCAATAGGTCAGTAAAAGAAAGGAATGAAGACCTAAGGACCCGGGACTTTGATCAATGTCAAAAGGCATTGAGCTGTCCCTTGGTGGCTGCTCAGGGGAGTATAGAGACTCACCCTGAGGGCTATCAGCTGGGGTTTTGGGCTCATGGGTCTGAGACTGAGGAGACTCAAGACCCATATTGAGGTCAATAGTGAAGGATTGGTGGACCTCTGGCTGAGTGGGAGCCCCTTGTTCCACTCTAGCCTTTTTGGTTTGAAGAGGAGGGGCTTGTTCAATCAGAGTAGATTGAACAAGGGTTCGTTTGGTACGTCTCTGGTAGGAGGTGATAGTGATTGGAGGAGAAGGTAGATTTGGAATGGTGAGGGTAGTTGCTGGTGTGGGTTCATCACCTGTGGGGTTAACAGGGATGTCACCAGGAGCCATTGGCTCAATCATACCTGGAAGTAGTGCGGTATCCCTTCCAGTGTAGTTGGTAGACACTCTCTTCAAGACTTTGAAGATGGTCGGCCTCATTTGGGGAGCAGACAGAGCAGCTGCACAGACAAGCTTACCCTGATCTAGCTCGCAGTTGATTATGTGCTGTAGAAATCTGGGATACATAAAGAATGTGTCCCTTTGCAGATTTCCCATAAGGTTAGTCAGCACAAACCTTGAGTAGTTGAAGCGCAGGCCTTGTACCAACCCATGAACTAAGCACCCGAGTTCATAGGGAATTTGATCCCATCCCCGGATTTGTTAGATAGACAGTGAAGAACCACATGTAGCAGGAACTTCCACTTGTAGGAGAAGTTGAATTTGTAGACTGTAGACCTGCTTACATCTCCACCGTATCCCATTTGGAGATAAGAGTTATCTAACTCAGATTTGGGGAATTCCGTCGGTGCGCCTTCATCATGGAGCTCAAGATGCTCCCTGATGATTTGTTCAGTGATGACCAACTCTTGGCCACAAACACTTGACCTGATAGCACGAACCCCGTTTAGGGTTTCAATCCGACCATTTGCCCAAAATTCGGACATTTGATTGGAGTAGATGGTAGGGTTTACGGTCAATGCTGTGTAGTATGAAGATTGGGCTAAGAAAGAGATGATATCAGAGAAGTCAGCATCCCTTGAAGAGTCAAGGAGTGCGACCTGGTTGTGCTGAGGGTTTAGAGCCATTTGAGAAAGATAGCAGAGGAAAAGTTCTGAGAGAGGTAAATTGGAGAAGAAGAAAGCTTTTAGGGCAGTGAATTTGGTAAAAAGAGTGTAAGTGATTAACCGGAAGTATTTAAATGGGTGAAATGGCGGTTTAAAGGGTGGTTTGGATAAGATGATGTGAGGGTTCAGTGGAGATGTGACAGGGGCGGTAAGGTTAGAGCCATTTAAATAATCCGACATCATTAACAAAATCTTTACTTTTTACAGAGTGGGGCCCAAAAGATTTCGTTACACAGTAAAATCTTTCTTCCGAGTATAAGGTATTTCCGAAGGTAAAGTTCTTCCGAAGGAAATGTACTTCCGAAGGTAAATAATTACTTCCGAAACACATGTTGCTTTCAGATGGAAGTATTAAGTGCTTCGGAAGTAGATCTGAGATAAACTCAATCGCTTCTTCCGAGACTTAGTACACTCCGAGAAGAAAATTATCCTATGAGAAATTTGCTTCGGAAGTTATGCTAGATATCTTCCGAAGGGAAGTTCTCTTCGGAAGAACTTATACTTAGATAAATAAGAAAGGATCTTTTGTAACAGGGCTTAGATTGTATTGACATAAGACTTTACACATTAAAAGGTTTTCAATTGAGATTAACTAGTCAATGTTTATCATCCCAATAGCTGTAATGAGATATTTAAATCTTTGTTCATCAAATGCTTTGGTGAACAAATCAGCATATTGTTCATTTGAATCAACTTTGATTAGTTTTATAAGATTTTTCTCATGAATATCTCTAATGAAATGATACCTGATATCAATGTGCTTTGTCTTAGAGTGCTTCACTGGATTTTCAGTGATGGATATAGCACTGTTGTTGTCAATGTGGATAGGAGTGCTCATGAAGTTGAATCCATAGTCAATCATCTGGTTTTGAATCCACAACAGCTGAGCACAGCAACTTGCAGCAGCAATGTATTCAGCTTCAGCAGTTGATGTAGAGACACAGGATTGCTTTTGCATTGCCATGAGATGATCTTCCACCAAGAAATTGACATCCACCTGATGTTGATTTCTTGTTGATGTTGCAGCCACCATAATCACTATCAGAGTAACCATAGAGATTAAAATCACTATTTCTTGGATACCAGAGACCTAACTTAGGTGCTCCTTTGAGGTATCTGAGGATTCTCTTGACAGCAATTAGGTGAGACACCTTTGGAGCAGCCTGATATCTTGCACAAATGCAAGTTGCAAACATGATATCAGGTCTACTTGCTGTGAGATACATCAGAGAACCAATGATTGCTCTATACTGATGTTGATCAGTATCCTCCCCTCAGAATCAGGGCATAAATCATGGTTTCTGGGTATGGGTGTCTTTGCTGCTTTACAATCCTTCATATCAAATCTCTCTAAGATATCATTGACATACTTAGATTGATTGATGAAAAAACCCTTCCTTCAGTTGCTTACCTGAATTCCAAGGAAAAAGTCCATTCCCATTATAGGAACTCATTTCGAACTTCTTTTCATAATGCTCTCAAAGTCTTTGCACATTTGGTCATTTGAGGAACCAAATATGATGTCATCGACATAGACTTGAACTAGCAAAATGTCTTTCCCAGACTTTCTGATGAAGAGAGTCTTGTCAATGGTACCTCTAGTATAACCATTCTTCAGAAGAAATTGAGACAATGTCTCATACCACAGCCTAGGTGCTTGGTGCAGCCCATATAGAGCTTTATCCAACTTGCACACATAGTTTGGGTGCTGTGGGTCTTCAAATCCTGGAGGCTGGCATACGTAGACTTCCCTATCTATATCCCCATATAGAAAGGCACACTTGACATCAAGCTGGTAGACAGTGAAATTCTTGGATGCAGCATAAGCAAGGAAGATCCTAACTGCCTCAAGTCTTGCAACAGGTGCAAAGACATCAGTATAATCAATTCCTTCCTCTTGAGTGTATCCTTGAACCACCAGTCTTGCCTTGTTCTTGATAATCAAGCCTCTGTCATCTCTTTTGTTTCTGAAAACCCACTTGGTGCCTATAGGTACTTGACCAGATGGTAGCGGACATAGGTTCCAAACCTTTTGTCTTTTGAATTGAAGCAGCTCCTCTTGCATTGATTCAACCCAGCTACTATCCTTCAAGGCATCTTCCACTTTTTGGGTTCCATTTGGGATAAGAAGCATGAGTACAAGCAGACATTCCCATTGTGAGTTTGTCCCCTTGTTCTCACACCCTCAGAGACTTCCCCTATGATGTTTTTAGCTGGATGAGTATTGTGAATTCTGAGTCTTGGAATCACCTCCAGTTGCAAAGATAGGTCCAAGTTGGACATATTTTGCTCTGGAGCTTGAATACTTGGTCCAGTTGCTGTTTCAATCTCATTCAATGAGGACTGATTGAATGAAAGAGAAACATCATCATTTCTTTGCTGTGAAGCATCATTAACAGTTGCCTGTTCCTTCAAAATGCTGCTTCCATCAGCTTGGTGTTGTGCAGGATCACCTGAGGAGACTTGAAGATCATCAGGTGAATCCCTTGTTGAAGTTCCACTATTCTTGAAATGGTTATGCTGTCAGATCTTTCAATAGTGGGAACTTGATTTGTGTTGCTCTTGGAGAACTTGGAGCAGGTCTGGGAAGCTCAAACAGTTGATCTTCATCAGAATTGCTTTGAGCACCTGTTCCAGCTGAAACATTCTCACAAGATGGTTTAGAATAGTTTTGAAACAATTCTAAATCAAAAATATGATCAGGGCCATTCCCCCTAACACAAGGAGTGTGCTCATTAACTACAATGTTGGAGGATTCCTCAGATTGTTGGTTTTTAATATTATAAACCCTGTATGCTTTAGAATAGGAGGAATATCCAACAAAGATAGCATCATCTGACTTTTCAGCAAATTTTGCCAAATTGTCTTTTGTGTTAAGTATGGTACACCTGCTACCAAAGGACCTTAGAAAGCCAATGAACGGTGGCCTCTTGTTCCATAACTCATAAGGGGTCTTTCCATGTGGCTTTACTACAAGAACTCTGTTCTGCACATAGCATGCAGTGCTGACTGCCTCTGCCCAGAATGTTAGAGGCAGCTTTGAATCAGCTAACATAGTTCGAGCAGCCTCAATAAGTGTCCTATTTCTCCTCTCAGCAACACCATTTTGTTGAGGAGTTCTAGGAGCACTGTATTGTCTGGCAATCCCTTTTGAGTTACAAAATGAGTCAAGAACAAAGTTCTTAAACTCAGTCCCTTGATCACTTCTAATTATTTTAACCTTGTGATCAACTTGATTTTCTATTTAAGAATAAAAGATTTTAAAGTTTCAGCAGTTTCATCTTTAGTTCTTAAAAAGAATACCCATGTAAATCTAGTAAAATCATCAACTACCACAAGGCAATATGATTTCCTTCCAATGCTCATTATACTTGTGGGACCAAATAGATCCATGTGCAATAAGTGTAATGGAGTAGTGATAGAGTTAACAACTTTGGATTTATGAGAAGACCTGTGTTGTTTCCTTTCAGGCAAGCAACACAGTTATCTTTGCAGAAAAATTCCTTTTTAGGCAAACCATGTACCAAGTTATTTTAGCCAATTTATTCATTGTCTTAAAATTGACATGACACATTCGTTTATGCCATAGTGTTGACTCATCACTATCAGCTTTGGAAAGAAAGCATGATACTTCTCCCATTGGGGAAGCATTGTTCATATCAAGCTTGTACATATCCTCTCTCCTGGGAGATCTAAGAAGCACCAATTCCTGAGGAATTGTCATCCCAGGTTTGAGGATGATGCACTCATGTTGTGTGAAAAGCATTTGATGCTTTTGATCAAAAACTGAGAAACACTTAACAGGTTGTGTTCAAGCTGTTTGACAAAATTAACTTTGTCAACTTTTAATTTTCCATTGGATATACTTCCTCTGCCAGAAAATATCCTCCGGCCTCACCTCCAAACTGGACAGGACCTCCATCATAATGTTGAAATTGTTGAAGGAGAGATTTGTTCCCTGTCATGTGCCTGGAGCATCCACTATCTACAATCCAATGTTGTTATTCTTGTCATATGGATGTCCCTGCACATAAGGTGAGATAATTAGTTTTGATTGGAAACCCAAGCCTTATTGGTCTTGGGTTCTTCCAATGAGAGTGACATGATTGAACCAAAGTTTATGCATGGGGGTTCAATAGATGTCTTTGAAGAAGAGGTTTGGGCTACAGCATCTTCCTTGATCTTCCATTCCATCCCTTGGTTGATCATAGAAGATGAGCTTGATGAAGCTTTTGTAGCTTGGCATTCTTCCGAAGCTTCTTTCTTTTGGAAGAGACCTTCACCACCTTTTCTTCCGAAGCAGTCTTCTTCTGGGATGGTTTCAAGGGGGACTCTTTTGTGAGTCTTTGCAGCTTTCACTTCCGAAGCCTTTTTCCTCTCGGAAGAAGAGTTTTCTTCCGAGAGAAGCCTTGCTTCGGAAACAAGCTTTCCCTTTTTCACCACTTGAACCATTTGATATGGTCCAAATGTGAAACCTTCCCTGACTCCTTCCCTTTAACATTATTTGCATAATGTGTGCTAGCACGATTGTAGTAACAATCTTTAGCCATGTGGTTTTGCAGACCACACATTATGCATGCAATGTTAATTTTCTGGGAATTTGAGGGTTGCTGTTTCTTGTTCTTTTCTCCTCATTAGCAACCTTCCCTTTAACTTCTGATCCTTTGGTAGGATAGGAGTACTGGTACTATACTCCTTTCCTGAATCAGAAGGTCCAACCACCTGGAATCCTGCTGATATGAATACACCCTTTTGCTTTGGGTCTATCTTCATGGATTCAGCCACCTTCTTGGCAGTTTTCCTGGCTGCTTTAGCCCTACTTCTTCTGGCTTTGGTGGTCAGGGTTTAATCATCATTGGCCTGGGAGGGCACAATTACCTGTTCCTTCCCTGTGATGGTCATGGTTTCCACAGTTGCATCACTCTTTGACTCTTTACAAGGTGGGTCAACAGATGGAACCTCTTGCTCTTCAGTATCACATCTTGGTTGTCTTATAGACTCATAAGAGTGTGGTGGAGCAATTTCATTGGTTCCCAACCCACTTTTGTTTTGATAGCAAAGTTTGGAGTGAGAGGATGATGCAAGTATGGCTTGGAAGTTTTGCTCAGAAATAGCATACTTCCTGGCTTGAGCCTCAGCTGTGACAAGCTGGGCTTGAGCCTCACTCAATTTGGATATTAAATCCTTGATTTGAGTCTTGTAGTTGGTGTGTTCATGTTTTAAAAGAGATACAGTTTTCTCTAACTCCTCAATTTTCTTTTGGTAGTCAGATTCAGCTCTTTTAAAGTCAGATTTTAGCACATTTAAAGACTCAATATCGGATTTAATTTCCATATTGTAGTCCTGGTACAATTTAACCTTTGCAATACAAGCAAGGGTACAGAGATGTTCATATACCTTATTTTCATCTGTTCCTGCCATGAGTGCTTGAGCTGGAGTCACATCTTGAACCATAAAGCTCCAGTCACTTCTTGAGCCATAGCTGCTGTTTCAGTTGACTTCCCGTTGGGCTTTGGTGTAGAAGGATGTGTGGAGGCCTGTGAGGTTCCCGGTTGGATTTGGGAGCCTTGCATTCCCTTGCAAAATGGCCAAGCTGGTTACAGTTGTAACACTTAGCCTTGCTCTTGTCAAACCCAAACTTGCTATGATTGGGTTTTGAGGGAATTGCCTTCCAGTTCTCTTAAAGAACTTCTTCGCTCTGTAGGTTAGAAAAGCCATTTGCTGGACAATGTCCACATACTCTATGTCATCTGGACTGAAGCACTCAAGATCATCAAAGCAGAATTGATGATCATTGGAGTGTCCACTCCCTGAGACAAACGCACAGCCCTCCTGAAGGAGCTTTGCTGAGCTTGATGAGACCTTGGAGTCTTAGGGAATGTGATGTAAGGCCCAGATGAACAAGATGGCTGCTGGGTGATCGGGTGGTGAAAGTTCAATATTTAATGGCTTTATTTCCATGGTTTACATGTAAATTTATGAGAAATAGAGTTACTTTTGGGATTATTTTGTGGTTATAGGTTAAACATGAAGAATACGAAGAAATTGGAAGAAAGGGACGAGAATTGGAGCTCAAGAAGTCCAGATATGATAAACCGAAGTTGTACGGCAACGGTATTTTAAAACGAGCATAACTTGAGCTAGGAATTGAGTTACGGGACCCATAACCTATCAACGGAAAGGTCTCGAAAACTACACATGAAAATCAAGATTGCACAGGAAGGTGGCGCCACTGACGCCTCCATAGGCGCCACCGACGCCGGGGTCCGGGTTTTTGTTGAGATGGAGCCTATTTTGAAGGGATTTAAAAGAAAAAAAACCCTAATTCGAAAAATATCTTTACAACAGCAATCTTGGACGAAATTTGGCAATTTGGGGATCCTTCTCAAGCTCTTCTAAATCAAGAACATCGATTTCATCGAAATTACATGATCAATTACGTTTTTGTTGAAGAATCGATGAAGATGCAAGGCTAAATCCATTGTGATTCACTTCGGGGGACGGGTTTGTGCAAGTTCTAGTTTTCTTCGTTTGTAACCTAGATTGGGATTGAATCTTGAACCTTTAAGTTCTTTTGGATTCAATTTATGATTTGATTCGTTAAACGGTTTAACTATGATTTAACCTAATTTTGATATTCTTTAACTTTGGTTGTCTTTAATCATTGTGTGAGTAATTATTAGACTTAGGGTTTCATGATTCAAATTGGTAATTGTGTGAATAAGGTCCTTTAAACTTTAATCCATAATTATCACGTAAATCATATCATGTATAGGTCACCATTAATGGCTTCTCATTAGGGTTCATTTAAGAAAGATTGTAACTTTGCCAAACCTGAATCCTGAAGTGGATTGCTTTTCAATCAAGATTGTTAAAAAACTTAAACTTTATTTCGTTAAATTAATTAATTCCCAATTCAATTAATCAAGCAATTTCCTTTTTCAATGTTTAATTCTTTTAGTTTAATCGTTACTAGCACTTTCCTGTGATTCCCTGTGGATTCGACACCCTGCTTACCCTTTACTATTAAGGGTGATTAGGTACTCTTTAATTTATATTTTTGACCGACCACACGACATCGATCAAAATGGCGCCGTTGGGGAATCGTTGCGCTTAGTGTTAGTAATAGTTATTTATTTTCTAAAAAAAAATCCTAAAAAAAAACAAAAAGATTTTCTTTTCTTATTTTTCATTTATTTATTCTTTTATCGTTCGGAATTACGCGTGGTATCTCCTTCTTGTTTGCAGGTAGTTTCTTTGCACGCTTAGTATAATCTCAAGAATTTTGATATTATCATGGATTGCGACTGGGATAATGATCCATGTATGTGTTGCGGAAGTCTTTATCATTGGGTTCAAGATTGTCCAATGTTCGAGAGAAAATATGGAAACATAGAAAGAAGATGTTCTGAATACAGGCGACAAATGGGATATGTGAGGGCAAACTATGAATATGAAGAAACCAACTCGTATTATCCACACTATGAAGCACCTCCACCATCATATTTTCAAGAATATTCTCATCCAAACATAGAATACAAATATGCCCAACAATGGGATGTCAACCACTATGAACCCAAGATGTCAAATTTATCAAGTTACCAAAGAGGAGGATGATGACTACTTCCTGAATATTCTCAAGTGTTATACGAGAAGCGCCAAGGTTCGATGAACTCTAACCATGATGAAATCTTGAACATGTTGATAGAAATGAAAAAAAGAAGACAAAGAAAGAGATAAAACACTCAGGTATTGGTTAAGCAAGTTGGCCAACTGGTTGAGGATATGGCTCAACTAAGACAAGAGCGATTTGAGTTGAATAAGGATACCGTGATTAATAGTGATGTGTTTGAAGAGGTTACAGAACTTCAAGAGCAGGAACATGTATGCTTAAAGTTGATAGAGAATATAACACCTTTAGATGAGCCAAAGCCTAAAATAATCCAAGTTTATCCTGATCCTTCTCCCATGCTTATCATTCCAACAAAAAAAGTTGGAGAAGAGGGTTTGAGGACAAAGAAAAAGAAGGTGACCTTACAAGACAATGGAAAAATCATCGTAAAATGGCTCTGCACCAAATATTCAATTGACTTGCCGATTATTGGAAAGCAACTACGAAACTGGCATGTCAACTACCGAGCGTTTATCGGGAATTCGGTAGGCAAATGTGCACTTAAGCCACCATAACAAATATCAGGTACGGTCTGGCTGAAGACCTAAAACTTAGCGCTACTTGGGAGGCAACCCAAGGCATTTTGTTTTTTTATTGATTATTTATTTATTTATTTATAATTTATTTTACTTTAAGAACTTTGTGGGTGTGTTCACTAGAAACCCTCACGAGACTACACTCGTCCACCCGGGTCTATCGGATGGTTTAAAAGGCTTGTTGCATATGCTAAATGCAACCGTGATTCCTACGAAAGTGAGTTTAGGACGTTTATCAAAGTGATTTTTTTTCTATTTATTAAAAAGTTAACTATTTTAAATCAAATTTCACTTGAAAGATGCATTGAAGACAATGCAATAATTTAAGTGTGGGGAAGTGGATGCATTATTGATTTTAATGTAAGGTGCTAATCATGAAGTGAGAACTTCGGTTCTACACGGGGTTTAGTATGTTTTGTAGATTAGTGGACGAGACGTTGAAGATCACTAGTACAATTAAGATCTTGCCATAAAGATATAACCAGGTGCATTCGTTTCCCTTATTAATTGTTAAAAATAGTTAATTTGTAGTTAGTTTTAATTTTTGGTTATTAATGGTGTGTCCCCGACTGATTGTAAATGATTTGAGAATGTGATAAGATTGGATTTGATCTTAAAATTCTCTTGTTCTCACACTAATAGTAACATTTAGTTAGTACATTGGGGGCAATGTACATCTTAAGTGTGGGGATGAGGGGAGTTATGGAGAATTAACAAAAAAAAAATTAACATCCCGTCAAGCTTTAATTTTTGTAAAAGTTTTCTAGTAAAGTTTAGCGTGTTTATGAAATCAGATTTTTCAATATAAGTCACTTGTTGTTTATTAAAAGATTGATGTAGATCCTAGGTCATGGTCATATTCTATAAGTTGGGAGATAAAATATTTCTAGCGGGTCGTTTTAGAAAATGTGACGGATGTCTGGTTAGTGTTAACAAGATTTTGATATAATAAATTCATGTGCATATCGGTAGCCTAAATTCCTACTTGGTGAGATTTTGAGCCTATTACTTAAAACACAATTATGTATTCATTTGTTGAGAGTAGGCCATATACTACGTTTGTTACAGAACTTGTATTGTTTGATGCATACCAAGACCATAAGCAAGATGTTTGCACATAAATGACAAAGGCAATTTAGGAACCCATTTACTTATTATCGTTTGTTATTGTTATCCATCCTAGCCTTTAGTAGCCATGTTGAGCCTTAAGCCATTCGTTTGTTAAAACCGATGCATAAAGCTTAAGTTTTTAGTTGATAACCGATTGTTAAGCTGTTCAAAGTAAAAGAGCGTCTGAAGTCAAGCTTATAAAAAGTTGAAAAAATAGTGAAAAAAAAATGAAAAAAAAAATGAAAAAAAAATGAGAAAAAGTATTGTTCAAAAAGGATCAAAGTGATTTAGCTCTGTAAGTCAAGTTGATAAGGATGGTTTAACGATTTGGTTTATATCTATGGTTGTGGTAGTCACTTTTAAAAGCCAAAAATTTCCTACCCGTACCTAAGCCCAAAAACCCGTAAGTCCTTTAGATGTGTGCAAGATCTATGCAAGTGGTGGAGGTGTGATTGCTATACAAGCTTATGTGGACAAGATGGTATATTGGGTTATTGAGCGACTACACTAGTACATATTTTACTAGTCCAGATATAAGCCGAGAAGAGTGAATTATTGTGAGGGGTGTGTACATGAGACTAAAAATCAAAATCATGTTAATCATAGTTGGGTGATGTCTTATTTTGCATATAATTGACTTGCTAGGATGTAAGTTTATTGAACAATATAAATCTTATATATAAGGGCATGACCTTGGACCTTAATTGATTTTTAAAAAAAGTGACTAGTGATGTATATTTTCAATGATGGTTTTATAAACAAAAATTGAGCTTTGCTTGAGGACAAGCAAAAGGTAAGTGTGGGGATTGTGATCGGGTGGTGAAAGTTCAATATTTAATGGCTTTATTTCCATGGTTTACATGTAAATTTATGAGAAATAGAGTTACTTTTGGGATTATTTTGTGGTTATAGGTTAAACATGAAGAATACGAAGAAATTGGAAGAAACGGGACGAGAATTGGAGCTCAAGAAGTCCAGATATGATAAACCGAAGTTGTACGGCAACGGTATTTTAAAACGAGCATAACTTGAGCTAGGAATTGAGTTACGGGACCCATAACCTATCAACGGAAAGGTCTCGAAAAACTACACATGAAAATCAAGATTGCACAGGAAGGTGGCGCCACTGACGCCTCCATAGGCGCCACCGACGCCGGGGTCCGGGTTTTTGTTGAGATGGAGCCTATTTTGAAGGGATTTAAAAGAAAAAAAACCCTAATTCGAAAAATATCTTTACACACAGCAATCTTGGACGAAATTTGGCAATTTGGGGATCCTTCTCAAGCTCTTCTAACATCAAGAACATCGATTTCATCCGAATTACATGATCAATTACGTTTTTGTTGAAGAATCGATGAAGATGCAAGGCTAAATCCATTGTGATTCACTTCGGGGGACGGGTTTGTGCAAGTTCTAGTTTTTCTTCGTTTGTAACCTAGATTGGGATTGAATCTTGAACCTTTTAAGTTCTTTTGGATTCAATTTATGATTTGATTCGTTAAACGGTTTAACTATGATTTAACCTAATTTTGATATTCTTTAACTTTGGTTGTCTTTAATCATTGTGTGAGTAATTATTAGACTTAGGGTTTCATGATTCAAATTGGTAATTGTGTGAATAAGGTCCTTTAAACTTTAATCCATAATTATCACGTAAATCATATCATGTATAGGTCACAATTAATGGCTTCTCATTAGGGTTCATTTAAGAAAGATTGTAACTTTGCCAAACCTGAATCCTGAAGTGGATTGCTTTTCAATCAAGATTGTTAAAAAACTTAAACTTTATTTCGTTAAATTAATTAATTCCCAATTCAATTAATCAAGCAATTTCCTTTTTCAATGTTTAATTCTTTTAGTTTAATCGTTACTAGCACTTTCCTGTGATTCCCTGTGGATTCGACACCCTGCTTACCCTTTACTATTAAGGGTGATTAGGTACTCTTTAATTTATATTTTTGACCGACCACACGACATCGATCACTGGGTGTATGACAGGTACTGCTGAGACTGGGAGATACCTGAGCCTTCAGCAACCATTAAAGCGTTGCTAGCAGGAAGGCTCAAGGGTCTGCTTGCTTGGTGACCCTTCTTACTTTCCATTTCCAAACGGTATCCATCAAGGATCCCATAGAGTTCGGTCATGGTGAGAGTGTTTAAATTCTCTGTTCTCTTAATGGAGACACAATAGAAAGTCCACTCACTGGGTAGAGCACTCATGAACTTTCTGGTAAGGTCTCTAAGTTCTTGAGTGATTCCCACAGATTGGAGGGAGGAGATAAGATCCATATACCTGAAATATTGCTGGCTAAAAGTTTCTCCAGCAACATAGGTGAAGTTCTCAAACTGCTGCTTCAGTGAGTCCTTCTTTGAATCATTAGAGCTCGAGTACATTTGAGCAAGTGCATCAAAGAGTTCTTTGGCTGACTTACAATGCTCAAACCCCACCATGATGGAGTTTGGGATTGTGGTCATGAGAACAGTCATATTATTGCTGTCTATGTCAAGCTTCTTCCTGTCTTCATCGGAGTAGTCTTCAACAGCCTTCTCGATCATGGCACCGTTTCCACCAGCAACTTTTGGCTTGTACGGGCCATTAACGATGGACTGCCACATCTTGCTATCCTGGTATCTGATGAAGCCTTCCATTCTTCTGCTCCAAGACCTGAAGTTTTCAGGGTCGATGATGGGAGCTTTGGTCATCGTTCCCATTTCAACTTCAGATTTGATGAGGGCCATTTTTGAGTGAGGTATAAGGAGGAGTGAAAAACTGGTTGATTAGGATGGTAAGATCTCACAATCAAGAGCCTAAAAAGCTCTGATACCAATTGCAGGATCGGGTTTTGTCACTTAACACTTGTAATTCTCTCAAACTCACTTATAATATCACTCAAACAAGATGAAGCAATGCCTTTAACAAGAGTTGATAATAATATAATAAGTAATCAAAGGAACAAGCAGGAGTATTTTCAAGGTACTTGTATATATTACTTCTCAACTCAAGATTACAAGACACTTACAAGCATAGAACATGAGTTACAATGAGAAACTATATATACTAGATCCTACAGCCGGTTATACTTGATACCAGCTGGAAACCTACGACTAAAGCATATACTACAATGCTAAAGTTAAGGTATCTTAGATAAAGTATTATCTAAGATATGGTAGTCATGACATGTCCATGACTTACCTTTTGTCACCAACTAAAGATGGCAACTGTACTTAACATAAAAGGTAAACAGTAGATTAAAGTATGGTCAACTACATGGCTTTTGAGAAAATGCCATGCAGTATCTCAGAGATTTGCAGCGGACTGTCAGACAGACCATACTTATGTCTACTGGATAATAGAAGTGTCTTCCGAAGGTTAACTGGCTTCGGAAGAACAAGTTCTTCCGAAGCCACTTATACTTCGGAAGATGCTTCTATGCTTCCGAGGCTTTAAGGACTTCTTTATACTTCGGAAGTTGACTTTAGAACTTTGTCTTCAAGTCTTGATTCTTCGGAAGTAACTTCTTTATCTTCGGAAGTTGGAGTTTTCCTTCGGAAGTGTATTTTACACTTAGACTTCGGAAGACCTCCTTCTTTCTTCGGAAGTCCCACACTTGGCTTCGGAAGTCCTTTGTATGTTGTACTCAAAATCTTCTAAGTGACATGGTTTTGGTTGCAACAGCCTCTCTAGATCCAACATCTTGTTCCTTCACCTTCAACTGATGATAACCAGATCGAAGATCTATCCTCGAAAACCAACTGGCACCCTGAAGCTGATCGAACAAATCATCTATCCTCGGTAAGGGGTATCGGTTCTTCACCGTCAACTTGTTTAGCTCGCGGTAGTCAATGCACATCCTCATACTACCGTCCTTCTTCTTTACAAACAGGACCGGAGCACCCCAAGGTGAGATACTCGGTCTAATGAACCCCTTATCAAGGAACTCTTGCAACTGCTCCATCAACTCTTTCATCTCGGTCGGAGCCAACCGATACGGTGCCTTGGCAACAGGTTGGGCACCCGGTATCAGATCAATTTGAAACTCGATCTCTCAGTCAGGTGGCACTCCTGATAAGTCTTCTGGGAACACGTCTGGAAAGTCACACACAACCGGTACATCGGCTAGTTGTGGTGTTGGCGTATCCACATCCTTTACGTAGGCCAAGTAGGCACTACATCCACGCCTCATACACTTTCCCGCCACCGCCATCGAGATCACCTTCGGAATCGTAGTAACCCGATCACCATAAACCGTCACTGAACTACCGTCAGGCGCCGACAACTGAATCATCTTCTTGTGACACACAATGTTCGCCTCGAAGTCCGCTAACCAATCCATCCCAAGAACCAAATCAAAACCACCTAAGGTCATCACGAACGGTCTAACAGGAAACTTATGACCCTCAAGTTCCACATCACAGTTCTCTATCATCTCGAAAATCCTGGTAGGCTTACCTATGGCAGTTTCTACATCAAAGGACGCATCAACACGTCTACTACTAACAGGAAGCTTAGCGCAGAAAGCAGCAGAAATAAAACTCTTACTAGCACCAGAATCAAATAACACAGATGCTAAAGTTTGGTTCACTAGAAACGTACCGGACACAACATCATGGTCCGTCCTAGCTTCCTCCTGTGTCATGGTGAATGCCCCGGCGCTCGCCCTCAGTCCTTCACCTCCTATCTTCTTCGCCCCGGAGCTCTCACCCCTCGACCTCTTACAATCTTTGCTCATATGACCCTCTTCACCACAGTTATAGCATCGGACTATACGACAGTCCTTTGCCATGTGCCCCGCCTTTCCACACTTGAAGCACAAGTTCGACCCCAACCTGCACTCCCCACTATGCTCCCTTCCGCACTTGCCACACCTTCTCGATCCCGCACTCGACGTAACCACACGTCGGTCATCCACTCGTGCCCTCTTATTACCCGTCGAGGCATCACCCCGACCAAACCTCTTCCTCAGCCAGTTTCGATCACCACCGCTCTTCCTGCCACCTTCAGTCACCACCATCGTTTGCTCATCATACAGTCTTCCCGCCAAATCCACCGCCGACCTAAACGTGCTCGGCCGGGCAGCGATCATGTGCCTGCGAATATCCGCTGGCACACCCTGAATATACCTCTTGATCTTTTGGGATAGAGGTGTCACCTTATCCGGCACCAGACGTGCCATCTCATTGAATTTTGTGGTGTACTGTTGGTGAGTCATGGTTCCCGCCTCCAGTTGCAAGAACTCCCTTTCGACCTTGTCCATTTCCCGATGAGGACAAAACTCCTCAATCACCAACCTTTTCAGCTCAGACCATGTCATCCTCCCAATGGCCCTGCTACCCTCGGCTTGGACAATATTGTCCCACCAACACAGAGCCGAATCCACAAAAGAATGGGTAGCAAACTTCACCTTCTTGTCCTCCCAGCATTCGCCGAATCCACAAGAACGACCTCTATTTCCCTCACCTACTGGTGAGCAGCAGCAGCAGCAGCAGTGCCGTTTCCATCAAAAGTTGGGGGCTTGCATCTCATAAACGCCCCATAGTTACAGCCTCGTACCACCCTTGCACGGGCTCATCTTCTTCCTCTTCCTTATTATCGGAGAAAATCGTTTCAGGCTCCAGTTGTTCCCGCTCCCCCGAGGCCCTATTCCTCTCCTTTCTTTCTCCCTCTTTCACAGCCTTGATGACTTCGGTCACCACAGACGGTAAGATTGTCTGCATGACCTGATGTACTTCTTCAACAACAGTCTCCTTTACCGAGGCCCTCAGGTTTGCACTCTCATCCCCAGCCTCCGGATGAGGGGTCTCAGGTTCTTCAGGAACCTCCTTATCAGCTATAGGCCTTCCTCTTTTAGGTCGCTGTTCAGTATCAGGACCACCACGTCCTCCACCTCTAGAAGCTCTAGAAGATCTACCACCAGCCATTCTCTATCACACTAAAAGATTCAAACACCAACACGGTCATTCAAGGAAACAGCTCAGTTTATGTCAAGTATAGTAAGTCCCTAATTAAAGTGGCCAGTTGTGATTAGCCACTTACTTTACTCTTCATACCCCAAGTATTACATGTCCTGACTACATCAGTATTTAAATCTACATACAACACATAACCACATACCATGCGCACATAAAATCGGTTAACTTTAAGAAAATACCTGATGGCACGCAGCTACTCAGATTGGCATCCCATCCCCTTTTCGTCCCATTTTCAATTTAAGTTAAGGTTTATTTTGAAAATTTACCCATTTCACTTAAACTTTGGCTCTGATACCAACTTGTAAGGCCCCGTTCCCAGGACGCCTACAGTTGGTTATTCATCGCACATAAAACATATAATTACATTTGCTTCATGAATATATTGCAACGGAAACATTCAAAAATGACATCTCATTTTATTATAAACACTTTTGCCAAATAATACATCATTATCCGATTACAAAACAAATGTTTGCATTACATCACAAAAACTTTATAAATGGATGCCATCCCAAAAGAGCCGAGTAGCCTTGCAGTGCCATCCTCAGCAATCATTACCTGCCAACTGGAAAACATATAAAAAGTCAGCGTTGCTGAGTGAGTTCTAGTTTTATAATAAAACATACTTTACTTTCATTAAAAACTATTCCTTTTCTCATGCGATCATTCATCATACGTATACACAGATAATGTCATTATTATCTTTCATCACATTCGTTATCTTTCGTTCTTTTCATACGTTCATTCTTCCGAGTCTGTTGCGACGACAGAGTCGCTCACCTCAATAACAATCTCAACGATTGCACGCTATCCGAGTCTGTTACAACCATAGGGTTGCTCACCTCATTGCCAATCTCAACGATAGCACGCTATCCGAGTCTCTTGCAACAACAAGGTTGCTCACCTCATGGCAACATCACGATAGCACGCTCTTCGAGTCTCTTGCAACAACAAGGTTGCTCACCCCATGGGCAATCTCAATGATTTCACGTCATCCGAGTCTCTTGCAACACAAAGTTGCTCACCCCAACTATGTGCTTGCAAGCCTTTCCTTCGTTCATTCATCATTCATAAATGCATGCATTCTTACTTCATGTTTCTCTTTCATTATCTTTCACTTTACGTTACATAATACTTCGTTCATTCATTAACATGACACGTAAAGCCACAAGAAAGATAAAAATACATCATAATAAGGAACATATCATACACATTCATCAACATCATATAGGGCAACATCATACATACATAACATGCATAAACATGCAACATCATCATCATCATCATGCCCAACATGCTCCCTAAAGTCATAACAATCATCTTACATGCTCTTACGGGAACCTTTACGTCAAAACTTACATCTGCACTTTTCCCCGAAAGTCAGAAGTCGAACTACACTTTCCTCCGAGTGCAACAGCCCTATTCGGGCGTATGGACACCCTTCAGTCGCATGGCCTCCATGCGACTGAACATCAGGCGATTGGACTCATGCGGATGTACATCTATGCGAATGGACATCCAGTCGTGCGTATGGACCTCATGCGGATGGAACTAATGCGAATGAGCACCTATGTGACTGACCTCATGCGAATGGACTCATGCGACTAAGCATCTATGCGACTGGACCCTCAGTCGTATGACTCCCCATGCGACTGGACTCCCAATCGTGCGAATGAAACCTTAGTCGTGCGATTGAACCCTCAATCGTGTGAATGAATCCCAATCGTGCGAATGACCCTCAATCGCCTCTCAATCGGCCGTATGGCCTTCATTTAATCGCATAGCCCTAGCTGATGCAGAATGGAGTTCATCCCGAACCCAATCTGCCATTTTCGGCCTCCAAGCTCATCCAAACCCATTCTAAGCCTAAATTAACCATCCTAGACCTTAGGAATGCATACCACAACACCATACAAGCACACACAAGCCCGGAAACATACACGAAACACATTACACACATCACACCTAAATGGGTCAAACATATACACACACAAAAACAGGTTTTTGATGCTTTCCAGCCCCAAAATCAGTTGAAAACAAGTAAAAGTGGGGTCCTAGAACTCACACAAACGAGCACAACGACAAGGGCTTCGATTTGGCTTGCTACACAACGAGTTTGGCCACCCGAACCACCCGAACCGACCCCTTTTTCCCCTTTTCTTCTTCTTTCCCTCTTCTCCTCTCTAGATGGCTGATTTGTGAGTATGGGGGAGGGGGTAAGGGCTGCCCTCTCCCTTATATACTCCCACTCGCCCGACTTTCTTTCGTTGGCGAGTTTGGTCCCTCGACTTTGGACTTTATTTCTTTTTCTTCCTTCGTCGGCTTCAAAATAATAAATAAGCGGGTGTTACATCCCACTAACCATTCTTCCATAAATCTCTTACCCACAGGCCACCACCTTCGCCAATTGCCACCGTAGTCGCTCCCCATTACTGCCACTATCGTCAATTACCACCGTCAACCATAGCCTACACCCTTTTGCTTGCCTGTTGTAACTTAAATGTTGAATCTCACTTTCATTCATTTTACAGAACCCCCTGCCACCATCAGCCACCACTATCGCTTACAACATTGACGACCAACGCCACTTAAGATTATTAAAGTGGGTTTGGGTAGATATGACCCACATAAACTTTGTTGGATGTACTAACATTATTAAAATGGGTTTGAGTCATCTTGACCCATTTCCACTTTATGTTGTATGTATATAAGTTTATTGCATGTGGGCTTGGGGTTTTTTAACCCGTTTAAACTTTTATATTTAGATGTATTAAATTTATTGGATATTGGTTTGGGTCATTGAAAGTTAAGAGTTGTTATCGTTTATTATTTATAACAAATTGGTTATCCACATTATAGTAGCTATGCTATCAATAACGAATTATATAATAATTCATCGACAAGCTCGAGTGGAGATGAGATGTCGGTAAATGAGCCTTTATGTCATAAAAAAGGTTTAGGTTCTCTGCATTCTCATGTACGAGGCGTTGGTTGAACAGTGAGAAATGTAACCCGAGACGTGTTCCCTGTGTAATCAAAGATGAAGAGGATCGACTAGCGAACCAATGTTCTGAAAGACAAGATCAGACTATAGTGGAGTTGCAACAAAGAATGCGTTTTTTTTCCTAGAACAAATAAGCAATTACTAGTGTTAATTAAAACACAATTTCCAAATTGCCCACCTAATGAAGAAGATGATCATGATCAATATGATTAGGTAGTTTGTTTTTATTCGATTAAATTTATTTGGTTGATACGATATAAATTCTTAATATTTCTATTTTTACGATTAATTATGCTAGAAAAAGTTAAATAAACCGTCAATAATATATAGTTGTTTCGTGAGAATCAACGGAACTTAATTATAACCTTATTTTCTCACTATGATTCTGTTGCATAATGACCTTTCGCTACAAGCAAGAGACCCTTTGTCCCGATGACATGTGGTTGCTATATGTACTTTTAACATATATCGATGACATGTTGTCATGTGTCATAGGTATAAATTAACCAAAATAAGTGTAAAGTGTCATCAAAATAAGCGTCATCAAAGATAATTCTATAGGAATGGCATATCGCCACGATAAGTATCGAGGAAACGCACTTTCTGAATTTAGAATTAAAAATTTTATTTTCTGACCTATAGTGATGACATGTCGTCACTATAGAGAATTTGACATTATATTGATGACATATCATCGCTATAGGCTCAACAACGCGTATGCTATGGTGGTTTTCTTCTGTCATATGACAACCAATACCCTCATATTGCTTATGACTTATAGCGATTACATGTCGTCACTATAAACTAATTGTTTGTTTCAAGTAATTAAATATTAACAATTGAAACCTAAAAAAATAATCTGCATTTCAAATATAGGTTTTTAACAAACAATTATATCTAACCAAAAATAATTCATGCAAATCCAATGAATGTACACATGCTAATGACCACGAGGTTGTTGTTTCTGCCGCCAGTAATACATTATTTCCATTTGTTCTTGAGTATTTGTTGTAGTTCTTGTATTTGTTGGGCTTGTTTTCTTTGTATTGCTTAACTTTGTTATTGTTGTATGTCTAAGTTGTGAAATTTCATCAAATCGGGGGTGTAATGTCTCACAAGATGACCAGCGCCCTGATATGTGTATATGTCCATGCATTTGACCTAAGGCACGTTCAAGACACTGAATCTCATCAACTACAGATGAGTAACCACCGGTCTCTCTCAATGATCTTATGTACTCATCTTGAATTCGTTGCTACATTAAACATATTGAATATTTAAGTGTATTAAAGTTTGTTCAGGTCATTTTGACCTGTTTAAACTAACACTTGTATATTTGAAGTGTAGTAAAGTTTGTTTGGGTTATTTGACACGTTTAAGCTAACACTTAGATATTTCAAGTGTATTAAAGTGTGTTCAGATCATTTTAACATGTTCAAACCAACACTTGGATATTTCAACTTTTATTAAAATGTTGGGTCATTTTGACTATTTTAAATAAACACTTGGATATGTCAAAGTGTATTAAAGCATGTTCGGGTCATTTTGGCCCGTTTAAACTAACACTTGGATATTTCAAGTATATTAAAGTGTGTTCAGGTCATTTTGACCCATTTAAATAACAATCAAATACTTTACTTATCCCATTTACACTGGGTATGCCAATACCGTGCTTCTTTAATATGCATGTTTTAAAAGATTTCAATGTGATTGTTCCCTTATGAATAATAAAAATAATAAGATTTTAATACAATGGTTAATACTTATTTGGATAGTACTAATAGTTATTCCTTTACCTCCGGATGCCGCTTCTGTTCGTATGATTAGCTCCCATGAAAACTCAGATTGTGTTGTTTTGATTTATTTATTTTATTTGAAGCTGCTCATATAGATCTAGATTTAAAAACAACTTATTTACCACCCGAACCCATGCTTTCAACTCAAATCCATCGGGTGTAACCCTTAATGTTTTTGGCATAAGGCCTCCCAAATTTTGACACAGTCATTTATTGACAATAAATATTATGGGAAACAAAATATCACCTATCTCGTCAGTACAGGGTGATAAATTTATTAATTATAAAAGGTAAAATAACAATCAAATACCTTAACCTTGCGACGATATATCGATGGATATAGAGTAGAGAAAAAGGTGTCGTTAATAGTTTGTTTTTTCTCTAAATTAATTGGATACAAAGAATAAAAGAAATCACCTACATCGACTAGGTGTCTTGTGGTGATGATTTGCACATGGCGACCACTTTTGGATTAATCTCGCCAACACAGACTAGGCTTTCGTATGTGTCATTGGTGTAGACTTTGATGGTTTAAAATTCTAGAAATGACTATACAAACAACAAGTGTTGTTGCTACCGACTCATCTATCCCGGCAGCAGTTGTTGTTGGTATAACTTCGTCAACACGTGACCTTTTTGTTGGAGTGATATATGATAATAACTAACCTTCTACGCAAAAGTTGAGTTCTAACAATTAAATATAACAGTATAATTGAATAACATATGGTTTTGTAACACTTTAAGCTGACATTGGTCATGGACAGGATATATGTTGGGTGCCTAAAAAATATTTTGTATAAAAGATCACCAATGTGATTTGGGGCATTAGTTGTCGATGATAGAAGAATCTAGAGTTATGTGTGCTTGAGTAAGAGCAATACTAGGATCGGTGACCTCCTAAGAAGTTTTAATCAGGAAACAAAAGAAATTTGTAAGCTCTTCCTAAGTAAAATGAATAATATTAGTTGGTAGGAGTGAACGAATGTTAAAGATGGTATTGATGCCAATCTTGTGTCATTAGGGATGGTAGGGAAAATCCCATCATCAGTTATGATTCCCCATAGGTGTTTAGGAGGACACCTGAGGCAAAGGACATGTCCCTAAGATGGGGAAGCAAACTTCTTTAAAGACAATGAGGTATAAAATGGTGATTGTATCACTCAAAGTAAATCTCACATTGATAGTGAACAGTACAGATGTTAGGTTTAAAAGGAGTTTTTTGTCTTAAATATCACAAATGCATTTCGAATTGATTGATTGTGAATAAGAGGATAGCTTCACACTTAATGCTTAGGTGATATCCATCCTATGAAAGAAAACCTAGGAAGTTTTCACTCAAGCAATAAAAATACATACTTGAGCTCCTCCCGGGGTAAAGCAGTATGTATAAGGGGCCGGTATTAGATGTTATAACTAACTTACCCATCTAAAGACAAAGGTGGCATATTTTTATTAAAAGGGTATAACTAACCATAATAACTTTTTATATGGTTTTCATAAGTTCAAGTTTTATGAATACTATTTCTTGGCCTTGGATAATACGATAGAAGTTTTTACAATTCAATCAATACCAACATACCACTCATTATTGCCTTATACTTAAGTGTTGGTTTCCGATATTAAATGAAAGTTAATTTCATGTAACCCAAACATGAGAGGATTAAAATACTACTTTTGAAATCGACTTTCATACATGATAGGGGTGTTCAAAGTCGGATATTAGAAAGTTCGAATATTCGAAATTTTCGGATAATTGAAATTCGTATCTGTGACGACCCTAAAAACTAAGGTTAGACAACTTAATGATTTAAGAATTATTACAAGTTGATATTATATATATATATATATATATATATATATATTATTGTTAGAATTTACTAAAGGTAACTTTATTTGAATTTTATATGGATATATAGTTGAGCATAAGTAAGTATGTGTATATGCTACATGAACATGCATGCACACATGATTATTTACGTATGCATGTATGTATACATTTAAAAACATGTAATTAAGTATATAATCAGACATTTGCTACGTATATATAGGAATCAAAACTTAATCAAACATCACCAAACAAGATTACATCAAGAAACTTTGAATCAAAACTAAAACAAATCACACCTTAAGCACCTAAACACCAAAACAAACACAACCTTAGATATAATCTCAGTTCATTAGGATGCTAAGCAACCCGATTAACACCTCATCAAACTAATAATGGTACCTTAAGCCACCAAATCTCTCAGCCAAGGACACCTATCACAACATCATTATTAACATTACAATTATCATCTCCTTGAACCGCCGCCTAAGCACCATCAAAACACTAAGCCCACTTCTAAGTGTGCCACCTAGCTAAACTCATATTTGCCACCTTAGTACCCTAGCATAACAACTCACAAGTCTAAGAGTTCAGGTAATGATGACCATCTCCACTTCTTTACCCCTCTCGGCTGATGGATTCTTCACAAACCATCACACCATCACAAACACCCTCATCTCTTGACTCACCCTCTCTCGACTTACTATCACCATCACCACGACCGCAAACCTCACTACTATCACTCCCTTCTCTTCTCTTGATTACAACACTTTTGAAGCCACCATCTCACTCCAAGAAACCTTGTCTTTCGGTTGTTGCATCACCAAAGCAAATCATCATCTACAACTTTAAAGAAACCTCAAAATCAAGAACTCTATCCTTAAGCAAGAAGCTAAAGTCATTTCTAATCAATCTTTAACTTTTCTCTCAACCAAGAACAAGGTTTTGATCTTCCTAAACTATGTTAAACAAGTCTTAAAAGGGTTTCATATGTGTTATACATACCTATGCAACTAACCCATTATGTATGAACATCAAGACTCTTTGACAAACCTCTTAACCACATGATTTTATTTAGAAATCAGTAAGGAAAAAGGGTTCAAAAACTAAAACCCTGAAAGTTCTATAAACCAAGGATTTAAAATAATAAAAGGATTAAAACCTATGATACTTTATGAATTATTAAAGTAAGATGAGTTAAGTATTTAAACGACAATAATTGTGGGAATAAAATTAGGAACATGTTTAGAAACATTAAAAATAGTAATATGTACACTTTGGTGTAATAATAATGGGTGGATTAATTTATATAATTAATTTAAGAAAATAAAAAAATTTATTTTAGAAGCTCCGAACTTTGTAAAAATCTAGAAAAAAATTATATAATAACCCTTATATTTTATAGAAATTCTTGAATATTTTTTATGACTTACATCACATATATGAATAAGTTTTATATTTTAGAATATTCTGTAAATAGAAAATTAAAAGAAATAGCAAAACAGTAAGTTAAATTATGAAAACTCACACAAATTATGATATCCAGAATAGAACAGTATATATGAGTTTCGGAATTTTTAGAGATGTTTAATTATTTATATTAATTTATGTAAAATTGGTAAAAGTCATAGTAAATTTCCTATTATGAGTTAATAACCTAAAATTTTATGGGATAATATAAATTTCAGAATATTGATTCTAGTTAATTGTGGTAAATTTAGAAAATCTGTAGATATTTCTGCTATTTTATTTACATTTTTTAGAAATTCTAGAAAATTATCTGTAAATAATTATAAGTTAAAATTTTTACATGTTAATCAGAATTTTAAGATGTTACTTCTATTAAAATTTGATGATATATGGATATTAGTAACTACTATTTTAAAATTATTACTTCATTTAAGAAATAAGTGTTGAAAATTTTAAAAAAATAAGATTTATTTCTAACATATAAATTATTTTATAGGGTTTAGCTAGAATTAAAGTGAGATTCATAGCCTTATTTTTACATTTATGAGTTTTGGAGGGAAAAACATACTGTTTTGTGATTGATGCTAATATAAATAAGATTTTTTGAGATAACTGTAATTGTGCCATAAGCTACAACCATTAATTCGGATGAGGAACCATCTGGTGATATAGGTAGCGCTACTTAGGAAAATATTTCCTATACCAACAAGATGAGTGTTCTGATTCTATATTATCTGATTTTGTGATTTGTATTTGTGACAAGTATAAATCACGTGGCATATAAGTAGGTTTGGTTGTAATCTTATTTATGTTGCATCAATATATTTTGTTTAATCGCTAAACCTATGTTCTCACCAACATTATGTTGACTGTTTTAAGTATACTTTTCAGGCAACTAAAATGACTAACAGTGTTATGTTTTCATTTGATGTATACAACGGATGGAGTGAAGTAATAGGAAAGACGTGTGTCAAAGTAACTGTAAATGTGTTTGACCTCAGCATAATAGTGGATGTGCATATCCATTATTACTGAAGGCTGAAGCAGTTACTAAACACTTTTATACTAAGGTTACACTAAATTATGTAAAAGTCTTATGCAGACAAATTTTGTATGAATTATAAATATAACCCAAATATATATATATATATATATATATATATATATATATATATATATATATATATATATATATATATATATATATATATATGATGCTATGTTATACTACTTGTTATAATTAATTTGTTTAAGAGCAATTTGTTTTGAGCCAAAGAGTCAGACCCAAGCATTCTTCCGTCGGGATGTGACACTATCCATCTCTGAAATTTCAAATCAGACATGGATACAAATAATGATTCGGATATCCGAATTCATTTTTTATGTTTTTATTTCTTATTTCTTATTGTTTTTTTACAATGTTATATATATATATATATATATATATATATATATATATATATATATATATATATATATGTATATATATATATAATAAACTTGCATTACAAAAGTCCCAATATATACAAAAAAGTCCCAATATATACAAAAAAGTCCCAAACTAAAACAAAAAACGTTTAACATTAAAAAAAATATGCCAATTATTTTTTGTTTTGGATAACTGGATATCTGAATATCTAAAACTTTTTAAAATTACTATCCGAATTGAAATTTTAGATATCCGAATTTCTGAAACACAATAATAAATTAACAACTAATATGTAAAACTTTTTAAATATTGTTGTGTATCTTCAATATGTAAAACACAATAATAAATTACTAATTAATTAATCTAATATATTAAAAATAATGACAAAATAACAAAATGTCTCAGTGTATTTTTTGATCATTATTATATTATCTCTATGAGTTTTGAAAAATGCATTTATGAAATAACATTATTGTTTATTTCTAATTATAAAGCACATTGATAGATATAACAAATTTATATAATATATAAAAAATAATGATGAAGGTTATTTTTGACACTATGGGTTTTGATAAATACATTGAGGAAAATATATCATTGTGCACTTTTAATTGTAAAACACAATTATAGATAACAATATAATCTATAGAAACAATAACAAAAATAACACAAATTGATATAAAATGTAAAACATAATAATAAATGCATATAACAAATAATGTAAAATATATGACACAGTTAACTGATATTTGATATAATGAATATATATGACACAATGAGTTGACTTTTTGACAAAATGATCAAAATCCACTCTCCGTTGAAACAATAACAGAACACGTGTCAAGCCGACGATTTTTTTTAGGCTTTTTAAATTAACTAATATTTTTACTATAACCTTACCATATAAAAATTCTCTGTAGTAGTAAACATGTACCGAAATCAAAGTGTCAAGGAAAACCTATCTAATTCAGTTGCGGACGTAGCTTGATCACATCGATTGCACGTAAACTCGTGTGATGACATGTATTTCGTAGAGCAACATCACTAAACAGCGATTCTTCTATTTGTTTTTGTTTGAAACTTTATCCATTGACTAGAACGATCAAATATTGACGTTGGTACGTTGAACTGCCTAGGTAATATCACTAAGTCTTTAACTAGTACCTTATTTTGGTCCAAAAAGGCAACCCCAAATATAGTAATGGAGTATATGCGACTAAACTATTGAAAATTTGAAATGCTTTGAAATTCAAAGGTTACATAATCATTTCATTAATGAAATATAATTCGGATATATTAAATGGAATCTTTAAGACTCGAACAATTGAAAAAAACAAAGTCAAACATGTTCCTGAATCGATCCTACGTAACTACGTTTACATTAGTTTCTCAGCTAAAGAAATTTTTTCTATAGTTAAATGAATAATTTATAGTTAAATATTTTCATAATCAAACGTATTTTTAGAATCCAAACCTCTTTTACATGTGTAAACCAGACGTTTTGTAATCCAACTTTCACCTTTTTTTTAAGATTCAGACATTTATATATTTAAAATTTATCAAAATCTAATATTTATATTTAATCAAACATATTATACACATGAACAAACTATTAAACATATGATCAAATGCATATATATTTAAAAAAAAAAACTAAGTCAATGAAGGCGTAAATATTTTTAACAGTTCTGTTAATCAGGTAGTCATATATATTGTCATGACCATAGCAACATATATCAAGCAAAATTGTCGCCTACACGACTAAGGATGGGTTTTGAAGGTCATTGCTAATAAAAAAACACCCGTTTTCTACTAGTGTAGTGTTGGTGGTTTTCAAATAATTTTGATGATTTCTTTGATCGACAACATATTACAGTGTGTATTGAAGTCAAACAATGATGCATCAAGAAATTGTTAAACGTACGTTGTGTTTCACCTGAAATGAAACAACATTTAGTGACAAATTTTTCACTAAATTGATTTCGTTGGAAAACCTGCCCAATTGAGACCAAATAGAGACAAATTATATATATATTCTAAGGCTTGTTAATTGTGATTAGTTATAGCACAATTATCATGGAATTTGGAATGAACTACTATTGAGAGAATTTATGTGTAACGGGATTAAGTTTATAAATAGGAAGGCCTACACGATATAAACCTAGAGAAAATGACCGGAAATAGTCACGGGCATCGTTCAACTCCCATCAGTCATCGGTCAATGCTGGACCACATACGCACCATGTTTTCAAGCATTGAACAACCGCGGTACAGCAGGTTGAATGCACTTGGGGGCCGGTCAATGCTAGGATCAAGAAAAGTCAGTTTTAAGGATCTTTAAAAGCAAAGACGGCTATGGTGTTAAAAAAAGTCGAATTTCTGCCTTTGGCTACGACGTAGGGGCTCTCTAGAGGCTCGGAACACCTAGAAACTCCATCCTAATTTTATTCTTCTATAGAAACATCTGGATACAAGATTGAATTGCATTTGAGAGCAACAAGATGAGGTTTGGAAAGAGTATGGACAACACTCGTTCTTATTATTGTAATTCTCCTCCAACATTGTTGAAGGATCTCTTACTATTATGCTTTCCTTCCATCAACACTCTGTGTATAGATAACACCTCGTATCACAACGGGGATTTCAATTTGCTTAATTGTGTAGTTTAATTATTTATATTCGATACTTTGATATTATATTGTGTTATGACATATGGATTCTTGTTTATGCTTGTGTTTCTAACATTAAATAGTTCCATCGTTATCAAGTTAACAAGTGGTAACACAATGATTGATATTATATTTAAACATATAAATGGTTGTAAGCATTAATTAACATGTGAATGCCAATAGGTATGTATGTGTGTTTGGTTTCATGTCAATTCCACAAACAATTTATCATATGCCACCTCGACCGCACGCAGCACACCCCCACCCTAGTTAGTTTAGTTAAGAAACATATATTTGGTGTCTTTATATGGATTATACTCTAGATTAGTGGTGAAATTAAACTACAGAATGTTTATGTAGTCAAATTAACATTGTTATCATTAGTTTAAGTTTACAATTTTATAACAATACCTGAAAACAGTTCTGAACTTTTGTTTCTCGTGTTTGCAATCTAACCTTGTGTTCTTATATGCTTCTCGTTTATTTTTGTCTTCTTCCTTTTATTATTTACATCGATCTGTAATCAAACATGTGTAATTTTCTTTTATGATCAAACAAAAAGTGTAATACTGAATATGTGTTCCTCACTGATATAATACCCTACTTATCATAGAACCTAGAATATTTAGGTTTTTGCATGACTTAGCTATAGTCATCAAAATAGTATCGTTGTCAGGGAGACAGTGCGCTTAGTGTTATATTTCTTTGTTTGATTTTGTTTAGCACTGTTTACTCTAAATGTTAAAAATCCAAAAATATTTATCTTTACTTTTTATTTTTATCTGTTTGCTTTTTTACCTCAGGTATTATGTTTTGTGGGTGGAGATCCTTTCTTTGCAAGCATTTTAGAATATATAATCTCAGAGTATTTTGATCTCATCATGGATAGTGTTGGTTATTCATATCCATATACGAAGACTCGTATTCATCTTATCTGTATAATATACTACATGCAGCCTACCATCATGAATATTTTTAGCTATAAGAGATATGTAACTACTATAGAGAAGACTCATATGCTAACATGTATGAACCTTAGGTAGCAGATTTCTCAGGTTACCGGGAAGAGTATGATGATTTTTATTGTGGATGTTTACGACTTACTAGAAGAGTTACACATTTAAGTCAACGTTAACTAACTCGGTACGATTCAAAGAGTTACAAGTTGGTAAACGAAATAAAAATAAACGGTTTAATTGTTATACGTTTAAGTTCATGTTTATACAGAAATAATTATTTAATAATTACTTGTTGATTGTTATTTAATAGGTGGATTATTATTTATGAAATAATAATAAAAGGGAATTTATTATTATATTATTAATAATAGTTTTTATCAATGATTAGTGTTTTAATTAAAAGTTAATTAAACTTGAGCGTTAATAATAAAAGAGTTTATTATTAAAAAGGCAATCCGAGTCAAATAAGTTAAGTACCAAGGTATAATAATTATTATTAGAAATATAGGGTTAAGGTTAAACCCTAGATATAATTATTATTCATTGGCGAAAGAAACCTGTTGACCACTCCCTCCCTCTGCTCCCTATGTTGTGTGTCGATAGCCGCCACCTCAGAACCTTGTCGCCTACCGCTGGTTGTCGTCCCTGCCACGGTTGTCCGTCGCCACCGCGGATCGCTGCCATGGCGAAACCAAGCCGTGTGACATTTGGTTTGGGACATCATGAACAAGCTTTCTAGCAAGGAGTTCGTTGTAACCCGCGTGTTACAATTCCGGTTAAAAGTTCGTCAATGTATAATACTAAAACACTCTATGGTTGTGTTTTAATTGTTTATACGTATTTAACCTATGATCCTAATTGAGATTAAGTTTAGTTATTTAGAATTAATAAGACTAGAGTTTCAACTATATTACAACTCTAAACCTAATAAAATATGATTTTATCTTTTAATGGAAACCGCTTCCGCTCAATAAAAGTATTTTATTTTACTTAAAATAGTTAACCGGGTTAACTTACAAATGTATTAAACGTTAAAATTGATCCACATTTCTCGACACATTCTGTATTTATTATTTCAACCAACAAAAGTTGGGGAGGAGATCTGAGTTCAAAGATTGGGAAGGTGGGTTTTTATGATATAGGGCAAAAAATTATGAAATGCATCTGTAATTATTTAACTAATTTGCTGACCAGTTGCAATAGAATGTGGACTCGGGCATACTTGAGGAACTCGATAGGATAGTGTTCAAGTCGATCACCACAACACATATCAAGTGTGGAGTATGATCTGACTAACCACCTAAAAGTTAGCCTTATTTGGAAGGTAATTTGGAGAACTTTGTCGGTGTATTTATTAGAAACCTTCATGAGACTACACTCATTCACTTAGACCTACTTACAGGTTTAAAAGACATGTTGCATACACTTAATGCAAAGTAATTACTATGAAAATGAGTTTTAAGATTGTATTTTCATTTTTTTCTTACTTTTTCTTTAATTTTTAGTTAATTATTTTTAAACCTAAAAGTTTGCATTGGGGACAATGCAACACTTAAGTTTGAAAGGAAGGATTACATTCTTAGTTTTCAAAAAACATAGTTAATGGTCTAAAATTAAGCTTCCAAAAAAATGCAAGATTTTTTAAATTTTAAGCTAAGCACAACGTGAGAATTTTCTTTTTCACATTTTTTTTTTGAGTTTTGCATATGTTTGAGAAATGACTTTGTAGATCATCACCACAAATGAGGATCTTGCCATAATGAGTTAATCGGGTAATCTCGTTGCCTTTATCATTTGCATTTTAGAATGGTTTCACTTAGATATCATATGTATATAGTTTTTGCATTTAGTTAGGCAAATAGACCGGTCATCGGTTACGGTGAAACTCCTTTTCGTTCCTGAATTGATTGTGTTTGGAAGAAAATGAAAATCAATAGCAAAATGAAATTGTTGTGTTAAATTACATGAGGTTTAGAGTTAACATGACTAATAGATAATGTATTATAAGTAAATTTGTAATTTGAATTCAATGGTGATTATCTCTTCTAAAAATAAGGAGATAGAGATGTATTATTTATAGATTGTAAATCAATAGAATGGCAACGAGATTACAATTCTTTCATGGTATCATTGACCAGGCCTCCCCCCCCCCCCCTCTAACCTTCTTCTTCTCTGCATCTCCTCTCTTCGGCCGCCATCTTCTGCGACCAAACCACCGCCCCTCTCCTCTCAATTCACGGCATCACCCTTCTGCTACCCAACATGACCACCGAATCCGCTACATCCTCCACCATAACACCCACAATCACCGTCGAATCTAAACTCCACCCTGCCACCACAGTATCCAACATCAAAAATTTTGTACCTATCACCCTTGAAATTGAATCCTCTCAATAGGTCTAATTAGAATTCAATAACTTCACTCATTTGAACAGCAACCTGAATTGAACCTCCTGCGGATAAAAAAAAGAAGAAAGTCAAAAAAAGAGATGTTAATGAATCAACGGTCCAACTTATCGCCGCGTCTGTATTGTCAATATGCAGTTACTTATTCCTCATGGGCAACCCTTTTTGCGATTCATTGCAAAGCGTTTATGGTTGATGACCACCTTAAACCACGCGACGAATCTTCCTCTAAACCTACAGCTGATTGGGATCGTATTGATGCCATTGTTTTACAGTGGATTTACAGTACGATCTCCAATGATTTGCTCCACACCATTATTAACAACTCCTCCACTGCACACGGAGCCTGGGTAGCAATCGAGAATCTATTTCACGACAACAAGAGTACACGTGCCCTATATCTCATGCAGAAATTTTCCAACACCAGGTTCGATGGTTTTTCCTCCATGTCTGCATACTGTCAGGCTTTAAAGGTTCTCGCAGATCAGTTAGCTGACGTGGCAGCACCGGTTGACAATGACAGGCTTGTTCTACAACTACTTGCGGGCTTACCCGAACAGTACGAGGGCATCTCTACTATTATCCGAAACCAAGAACCACTCCCCACCTTTTACAATGCTCGTTCCAAATTGATCCAAGCCGAAACGGACAAGGCGGAACGAGCCTTACACGCTTCCAAGACTGCTTCGGCCGCCCTCACCGCCACCACTAACCGCACCCCACCACCCGAACTCACCCGCTAAGCCAACCACCCTTACGGATCTGACCAAAACAACTACTCCCGAGGTCGTGGACGATCTAGTCGTCGTGGAGGCCGCTCCGGCTTCGGTCGCTCGCGTCCTCAATACCCGCCCCAATACCCTTGGCCCAACCCCTCCTACTCACCTTGGGCTCCATAGTGGCCCAACCCACCAGCCCAGTTTTACTCACAAAACTCTCCACAGTGGCCCAACCCACCGGCCCCATGTCCTTACCCAACCACAACCCGCCCAACCTTCAGCCCACACACCCAGCCCGGTTTACTTGGCCCAAAACCCCAACAAGCCCACACTGCCTATTGCCCCACTAATATAGAACAAGCCCTCTACACTATGAGCCTACAACAACCGGACAACACTCAATACATGGACACCGGAGCATCCTCTACCATGTCTCACGAGTCAGGTGACTTTAATTCCTTTTCTAATAATTGTGTTTCTCGTAACATTATTGTTGGTAATGGCGATACCATTCCCGTACTTGGTCAAGGCACAAAATACCTACCCAAACCGTTCCCACCCTTTGTCCTCAAAAATGTTTTGTACTCCCCTAGACTTGTCAAAAATTTAATTTCCGTTCGTCGTTTTACAACGGACAATTCTGTTTCCGTTGAATTTGACCCTTTTGGTTTTCTTGTGAAGGATTACAAGACCAAGGCACCTCTCCTGCGATGCAACAGCAGCGGTGACCTCTATCCCCTGGTGCTTGGGCCATCCACCAACCAACCCACTGCTTTTGCTGCTATCTCTTCTCAAGTCTGGCATCACCGTCTTGGCCACCCAGGGCGCGCATCTTTGAATAAATTAAAAACATCTAATGTTTTAGACTTTGATTTTATTTCTAATAATGTATGCCAGTCTTGTATTTTTGGTAAAAGTATACACTTACCATTTTTTGATTCACCAAATTCTACTTTCCAACCCTTTGATATCATACATAGTGACGTGTGGACATCACTTATAATTAGTTCATCAGGCCATAAATATTATGTCTTGTTTCTCGATGACTATACAAATTTTTTATGGACCTACCCCCTCACACACAAATCCCAAGTCTTCAACGCATTCACCCAATTTGCAACAACTATAAAAACACAATTTAATCAAACCATCAAAACTTTTCAATGTGATAACGGGCGCGAGTACGTTAACACATCCTTCCAAACCTTCTTCACCACCAACGGTATATCATATCGTCTTTCCTGTCCGTACACCTCTTCCCAAAACGGCAAGACTGAGCGTAAAATCAGAACGATTAACAATATGCTATGCACCTTAATGGCCCATGCCTCCCTACCCACACACCTATGGCACTTTGCACTTGAAACTGCCACTTACCTACTCAACATACTCCCCTCCAAAGCCACACAAAATCACACACCCACTAAACTATTATACATGTCCACACCCACCTATGACCACCTTCGCATCTTCGGATGCCTTTGTTATCCCCTTACCCCCTCCACAAACATCCACAAACTTGAACATCGGTCCCAACCATGTGCCTTTCTCGGCTACCCCCCTAATCATAGAGGATATCGGTGCCTCGACCTATCTTCCAAACAAATCTTCATCTCTCGTCACGTCGCGTTTGACGAAACCACATTTCCCTTTGCTCAAGTAATTGGCCCTACACCCTCATATAAGTTTCTGACAGAGTCGTTTCCCCACTAATTGTGCCCCCACATAGCCCACCCACGGCCCACTGGCTCACCTCCACCTACTGCCCAACCGGTCCCCTCACCAACCAATCCGCCCACATCCATCCACACTGGACCTACAGCCCACTCCACCATGTCACCAGGCCCACACAAGACCACTCACCCCATGTCCCCTGTTCACTCCACACCCGGCCCTACCATTAACCACTCCCAACCCACTCACTCACCCACACATCCCACGAGCCCACCTACACCACACCCATCACACACCTCCGACCCACATACCGAACCCGCTCCTACCACTACCCGCACCATCCACACTCGTTCCATGAGTGGAATTTTCAAGCCCAAACAACCTTTCAACCTTAACACTCACACCTCACCCTCAATCCTTCCCATCCCTAAAAACCCTACCGATGCCTTGGCCACCCCGGAATGGTACTCGGCTATGACCACAGAGTATAACGTGCTTATTAGAAATGGTACATGGGAGTTAGTTCCTCGTGACCCATCTATGAATATTATTCGCTCCATGTGGTTATTTAAACATAAATACAGGTCCGACGGTACACTGGAAAGATACAAGGCTAGACTCGTGTGTGATGGTTGATCTCAACAGGTGGGAATCGATTGCGGTGAAACTTTTAGCCCGGTTGTTAAACCAGCGACCATACGCACGGTCCTATCTCTAGCTTTATCTAAGGGCTGTTCGGTACACCAATTGGACGTTACTAACGCCTTTCTACACGGGAACCTAAATGAAACTGTTTACATGCACCAACCCATGGGGTTTAGAGACAGCCACTTCCCTGATCACGTCTGCCTCCTTCGAAAATCACTATATGGGCTCAAACAGGCTCCACGTGCATGGTACCAACGGTTTACAGATTATGTGCTTCACTTGGGTTTTATTAACAGTCGGTGTGATGCTTCTCTGTTCACTCTTCACCAAGCTGGTGACATGGCATATTTACTACTTTATGTGGATGACATTCTTCTCGTCACCTAATCTGACAGACTTCGTCAGCAGCTAGTTACGACTCTCGCCACCGAGTTCACTATGAAGGATCTCGGTCCTTTAAGTTACTTTCTAGGCATCTCCGTCTCACGCCAAGGTAACAACATGTTCCTTTCTCAACAGTCTTACGCAGTAGACATCATCGCTCGAGCCGGTATGCAATCTTCCAACCCCGTTGCCACCCCGGTAGACACCAATGCTAAACTTAGGTCCTATCCTGGCAAATTGTTCCATGACCCAACCTTATACCGCAGATTGGCTGGTGCATTGCAATACCTTACCTTCACACGACCTGACATCACCTATGTTGTATAACAGGTTTGCATGCACATGCACGCTCCACACACTGACCACTGGAATGCTCTCAAACGGATAGTTTGGTATATTCGAGGCACGACCTATTATGGTTTAGCCTTGGGTCCTTCAGCATCATCTTCACTGATAGCTTATACGGACGCCGACTGGGCCGACTACCAGATACAAGACGATCCACCAATGGCTACTGTATTTACTTTGGTGATAACCTCATTTCATGGTCGTCCAAACAACAAGCAAATGTGTCCCGTTCCAGTGCTAGGGCCGAATACCGGGGTGTGGCAAATGTTGTTGCTGAAATTTGCTGGCTTCGCAACCTGTTACTTGAACTCTCTATCCCCGTTTCACGCGCCACCAAGGTGTAATATGACAATGTAAGCGCCATCTATCTTTCAGGTAATCCAGTGCAAACACCAACACACAAACATATCGAGTTGGATATCCACTTCGTCCGGGGGAACAGGTTAACGGGGTCATGTTCGCATTCTTCAAGTCCCAATTCCTAGATACAAAAATCGGCGGACATATTCACGAAGGGCCTCAAGCGTGTTCTATTTGAAGATTTCAGATACAGTCTCAGCATCCGGTCACCTCCCGCTTCGACTGCGGGGGTGTAATAGATAATGTATTATAAGTAAATTGTAATTTGAATTCAATGGTGATTATCTCTTCTAAAAATAAGGAGATAGAGATGTATTATTTATAGATTGTAAATCAATAGAATGGCAACGAGATTACAAGTCTTTCAATGACTGAATTTATTTTTGGTTTTGTGCTGTAGTATCGATGGCTTTGATTTTCCCCAAATAATTGTTGGCATATATGTAAAAAAATTACATTATTTTACTTTTGTAAGTACTTTCACACTTTTAGTTTAGTATTCCTGCATAAAGAACCTTTGACCCAACAAAAAGAGGATAAGAGTTGAATCATTTTGTTACAAAACTTGTATCACGAGGGAAATTCCACTGGATTATGGGAGAAATATGAAATATCTATAATAGGATTTAACATCAAGTTGTAACCCTACAAATCCGCATAAAACGACTCGTGTCTCGTGTATGTTGTGTCTAACTAATAAATAAACAAATAAATAAATAAATAAGATAAAAAAAGGAAAAAGAAAGGGAAAGGAAAAATATAACAAAGTGACATCGTATCCTTAATGCACTAATGTTGGGTAGGAAGGGTTTTATTTATGGTAATATGTAATGTAGATAGTGAAATGAACATGTAAGTAATGAACACATTTATAGTTTATAAATAGATGAAAAGGTTAAAATCTTAAGTAAATACTTGCATCTTAAGTCCCTCAAATATATAATATTTATTAATGGGTAAATTCTTAACCACAAGCCATGAAAAGGAGAAACTATGAAGAATTATAGTAAATACTTGCATCTTAAGTCCCTCAAATATATAATATTTATTAATGGGTAAATTCTTAACCACAAGCCATGAAAAGGAGAAACTATGAAGAAATTATAGGCATTTGAAGATCTACTAGACATAAATATGTGCATGCTATCGAGCATACATTTGTGTTATCATGTATTCATCAACGGTTGAGACAGACTGAACTCCTCCATAATTCTCTCCAGTGAAAAAAGCAGGTTGTTTGGGTTGAGGCAACACACCCTCACTGACAAGCATCAGAACCACTGATAGCATAGCAGGCCTATCTTCTGCACGATGTTGTACACATAACAGTGCAACATGTATTGATCTTAGTACTTCAGAGAGGATATATGAGGCGTGTAATGACTCACTCATTAATTCAATGGACCTGCCTTCTTTAAAGAGTCTCCAAGCCTACATCAAACCAAAACACATATTTAATAAAATCAATAGTTACTGGTGAAGATATTAGACATTATCCTTACAGCTAACTTACATGTCCAAGAAGGTTATCACTATGGTCACTATGAGAGAACTCTTTGTTTTTTATACCACTAATTATCTCCAAAACCAAAACACCGAAACTAAATACATCAGATTTTACAGAGAAACGCCCATGTACTGCGTATTCTGGAGAAATGTAACCGCTACAACAAAATAAACATACACATTAGTATTACGGTTCTTCTTTCAGTCTCATATATCTTCATCTTCTTTTTTGATAAAATATTAAAGTTAAGGAGTCTTCTTACTATGTTCCAACTACTTTCTTTGTCTTAGTAGTAGTATCATGCCCTACAAACTTTCTAGCAAGGCCAAAGTCAGATATTTTTGGATTCATGTCACTGTCTAGCAATATATTACCTGCCTTTAAATCTCTATGAATAATTTGAAGGCGGGAATCTTGATGTAGATAAAGTATACCTCGAGCCATACCATGTATTATTTTAAATCTTTGAGGCCAGTCAAGCATTATACTTCTGGTTTCATCTGCCAAAAGGTGAATATTATCATTTTAGGCATGTATTCATAAATTTAAAAGTAAGATATTTTGTGTAATCATAGAGTGAGTCAAACCAAAGAGAAAAAAATCCAAGCTTTTATTAGGCATGTATTCATAGATCAAAATCAGTTCATTTTTCTGAATGCAAAATCCATGAAGCTTCACGAGATTCCGATGCTGAAGTTTTGCAATACAAATGATTTCATTCTTGAACTCATCAAGCCCTTGTTGGGATGTTTCTGAGAGCCGCTTCACTGCTATTTCTCTTCCATCTTCCAACACACCCTAAACAATTAGTAGCAGGATAAAAAATAGGATTATGATTTTACATTTTCAACTATTGACAGTGATAAGCAATGCATTTTATTTAAGAACCACAAAAGAGTTACCTTGTAAACAGGACCAAAGCCACCTTCTCCAATCTTATTGGAGACACTAAAGTTGTCTGTGGCTTTGGCTACTTCAAATAGGCTAAAAAACTGTAAATCATCAAGATGTTCCACTTGTAGACTTGTATTCTTATCATCAAGCACATATTTTTTCCCTGCAAAATTTTATGTTTTATTGTTTTTTACTTTTAACTTTGGATCCTATAAACATGAAAAATTCTCAATATATAGTTAATTTCTCTTTTGTGTTACCTCGTCCTCTCATCATGTGAGCCCTTTTCGTTATCTTTCTATAGACATATGCCACTGTAAAGATAAGTGGCAGAGCTAATGAGATTAAAAGCAACAGCATAAGAATCCTTCTCCTTTTCTTGAAATTAAACAGGGAGTCCACAAGACCTTTCATTAAGATATACACAATGTTTAGCACTTAGCATATAAGCTAAAGGAATAATAATAGTCTAGCTTTATAAAGAAAAAAAACATGTGTACCTTCTAACTCAGTGGCATCCATTTTTATGTAAATATCTTGAATTGCGTCATACTCTCTAGTGTCCATAAGTTCATCAAACCATAGCAAACATCCACTTCCTCCATTTCTTATATCTAAACTTGAATAACATGTACAAGAGCAATTTCTTTTGCAGGCCATCTCACATTCTCTAAGGGTCATGCTCACATTATACCACGACCTTCGCGTATCTGGTACCTTCACTCCTGCAATTTTCCAAAACCCATCCCCGTCCCCATTCCCATTCCCACAACTCAAAGGCGTTTTGCGTATGCACCCACTTACCCAATCAGATGCCTTCCATTCCTCAGGCTTTCTTGGTTCAAAACCTTCCATACAACTACAAGGTGGATGCTTATTAATGTTACAAATTCCATAAGGACCACATAGCGAATAACGTTCACAAGTATCTGCAAAAGAGTCCGTATACACAATCCAGTCTTTGATTCGCTCAACCCATTGCAAAATCTTTGTCTTGCCATCCCATGTCAAAACTACCCTCTGAACAACTGAACTTTTAAGTGCATATCTATGAAAGATTTCCTTCTCATTAACCACAAACTCCGTCGTATAAATCCCATTCTCCTTTTCAATAGGAAAACCACTAAAGCCGAGACCATTCCATGGTCCAAGTCTATACAGTAAAACCTTACCCCGCCACCCAAAATGTTGCGGATATCCATTTGTGTCGACTATATTACTATACTCGCCTATAGCAGGATCATCAGGACTCTTCCAAGATACCATAGACCTTTGCAACCCTGTTACCAAATCCTTCCCGAATTTCATTCCAGGTAGAAATGTGTCACCAGGATAATCAAAACTTTGCCAAATCATTTTATTTTCATTCCACACAACAAGATTTCCAGTATCTAGAAGCTGCAGCACCACCAACGTATTATTACTTCCCAAAGACACCGACGAATTGGATGACCAGACCATCAGGTTGTTGCCACTGGAAACCACGAGGTTTCCGTTTCTGCTTAGTTTGAGCATACCTGATCTACCTTTAATTGGTGTCTCCCTGTTAGCAACCCATACAGCAGTACCATATGATATCTTCTTGTACCATATCCCCAAGTATCGGTTCTTCGACTTTCCGGGGCTGAAAAAGCCCATTTCAAACATTTCTCCTTGAGAAACAAGGGTGTCACCATCTTTGATTTCTTGAGTTGCAGACATGGTGTCTGTTGCAGTGCAATTTGTAAGCAGCAATATGAAAGCAATAAAGAAGAATATATGTGTGTACTGATCCTCCATTGATGATTACATGTGTTGGCTGGTATCAATGCAGCAATATTAGAGCAATCTGTTGATGATCAACAGGAGTTATATTGCTGACAATTATTGTAAATCCGTCAACCAGAAGATTTAATGCTTCATAACCACAAATAGGTATACATTTCCCACAACTTTTGACTACTTGCATGCTTTATTTATTTAATTTATACAATATTTTATAAGAATACTTTACATCAATAGGTCTATGCATACGTAGTAGTTTATTTTGATTGAATTATTTTTTGACACTAAAAGAAAAGGATTTTGGTGATAAACTAAAATAAGGTGTAATAGACTAATAATATTAAATATACAATTATTATCTCTTAGGATAAGTTAGATGTTGTAATCAAATAAATTAGATGTTGTAATCAAATAATATAAAACACTGATTCGATTGATTATCAAGATCAATAAGATAAGAGTTCATGGAAATCAATGAAAGAACATGAATGAAATCAATTACACTAGCATCTGTTAGCTTTATTATATTAGAAAACAAAAGATACTAACCGACAGCTTCAGTCCTTGGACTTTCAGAACTATAGCAGTAGTCCTTCTACTTTTGACTTTTAACTTTAATTTCATCACATATAACATTAGAGATGCATAACAAATATTACAATTTAATCTCTAATTTTTAAATTATCATACACCACTGTAACATGTGTTCAATTACTACTGTTTCAATTCGATAAATGCAAAGGTGTAATTTCTTATTGATTTTGTGATCCCCAATCATACAATACAATCACATACTTATAGTAGTTAGAGCTAACTAACTATTTACACTTTCAGTCCTTGTACTAATCTAACTTTACAATTCTAGAACAAACTTTACAACTACATTAATACAAAGAATTAAACCAACATTCACCCCCTTAATTCTTTCATAGATCCCACTCCAAGCAATTTCCTCATCTCCATGAATTTCAGTCTAGGAAGGGCTTTTGTAAGTATATCTGCCTTTTGCTCTTCACCACAAATGTGTCTCACATTCACAAGACCTCTATCTACACAGCTTCTTATGTAATGATACCTTACATCAATATGCTTTGACCTTCCATGAAAAACTGGATTCTTTACAAGTTGAATAGCCGACTTATTATCCACATTAAGCAGAATAGGACCCATATTAGAATTAATCAGGGTTTCTAGCACACCTTTAAGCCATATTGCTTGTTGTGCAGCAGCAGTTGCAGCTATAAACTCAGCCTCACAAGAAGACAATGCAACTATCTCTTGTTTTTGACTAACCCAACTCACTGGTCCACCCCCATAATAAAACACTACTCCTGTAGTACTTTTCCCATCAGCTTTTGTTGGAGCATGAGAGCTATCACTATAGCCTATCAATTCAGCAACTCCACTTCTTGTATACCATACACCATAATCTATAGTACCCTTAAGATACCTTAGAATATGCTTTACAGCCTGCCAATGAGATACTCTAGGTGATTCCATGAACCTGCTTGCTATACCCACAGAATAACACAAATCAGGTCTAGTTTGGGTCAGATATCTCAAACAACCAATCAATCTCCTATATAAAGTAGCATCCACAGTCTCCAACTCCTCATCTTTCCCTAATTTCAAACCAGGATCCATAGGATATTTAGCTGGATTACAACCCCACATATTATGCTCTTCCAATATCTTTCTTGCATAACCAGACTGACACAAGAAGATACCCCTGTCTTCTTGTTTCACTTCTATTCCTAAATAATACTTCAACATCCCTAGATCAGTCATCTCAAATCTAGATTTCATCATACCTTTAAAATCATCAATCATACTCAAGCTAGATCCTGTCACAATCAAATCATCAACATATACTCCCAAAATCACACTTTTATCACCATCCAGCTTCTTATAAACTGCATGTTCCTGAGGACATCTTGTAAACCCAAACTGTAACAGGGTAAGATGTAACTTCTCATTCCATGCTCTGGGTGCCTGCTTAAGGCCATACAAAGCCTTTACAAGCTTGTAAACTAAACCTTCCTTTCCTGGCTTGACATAACCCTCTGGTTGTGTAACATACACATCTTCTTTCAAATCCCCATACAAGAATGCTGTCTTCACATCCAAATGATACACTTCCCATTTGTTAACAGCAGCCACAGACAATATCAATCTCACAGTTTCAAGCCTGGCTACCGGAGCAAACACTTCCTCATAGTCTACACCATATTTCTGCACATACCCCTTCACTACCAACCTAGCTTTATGTCTCACAACCTTCCCTTGTGCATCTTTCTTCAACTTGAAAAGCCACTTCAACCCAATTGGTTTAACACCTTTTGGACACTGAACAAGCTTCCAAGTTCCATTTTTCTCTATGCTTTCTAACTCTTCTTGCATGGCTTTCTTCCACTCAATCTGATTCTTGGCCTGATCAAAGCTTGTGGGTTCTCTGATTAGCAACAACTCAGACTCATCAATCATAGGAGGGTCAAATGGTATTTGTTCAAGGACCTCTGTCCTGCTGAACACATCATCTAGACTAGTAAAACCCCTTGGTGGTGTATCATCATAACTGTCTCTAGACAGTTCATCAACATCAAACCCATTATTTTCACTCCCACCTTCTAATCCCCCTCCTTGATCTGGTGCATTCACTGAATCAACATCCTGTTCTTGACCACCAGACTCAAGTGAGTGTGTACTTGGAGAAATCTGTCTGTGATCAGATGAGTTTACAAACACTCCAAACCTTGCATAACTAGGCTTCTCCTGTTCACAGATGTCCCATTCCCATGGTTTCTCTTCTTCAAACTTCACATCCCTGCTTACCACAATCTTACCAGTACAAGGATTATACATTCTATAAGCTTTTGATCTAGGCTCAACCCCTAGATGCACCATAGGAGTGCTTCTATCATCAAGTTTAGTCACTTGATGACTTGGAATCTTGACATAAGCCTTACAACCAAACACTCTTAAGTGTTTCACCTTAGGTTTCTTCTCAAACATCTTCTCATAAGGTGTCATATTCTCCAAGGCTTTGGTAGGACTTCTATTCAATAAGAAAACTGAATGTCTTACTGCTTCAGCCCAAAATTCCAAAGGTACCCTCATGGCTTTCAACATGGATCTAGTCATCCCCATGACAGTCTGATTTCTTCTCTCCACCACACCATTTTGTTGTGGGGAGTAAGGGGCTGTTAGAAACCTTTTTACACCCTCCAAACTACAAAGTTGTTCAAAGGTCTTTGAGGTAAACTCACCACCCCTATCAGTTCTCAAGGCCTTTAGTCTATGAGAGGTTTCCAGCTGGACTAGAGTCTGGAAATCTCTAAAGACTTCAGGAGCCTGATCTTTGGACTTTAGCATAAACACCCACATGTATCTTGAGTAATCATCCACTAGGAGCATGAAATACTTGTTCCCAGCAGGAGTGGGTGGGGTCAATGGTCCACAAAGATCTGCATGCACTAATTCAAGTGGTGAACTAGCCCTGTAATTACTTACATTGGGGTATGGTTGACTTCTATGCTTCCCAACCAGACAACTTTCACACAATTGTGACTTGTGCTCTAACTTTGGCATTCCCTTTACCATATTGTACTTGGTCATCTTGGTGATTGAGTCAAAACTCAGATGGCCCAGTCTTGCATGCCATAGCCAAGCTGACTCATTCATGGCAGTCAATAGACACTTTGGAGAGGTCACTTGTAAGTTGATCTTGTACAATCTGTTATGTGACTTCTTCACTTTCATGAGAGTCTTTCCCCCTCTCTCATATATCCACAGCTGCCCATCTTTCATCAGGATCTTGCATCCTGTTTCATCCAATTGACCCAAGCTCAGGATGTTATTCCTCAGGGCTGGTATGTAGTAAACATTAGTCACTACCCTATGCTCTCCATTTTTACATTTGAAGCATATAGAGCCCCTTCCTTTTATCACAACCACAGATCCATCACCAAACTTGACTTTGCCACTGATGGCTTCATCTAGTTCAGTGAAGTGGGTTCTAATTCCTGTCATGTGATTGCTGGCTCCATTATCTAGATACCAACAACAAGAATCCTCTCCCTTTGGCAGAGTTCCGGGGAACACCCCCTGTTCCTCTAGTAGGCCCAAATCCATTGACACTTCTGCCATTAGCAGGGTGGATTCTTGATCCTCCTGAGTTTGAGTTAAATGAGCTTCCTGCTCTGCCCTTCTTGGTGCCCTGCATTCATTTGCAAAATGGCCCAATTTGTCACAATTGAAACATCTCAGGGACTTCTTGTCTCTCTTCTTGGCGTTCTTGTCTTTGTTAACAGGGTCTTGGTTTGTCTTTCCTCCCCTGTTCTTTGCAAACTTCCCTTTCCCCCTTCCACAACTTCTAGTATCATGCTTTGTCTCACCTCTTGACCTTTCTTCCCATTCACTCTTGGTCAAGAGTAGCTGTCCAGAGGAACTCTTTCCTTGGGTCACCGGCTTCAACCTTTCTTCATAGGCTTTGAGTCTTCCCACTAGTTCCTCAAATGGCATCTTATTCAGATCCGAAAACTGCTCAATAGCAGCCACAATGGGTAGGAATCTATCGGGGGCCGCCTTCAAGAACCTGCTGACTTGTTTGGCTGTTGGTACTGTCATCCCCAGGGCTCTGTATCTTGACACTAGTTCGCCCATCTTCCCCGCAAATTCATCAACGGATTCACTTTCACCCATGCTCAGCAATTCAAACTCATGATCGAGAGTTTGAATTCTGGCCTGTCTGACTCTCTCTTCACCCACATATCGCTTCTTAAGGGTTTCCCATATGTCCTTGGCCGCCTCAAATGCAGCCACCTGCATCAGAACATCTTCCGGCAGGGCTTGGAAGATGAAGGCCTTAGCCTTCTTCCCCAATCGGACATCCACCGCGGCTTGGGTGGGAGGTTCAATGGCATCCCAGAGCCCCTGGGCATCCATGAACGCCTCCATCTTGATCGCCCAAGAAGTGTAGGTCGTCGGAGTGAGAATCGGAATCTTGAATGCGATCGGATCGCTGGTGTCCTTCAGTGCTATCTGTCTATCTTGATTCGCCATCGCCTGGAATCAAATGCGGTGAATTTGGTGTCAAGATCACTTCGAATTGATCAGCAGCCGAGTGGAGGAGATCTTCCGAGGCCAAATTGCTGTTCTTCCGAAGTCAGTCGGGGCTTCTTCCGAAGTTAGGCGGGGCTTCTTCCGAAGTTAGTCGGGGCTTCTTCCGAAGGTTGCAATCGATGAGGACGGAGCGCACAGAGATTGGATCGAGAGCCTATTCGCTCTGATACCAAATGTTTCAATTCGATAAATGCAAAGGTGTAATTTCTTATTGATTTTGTGATCCCCAATCATACAATACAATCACATACTTATAGTAGTTAGAGCTAACTAACTATTTACACTTTCAGTCCTTGTACTAATCTAACTTTACAATTCTAGAACAAACTTTACAACTACATTAATACAAAGAATTAAACCAACAACTACATTCGAAATGTATAACGAAGTCTTTATTTTCTAAATTTCTAGGGCTTTGGCTAGCGCCTCCATTGCCTCGCGCATTAGGAGTGTGCTTTTTAAACATGGGTCATTATTCTAATAGGGTGTAGGCATAACCATGCTCCTCATCGGGAGCTGGTTAAACCAAAACTCGTAGCGAATTGCTGTTGAGATTGTCTCTCTCTATGGTGTAATCAAATTATGAATAAATTTTTTGAAAAAACCAATATATTGAAATCTGTTGAATTAAGTAAACTATTCAATATTTATACAAATTAGTTTTCAACATTATTTGGATTGATTAAAATCATGAATTAGTAAAAATATTAAACAAATAAACTTCAAAAATTTCATGTGATGATCTAGGGAGGGAGGAGAGAAAGAAATAAAGCTATTTAATAGAAGCTAACGAGTAATTACCCGTGCTTCTCGCTGGTCTATTTTGAATAGAATTTATATGAAAACATAGATGAAAACAAAAATGTTGTAAGAGTATTTTTGTAATTTATGAGAAAATCACGTTGTTGTAAAGAAAACATTGAGAAATACAAGAGCTAATTAAAATGTGTTTTATGTGTGAAGCATTGAGAAATATAAAAGCTAATTAAAAGGTGTTGGATATGTATGTGTGAACATTACAAGCATTAACATAGCTCGATATCATATTTATATCAAAACCTAAAACTAACTAAGCATGTAGCAATTTTATATATAAATATATCAAAGTTAGCATTTGTTTCAATTTCACCCACACCACTAACACCGTTATAACTTCTTTGTTAACTTAATCTAAAATGACAATATTACCCTTTGTGATTAAATTAAAACCCATTAATTGAATTGATGTTATTTTTCATTATACATCATTATGATCATCTAGCCATAACCTAACCATTAATCTCTACAATCCACCACTGCCACCCACCACCACCCACCACCACCACACACCATCACCCACCATCATTGTTCACACCTATCAATCTATCATGAACCCTCAAACCACCAAAACACTGCCATTGCAGACCCTCTAGTCTGATTTGGGGGTTTCATCATCATCACACCCACCACCATCATCATAATGCTACCACCGCCATCAAGCTGCCGTCTACGCCCAACACCATCACCACCGTCCAACTGATCGCATATAAACAAAAATCAAGGATAAAGGATGTGCTCAAAGAATCTGCATCATCAACGATCAAGTTTTTAACAAAAATCAACAGAGATTTATCAAAAATCAAGAATCTGCTCAAATAATCCTTTAATAGGTCGCATATCAACCAAAGAATTAAAAGAAATCAAGAATCAACTCCATACTAGAAACCCCACAATCTTGTTGCCACACCTGTAAACCAACTGCTGATTTTACCTAATCCAAGAACCCCAAACCTATTTGAAGAACCCCAAATTGAAAAACCCTAAACCTAATTGACAGTGGCTGGTGATATATGTTGTGCAATTGTGTTAATGCAATGAGTGGACGAAGGGGGTGTGGTGGTGCGAAACAGGAGGAAGTAGGTCGGGGTGTGGTGATGCGTAACAGGAGAAGTATGTCGGTGGTGGGGCGGCCAAAGTTTGACAAGAACAGGTGGTGGTAAGTCATAGTGGTTTTGCTGCGTGATGGTAGTTCCTGTGAGCGATGGTGATGGGCGATGATGGTGTGGTGAGAATGGTGGCGATGGTGGTGATCTGGTGGAATATGGTTGCAGAGAGAGAGAGAGAGAGAGAGAGAGAGATGAGGTAGAGAGAAAAACAATAGATTATGGTGGGGTAGGGTGGGTGGGGTTTTATTTGCGTTGAGTAAATTTTTTTTGTATTTTTAATCACAAGGGTAAATTTGTCATTTCATGTAAACTTAACAGAAAATTTTAACGGAGTTAATAGCGTGGACTGAAATTGAAAGAAACCCTAAAACCATTAAACTGTAAGTGTAATAAATAAACTATTAGACTGAAACTATAATTTTTGTCAAACCACAAGGACTAAAAGCGTAATTTACTCTACTTGTTTTAAATCTAACCATGATAACACGATCAACAATCATGTTTGTTGTATTTATTGTACGTTGGTGTCTATGATGCGAGAGAAACGCGATCATATTCCATAAAAAGAAACCTTCCATCACCAAAATAATGGAAGATATCAAGAGGTTGGGATTTTTTTTGGTAAAGAATAATGCAAAATTGGAGTGATTAGAATGTACGGAATAATGTAATTTTATTTTTACATTTTCGGTTGTAATGTTTGGTATACATTACAAGAAATGTTGACATTAGCGGCGACTTTGAGCAATAGCGGCGACAGTCTTTAGCGGCGACATCTTTAGCAGCGACAGTCGCCACTATTGGTCATCAATACGTTTGAGGTTTATTAACTCAGATCTGGTCGTTGAACATGCGCTAGATCTAACGGTCAGGGTTAGACCGTACAAATAACTAATAGCGGCGACACCTTTAGCGGTGACAAGTCGCCGCTATTAGTACAGACCTAATAAAATCGGGTTTGCCCTCTTTTTCCCCTCTTTCCCTCCACACCACACCTCCATTTCCCGCAACCATCACTGTTGAACCTCCGGCGACCACCAGTTCACGATCACGAGTCCGCAACCACCACTCCTCAACCTCCAGTCATCATCTTCCTCAACCTCCAGTCACCACCTTCCTCAATCTCCGATCACCTCTCTGCCTCACCCTCAAAGTCCGACCACCACCAGCCCCTCAACTTCATCCTCAAAGTCCGGCCACCACCATAGACCTGTTGTTGCTCCCATCATTGCTGCTATCGTGGACCTCGACCACTCTCGCCGCTAATACCTTTAGTCTTCAGCACAAATTAGAAGGTAAATTTTTTTGTTTAAACACAAATTTATGCTTGTTTATGTTAATGTATGGTTGAAACATGTTTAGATTTGAATTTTTAGTAGGTTAAACATAATTTTTAGTAGGATTTGTGTAATTTTTAGGTGTGGTTGTTTATGTTAATGTATGGTTGAAAATTGTTCAAGATGGTGAACTAGTGAGATGGATTTAGATATTTTGGGCATTTGATGTAGAGTACTTGTTATAGATTTGATAAATATAATTTGATGCTTAAATTTTAGTTGAGTTTAGGTGTATTTGATTATTTGATCTAGACTTTTTGTTTAATTGGTTGTAAGATGTTTAGATGTTAATGTTTAGTTGGTTGAATAAAACTTGTTAAAGTATTTATGTAATTTTTAGGTTTTAATTATAACATTAGTATATGTAGTTCAAGATGGTGAATAGTAAGATAATATTAGTATATGTAATTTATGCTTAGTTTAGAAATATATTTATATATGTTGTAGGTTTGAACTAGATGGATTTGGTATTTAGTTACTTAAAATTTAGTTGAAAATTGTTTAGATCTATTTAGGCATTTCATGTATATTTTTTGTTTAAATGATTGAAAGATGTTTAGATTTTGATTTTTACTTGGTTGATTAAAACTTATTTATATGATTCAAATAACATTCCATTAATGTAAGTTGAAACTTTACTTTATGAGAAACAAAAATAATTAGCTATAATAAACAAAAATAAGAAATTATCTAAATGATCAAATGAAACATGAAATTACTTGAAACAGTTGCAATAATGTTGTAATTTATTCAAAGAATTTCAAGTTTCATTTGATTTTTTTAGTAATTTTTAATTGTTGTGTATTATTAGCTTTTAGGTTTCGTAACTTCATTCTAATTATTTGCGGCGACACCATTAGCGGCGACCCATTAGCGGCGAATTATTGATCATTAGTGGCAAAGTATTAGCGGCGACCCTTTAGCGGCGACATGGGGGGCTAATAGCGGCGACATGTGGTCTTTGTAGTGATAATGCTTTCGTTTTCTAGCTCCTTGGTAGATTCTTTTTTACTCCATATGAATCCTTTAACCATTAAAAAACATAATATCACTAGGGCCGTTCTACAATAAAGGTAACGGGGTACCCAAATTACCGAAAAGTACACAAACCACTCCTCAATCAAACGCCACCTCATTTTAGCATTTATATGCGCTACAATTTTAAAAATAAATCCTTCAAGATCTGAAATCTCGTTCTAAATATATTTTCATAGTATTTAAGCTCGTCGATAAAGTAATCTTTTATGAAAACCTTATGAGCTTTTATACAATCACAATGCATATATTTTTTTTGAATGTGTCATATCTTCAAGTTCGAATGCAGCATCGAAAACGTTGACAAGAAATTGAACCTATGTAGATTCGGATGAATTGAAACTCGTTAGTAGATGAATTGTTGAGTTAAAGAGTAGAATGAAAATATTTAAAAATGGTTTGAAATTTACATAAAATAAATTTGGTATTTAGTTTTATTAAAAGGGCAACAGTCGAGTCAAACAAACTATAGCCATTGCAACGTCACAATGTTCTCGGTTTTCATCGGCAAAAATTGCCCAAGAAGGTGTTCCGATTTACCCGACGAACCCGAACCAACCCAAAGACCAAATCGTTCACATTAACATCACTAGGTCTTCATCTAGTCCCTTAGTTTTATCACAAAAAATAATAATAATAAAAATGACATCCCCTTTTCCCCACGTAAGTAACGGATTGTACCAATGATCCTTAGCCCAACTGGTTAAGGTGAGGTACCCATGACATGTAAATAAAGGGTGGTCATGGGTTCAAGTCTCACTCTGAGCAAAAAATGCTTAGAGTTGAGCCAGGGGGTTTTCTCAGCAATGAGTTTCCTCCTGAGGAGGTTGGGGGTGCGGTCCCGACTGGAAAACGGATAGATGGCCCGATTAAGATAACACCTATTCTCCGAAGCAGGGTCGCACATTTACCGTTCAAAAAAAAAAGTAACGGATTGTGTCACTAAATTATTGAAACACCGCATTCAAAGAAGACATAATTAATCTTTTCATTTAAGGAGATATTATTCAGATATATTCAATGGATTCATTTATGACTTGAATTATTGAATAATACAAAGTCAAATTATATCTCTCATACATGTAAGGTGTGTTGTCAATATATAAAAAGTTAAAAAAATATTTATATATTTAGTTGAATAATCTATAGTTAGATTATTTTATCATCACTTCCGAATTGAAGCCTCCAACCTTGAATACTTCTAAACAAAACTTGTTGTGACAGTAAACTTGTTCATCAATCTAGCCATATTGTTACCATAGCAACATCTTTTTTTAACGGTGTGTAAAATCACCTCAATACCCAACTTATCATTTTTAAAACTGTCAAAATGTCAACTGTTCATACTGACGCCAGAGGCCTGACTCACCCGAAACACTATCACAGAGGAAACTCACCATAGTGGAAAAACATCCTTGAGTCAGGTTTAAACCTGACTCTTTAAAGATCACAAGCCCAAACCATCTGATCCCGAAATCTTTGGTACCATAGCAACTTTATTAAGCCAAATTGTTGCCAACGACTAAGGGGCTGTTTGGCAACTTCTGAATGGGTAAGTGCTGAATCAATAAGAGGTCTGAACCAATAAGTGCTGAACCAGATTAAGTCTGTTTGGTTGGATATCTATTTGGGTAGTAAAATCGATCTACCAACAGCCCACTCAAGAATCGATGGTGAGAAGCAACAGCACCTGAAACGAAGACGAAGGCCTGCTGGTGGTGCGGTGGTCGGGGCGCGGTGCGGCTGCCGGGCGGCTGCTGGGCCGGCTGCTAGGGCGCTGCTGGTGGTGCGGCTGCCGGCGCTGCAGATGGTGGCGACCAGTGGTAGATGAAGGGGAAGGTGAGTTGTGGCTGTTGTTTGTGAATGGAGGTGGTTGTAGATGAGTTGGTCAGATAGGAATATATGTCTGACCTAATAAGTGGTCAGTCAGACCTGATTTTCATTCAGATGTGAACCAACCAAACACCCATGTCTGACCGAGTCTGACATTAAAGTCTGAATGGGTTTATTAAGACCCAACCAAACAGGGCCTAAGTTTTGTTTTGAATGTCACATATATGCTAAACAAAAAGTCTAATGTTGGTGGCTTTCGAATAAATCCCGTTGATTATTTTGATCAAAGAGTTAAAAAGTCAAACGTTGATGCATGACGAAATTGTTTAACTTTGCGTGTTGCCTAATGGGGAAGCGAAGATGGCTAACAAATGTTATAAGAAAACTTAAATGAGAAAAAGTTTATTATTGTATATCAAAAGTTATCTTAAAATATCACACAAGAGGATTTATTTTATGATCATCTAGTGAGTCATATGATGTTTGTCCCTTGTAAATGTGTCGTGGGTTCAAATACTTGTAAGTGTCGTGTAATGTTTGGTAATATTAGGTGGCAAAAATTGTCGTTAAAAAAATTTATGTCCTTTGAGTACTTAAATTCAATATATTAGACTTAAAGGGAAGCTTAAAAACGTCAGTCATGTCACCACCTTCTCGAGTTGTCAATTTGGAGCTAAAAACATCTCTTCTTACCCTCTTACTACTTGAAAACAGTGTCGTTTTCGTAGGGGAATGGTGTTGGAAATGCAAACAAAACAACCTGTAGTTTATGTAATGGTCTTGTGAGTGGCGGATATGATGGCCGCGTAGGTTGGTCATGGATGTGGAACACCGCCTCCTGAAGCGTTGGCGTGGGGCTCCATCATGAGCGTGGTCACAAGTGTTGAGCTAGTTTCATCGTGTTCATAAAAATAATTAAGTTAAACCCTATAAGTAGAACATATATATTTTCAAACTCATCACACATTTTACTCCCATTCGACTCTCAGCTTTGATATAATTACTCTTCCAAGTCTTAAAAGCATCGATTCATCGTCTTCCAATTCATCCGAGAGTGATGAGATTTTCTTCGGTATGGTTCAAGCCACAATCCAATTTACATGTCATCAAATCAAGAGTTCACGTCCACAAGTTGTTGATGCAGTATGCAAGTTGACAAATTGCATACTCTAAGACAATTAAATATAGTGGATTTGGGATTCGAGTCTTACTCGGATCAAATATGTTTTGTGTTGAAGCATGGGGTTTTACCAGTTGTATATTTTTTCCTTAAAGAGTTGGCCGAGGGTAGTGTTTCAGCTGCAAACGAATAGGTGAACGTACTTAAGATAACACATATCCTTTAAAGCAAGGTTATACATTCCCTTAAAAAATGGTAACAAACAGTAAATTCATTTTATCGAAATGGTATTCATGTTTGAAAGGAAATTTATTTTGTACCAATGGATTATCTAGAACAAATCTAAGAATACATTTAAGGCGTTCTATGGAAACTGTAACTAACAATAAATACCCTGTATAAATGTTTATGACGAAGAATTCTAGAAAATAACAACCATGATTTTACTAATTCATTTTAGAGATGGTGCTGATATTTTTAAATTGTGTTTCTCTTAAATATATATGGTTTATGAATAAAATTGGACACCAAAGATCATTTTTAAGCCTAATGATACTACTCATGGTATCTCCTCCATGTGTTGATCCCCTTAATTCTATTGTAAGAAAATCAACTTCATATCGTTTATTATTGTGATAAAATAAATTATAATAGTTCTACCATCACTCACGCTACTAGTCTATGTTTTTTGACAAACTTTTTGTAAGAAAATTATAAAAAGGGTTATTGGATTTTAATAATCCCAAGTTTTATTGATTGGCTGGGATTCCCAACTCAGTAAATGTTTACAGATAATCTCAACTTTGAGTTTATTTTCCTCTAACAATCTCTTACTAACTGAGAGTTAACCCCATTAGTTTTTAGATGACGTGAACTGTTTTTGTGGCCAAAATACTAAACAGAAAGTTGAAATCTATCATCATGTCCGTCAATTTGAAACTTCCGCACCCAAAAGCCTGTCAATCTCCACCTCCTGATTTGAACCACCGAACTCGTTGGAGGTAGATTTCAGGTGATGATGGAGGTTAGACAATGGAAAACGAACTTAATTGAGACTAGGCGGTGCTGGAGTTGAAAAATGGCTCAAAGTTGGCCTCATTTTATAAAAAAACTAACCAGGGTTAACTTTCAGTTAATAAGGAATCAATGAAGGAAAATAAGTTCAAAGTTAGGAGTGTCTGTAAACATTTTCTGAGTTGGATTAATCCCGACCAATAAAAGAAAGTTGAAATTATTAAAATCCAATAACCCTTATAAAAAATGTTTGTTTCCAACCAAAATTTTATCGTAAAAACTCCCGGTGGAAAAAGACAATTTTTCGACAAATATTCCCAATAATTTTTTATAAGTTTCTGACCCGTATCTGAAAAAAATATATTTTTATTTTTATGTTTTTTAAAAATTTTTAAATTAATTTCCAACAATTTTCCAAAAACATTTTTATCTTTATTCTTTTATTTTTTAAAAAATTATTCTGACAAATCATCTAGTTGGTATGGTGATCATTGAAGGAGAACGTTGAGTTGTCAATTTCAAAATTATAAAAACTTTCATTATTTTTCATCCATGCTAGTTGATGGTAAAACTTATAGCTGAATTTTAATTTACAAACACAATTGACGTATTGTTATAATATCACAATAATTAACACAAGATTAGTGTTATAACCTTAAGAACTTTAAAGAGAATTGCAAGAGCAAGAAGAAGAGAAATGTATAACTTATGAAAGTGTATACAAGAGGTGCATTTTCTTCTCTACATTGAGGTGGTATTTATACTACAAAGATCAATCAACTTGGTAGACAAGGTAAACTATTTTGGTAGATAAGTAGCATAGTAAACTTATCTACAAGTTTGACAAAGAGTTCATCCACTTGCCATGGTAATAATTCATAATACTCCCCCTTGGATGACACTTTTCAAACTTCAAGAGTTTAAGTACTGCCTCGTTAAAAACCTTGCTAAAGAAAAACCCAGTGGGAAAAAACCTTAGCTAAGGAAAAAAGAGTGCAGCTTATAACTCCCCCTCAAATTGTCTTTTGTAGATCATTACATTGCGTGTACGTGCCGCATGCCAATATCATAAACATGTTTTCTGAAAGTTGTTTTAGGAAGTGCCTTTGTGAAAAGATCAGCTGAATTGTTGCTTGATTGAACGTATCTCATTTCAACCTTTTTATCTTTAATAAGATCTTGAGTGTATGAAAAGAATCTTGGTGGTATATGTTTTGTTCTGTCACTTTTGATATACCCTTCTTTCATTTGTGAGACACAAGCTGCATTATCTTCATAGATTGGTGTTGCGTTTTCATCTTTCTCCAATCCACAAGAAGTTGATATAAGTTGTGTCATAGATCTTAACCATACACATTCTCTTGAAGCTTCATGTAGTGCAATGACTTCAGCATAATTTGAGGATGTCGCAACGAGTGTTTGTTTCTGAGAACGCCATGAAATCGCAGTTCCTCCATTCTTAAATACGTATCCAGTTTGAGATTTTGCTTTATGGGGATCAGATAAATAACCTGCATCTGCATAACCAACCAACCCTTCTTTTGAATTATTAGGATAAAACAAGCCTAAATCAATAGTACCTCGAAGATATCGAAAAACATGTTTAATCCCGTTCCAGTGCCGTTTAGTAGGAGCTGAACTAAATCTTGCTAACAAATTAACTGCAAAAGAAATGTCAGGTCTCGTACAGTTAGTAAGATACATAAGAGCTCCAATTGCACTGAGATATGGTATCTCTGGACCAAGGACCTCTTCATTATCTTCACAAGGACGGAATGGATCATTATCAACATTGAGTGATCTAACAACCATCGGTGTGCTTAAAGGATTTGCTTTGTCCATATTGAAACGCTTTAAGAGTTTCTCAGTATAAGTTGACTGATGTACAAGTATTCCATTATGCATATGCTCAATCTGCAAACCAAGACAATATTTGGTTTTTCCAAGGTCTTTCATTTCAAATTCTTTCTTTAAAAGAGCAATTGCTTCATTTATTTCCTTTTGCGTCCCAATTATATTTAGATCATCAACATACACAGCTATGATCACATATCCTGATGTTGTTTTCTTAATGAAGACGCATGGACAAATAAGATTACTTGTGTATCCTTTACTTGTCAAATAATCACTCAAACGATTATACCACATCCTTCCAGATTGTTTGAGTCCATACAAGGATCTTTGTAATTTGATGGAATACATTTCCTTAGGCTTTGAGCTTAATGCTTCGGGAAATTTAAAACCTTCAGGAATTTTCATATAAATGTCACTATCTAGTGATCCATACAAGTAAGCTGTGACAACATCCATAAGACGCATCTCTAAATTTTTAGAGACTGCTAAACTGATTAAGTATCTAAAGGTTATTGCATCCATAACAGGGGAGTATGTTTCCTCATAATCAATCCCTGGCCTTTGTGAAAAACCCTGAGCTACAAGTCTAGCTTTATATCTTGTAACTTCATTTTTCTCATTTCGTTTTCGTACAAAAACCCATTTATACCCTACAGGCTTTACGGACATCGGAGTAATAACAATAGGCCCAAAAACCTTTCGTTTGTTAAGTGAATCTAATTCAGCTTGCATAGCTCCTTTCCATTTATCCCAATCATGTCTATTTTTACAGTCACTAACTGACTGTGGTTCAGGATCATCATCTCCACTCATGATGTCACTTGCTACAGAATAAGAAAATATTTCATCAATACTTTCCATTTCATCTTGATTCCGTAGGATATCTGTGTGACCATAGTTAATTGACATTTCTTTGTTATTTTCATCCAAATCCTCCCCATGAGAGGTTTTGGTATGTAGCGTTTCATCAAGATCATTCACTTTATTGTCAACTTCCTTTTCATGAGTTTTTCTTTTTCGAGGATTTTTATCCTTGGAACCGATTGGTCTTCCTCGTTTCAAACGTTTTTGAGATTCATGAGCCATTGTGTTACCTATTTGCTCATTTGGAATCTCAACTCGAGCTGGAGCATTAGCAGCTGGTATATGAGATTTAGTAACTCTGTTTGTATCAGTAAATGAATCAGGTAATTGATTTGCAATTTCTTGCAGGTGTATTATCCTTTGAACTTCTGTCTCACGTTGTTTAGTTACTGGATCAAGATGCAATAAGGAAGGAACATACCATGAGACATCATTTTCTTGTTTTTTCTTTTCTCCCCCTAATGCCGGGAAAACTGACTCGTTAAAGTGACAATCAGCAAAACGTGCTGTAAATACATCTCCAGTTAAAGGTTCAAGATATCTTATGATGGAAGCTGATTCATATCCAACATATATTCCCAACCTTCTTTGAGGACCCATTTTTGTGCGTTGTGGTGGTGCAATAGGGACATACACAGCACACCCAAAAATTCTAAGGTGGGAAATGTTTGGCTCATTACCAGTAACAAGTTGTAACGGAGAGTATTTAAGATTTGCACTTGGTCTCATACGAATTAGTGATCCAGCATGAAGAATTGCATGACCCCAAATAGACACAGGGAGTTTTGTCCTCATTATTAATGGTCTAGCTATTAGTTGTAGACGTTTGATTAACGACTCAGCTAAGCCATTTTGTGTGTGTACATGAGCAACAGGGTGTTCAACAATAATTCCCACAGACATGCAATAATCATTAAAAGCATGTGATGTGAATTCACCAGCATTATCAAGTCTCACCCTTTTAATAGTATAATCAGGGAAATGTGCTCGTAATTTGATAATTTGTGCAAGAAATTTTGCAAATGCTACATTACGAGTTGATAACAAAGAGACATGTGACCATCTACTTGATGCGTCTATCAAAACCATAAAGTATCTAAATGGTCCACATGGTGGGTGAATTGGCCCACATATATCTCCTTGAATTCTTTCAAGAAACAAAGGTGATTCCTTTTCAATTTTCACAGGCGAAGGCCTTGTGATTAATTTCCCAAGAGAACAAGATGTACACAAAGGAATTTTATTCGATTGTGGGATCTTTTGATATTTCAATGGATGCCCATGAGTATTTTCAATAATTCTTTTCATCATTGTAGATCCTGGATGACCTAATCTGTCATGCCATAAGTTAAGTGTTTCAGGATCACAAAATTTTTCTTTAACTGCCATATATGCCTGAGGCATACTAATATGTGTATAATGTAAACCAGACTGAAGCATTGGCAGTTTTTCTAATATCTGATCTTTGCTTATGATATACAAATATTTTTCATTATCAACAGTCCTTGACTGAGTATCATATCCGTTATGATATATGTTTTTGAAACTCAACAGATTTCTTGTTGATTTTGGGGAAAATAAAGCATTTTCTATTATCAGCTTTGTACCATTTGGTAATGCTAAATTAGCTTTTCCCACTCCTTCTATCAGGTCTGTAGGGCCTGATATTGTATTAACGATTCCTTTTGTTGGTTTAAGATCATAAAAATATTTTTTAGATCTAAGTATAGTGTGTGTGGCTCCACTATCCGCTATACATATATCTGCTTCATTTGTTTGATCTTGTGCTCCAGTGATGTTCATTTTAATCTTGAAAGTATAAAGAAAAATAATAAGTGAATAACAACGAAATTGTTATATTTTAACAAAACTTTATTTAATCGAAAAGAAAACATTACATGAAGAAAAATACATGATTAAAGATAGAAAACACTAAATTGTTGCATATGACTATTGTGGTAAAGCAACATGTGTTTCAAAGGTCTATGTCAAAGTCTGCAGTGTTCAACTCAACATTGAGATCATTAAAATTATCAATATGGTTCACTTCCTTCTCTTTTCTTTTAAGAGAGGCTTGGTATAGTTCACACAAATGTGGAGCTGTGCGACAAGCCTTCGACCAATGGTTTGTGCTACCACATCTAAAACAGGAAGTGCCATTGTTTTCGGACCTACCAGCTTCATTCCCCTTGTACTGGTTGGAATTGTTTTGTGGTGCGTGGTAATTAACTATTCTTTGATTTCTACCACGGCCATATCCACGGCCACGACCACGTCCACGGTTATAAAAGTTACCTCGGTAATTATTATTACCTTTAAAAGAATGGTTTCGGTTATTAAGGTAACTTTTATCAAAGGAACCTCGGCCACGACCTCGTCCCCACTTTCTTCCAGAGTTTTTAGTAGCAACATTTATCTCTGGAATTGCTAATGATCCTGTGGGGCGAGCTTGATGATTTTTCATCAAGAGCTCATTGTTTTTTTCTGCTACGAGGAGAAATGAATTCAAATCAGAATATCTTTTAAATTTTTGCAACCTATATTGTTGTTGCAAGTTTATGTTTGATGCATGAAATGTGGAGAAAGTTTTCTCCAACATATCTTCCTCGGTTACAGTTTGCCCACAAAATCTGAGGGTCGAGCATATTCTGAACAAAGCAGATGTGTACTCGTTTACTTTTTTAAAATCTTGGAACCTGAGATTGTTCCATTCATCTCTAGCAGTAGGAAGTAAAACTTCCCTTTGATGATCAAATCTGCTTTGTAAGTCTTTCCATAAAACATACGGATCCTCACAATTTGAATATTCAAATTGTAACATTTCATCGATATGTTTATGTAAAAAGACATCGGCTTTCGCCTTGTCTTGCTCCGAACAAAAATTCCCCTCTTGTATTGTTTCTAAGACACCCATTGATTTAAGATGTCTTCTCACATGGGCCGTCCAAGGCATATAGTTTTCTCCATTAATACTAAGAGCCGGGAATTCAATTTTTGCAATATTCGACATTCTGATTTCTAAACAAGAATTAAGCAAATAGTAAGATGATTATTAGAATCCATATATATCAATAAACATTGCGATACAATAAAGCGGTAGAGCTATGAAAAAATACAGAAATAAGAAAAGTTTAAATTCTTCGGGTGGTAGTTCAGCAATGGGGATAAGAATTAAAATAAGCATTATGGTTGCCAGTATTAAAACCGGGTGTATCATCTTTGAAAGATTTTCTTGGATAAACTTGAGAGACGATCTGTTTATTGTAAACGAAAATAAATTGATAGTGGTCAATTTATAGTTTAAAATTATAACCGTTTGTAACGGTTATGTGATTGTTTACAACGGCTATATAACCGTTCATAACGGCTATATAATCGTCGTCTATGTATATATCAACAATAAATTTTAAATAAGTATAAGATTATGTTATAAAAATATGAATTTAGTTTATAAAAACAAAATAGAATAAGAACGACAAATTAGGATGAGAATAAGACGTTAGTACGAATAAATGTTAGCAATATAATCAAAATGTTAGTTGACATAAAAGGAAATGTTAGTTGTATAAATAAAGATTAAGTAAAGGTTAGATGCATAAGTAAATGTTAGTTGACATAATATAAAATGTTAGTTGCATAATCAAAAAGTTAGATGCATAAATAAAAGTTAGTTTGTTAGTAGTCCCATGGTTATCAAAATGTCCATAATAAGATCTCCTTTATGCTTATTTTATTTATATTAGTTATCTTCTCAATATAAGATATTATATATTATTACTTAATGAAGGTCTTACCTTGATTAGTAGATGACTTTGTGATCAATTAGTCTTCTTGATTAGAGTTAAGAGCTCTCGTGCTGATAACGTGTTATAATATCACAATAATTAACACAAGATTAGTGTTATAACCTTAAGAACTTTAAAGAGAATTGCAAGAGCAAGAAGAAGAGAAATGTATAACTTATGAAAGTGTATACAAGAGGTGCATTTTCTTCTCTACATTGAGGTGGTATTTATACTACAAAGATCAATCAACTTGGTAGACAAGGTAAACTATTTTGGTAGATAAGTAGCATAGTAAACTTATCTACAAGTTTGACAAAGAGTTCATCCACTTGCCATGGTAATAATTCATAATACGTATTACATTATTAACCCATCATGGAGTCCAATTTTTTTCTTTTTCCTTTTCTTGAACGATAGAAACTGCAGATCAAATTTTCTTCTCGTGCCATCTCGTCAATAGCATCTAGGCTGCAATTAGTACATGGTGTGACCACTTTGATTTTCACAAAGTTATATCTGTGAATAGAATTAAAAAAAATCTCGTTCATGGAGTAATTCTTACTTCTTTTTGGTGTGTCTGGAGAGCGTGAAACGATAACGTCCATAATTAAAAATCCATCTCTATCCATAATATAATTGAGTACATAAAAACACTATCTTATCTATGGATCAAGAACCAGTCAAAGATTGATGTTATCCAATGAAAGAATTGGGAGCTTTTCATTTTTGAACATGTTGTATAATTTTCTCCCTTGTATGTTTTTCTAGCTCATAGCTAGTTTTAGTCCAATTAACTTTTAAAAACTTGTAAGCATGTTTTGAATAACATTCGCGTTCTATAACAGTAATTTTACACTCAATGAAATTAATTTGGCAGAAGTTTATAATTCCCAACTGGTAGTAAAGAAATTAGGTTTCACTCGAGTTGTTACGCACTTACATGTTCACAATCACTTTATTTCTCTTTATCTCGTAAGGATGGAAGAAGAAGAAGAAAATAACTTTTTGAAACTGTTTTGAAGGATATATATGTTGAAAAAACTTTATCCATCACGTTTAGACTAACTTGTGGTTTTTCGCATTTCTCTTGTATTACATCATACAATAGTTATTTAAATAAAAACTATTTACTTATCAACATATTCTTATGATAAATAATAGACGTCAATTTATCTTTCTATTTTTTTTTCTTTCTCTTATGGGGGTTCATCTTAAAATTTCTTTTTGGATTGGACTAGCTAGAGTTGGGCCTTACACATCTTACGTGGGCTGCGCATCTTGATTTTACAAAAATGGGAGATTGAGTTATTTTAAAAGACAATTGCATATATATGGTATCTGTGGTTTAATAAAATTGCATATTTAGTTCTGAAATTTTATAAATTATAAAGCTAGTTCAAATTTTTGTATATTCACTACATATGTAATCTTTGACATTAAATTTGTTCACTTTTTTGTGTTTTATAATGTTTGGACTAAATTTTAAATTTAACTTTAGGGTTTAAAAATGCAACGCCCACATAAAAGTTTGGAATAATTTGCAATTATTAAAATTTAAGGACCAAACTTGCAATGATTATATAAAAATTTGGATTGACTTTGCAGTTTTTAAAGTATGAGGACCAAAATAGCAATCTGGTCAAACCATGTTTTGATTGTGTTTTACAAAAGGGCATCATTTTTTAGTTCGATTGGGGTCCAGAAAATATTGAGTCGGTCCTGTTCATTTGTGTAGTAAAGCGCAAAAACCAGAACTCACAATCTTCATCATCTCTTCAATGCACCTGAACCTGCAAACGCAGTTGTTTGTAGGTTACAATCTGTAGCATCATCCGAGTCTTTCTATTCGTTCTTTACGTCTTTTACTTTCATTATTCTGATTATTATTGGGATGTGTTTTGATTTAAGAACCTATGTACTTAGTTTTCCATATTTTTTCTTGTAAGATTTCAATTCTTTGACAATGAAAACTAGACTTGCATACTTCAAGATTCACTTACATAAAAGTACATCATTCACCACCAAACTATCCCTATAGACCTAGAGTGACCCTTCCTAAATTAATCTTTCTTATTTTTTCTAATTAGCTTGCATATCTATTTATCGAAATCACTGCAATATATGAAATCAACTTTAACTTCAACGAACTTTGCCCAATAAACCCACAATACAACCAAATCGAATTTATATGCAAATATGTCACTGACGAATGTTACGACGATAGGAAATCCAAATAAAGAAATAAAAATAAGACATTATATAAAATTTTAATCAATGGGCAGAAGATGGTAATGTATTGCCCTTCAAGAAATGATCAAACACTGTAAGAGCAAGCTGTGGGCGATCCATTGGAACCTCATGACCAGCTCCTTTCACTGTCAAATATGTCATCCCCTCGTACACTTGGCTCCATCCACCAACCTATACACCATTAAAAATCATCAATTTGCTGTTTCTTTTTCCTTATTTATTTGTATTTTTATCTGACGACTACAATGTATGTTGCAGATCAGTCGCAAACTGCTACATGCGATTGATCTGTGATCGAAATTGCAGTAGCAAAACTTGTGTAGGCAATCTTATTGTGCAACCATTTATGACCAGAGTTTGTTATATGTGGAACTAAATTATGATTTTGTTTGATCATAAATTCCTATGGCACATGTCTAGCTTTTTACTAGTGTATGTTTATGATGAAAAAAAAAATATAACATAATTTACAACAAAAAATATATATATTTGACATACTCAACTTTTATACTTAAAATTTAGGTAAAGGGGCGGTTTTCACATCTATACTATATTTCAAGCTATTTCTCGCATCAAAGATACTGTATAGCTATATATATATATTGCTTTAAATCTTACTACTATAATAAAATGGTAAATGTGAATGACACGTGTGAGCACCATATTCATTATTATCAAACTTTTACCGCTTCTCTCTTCTATTAAATAACTACATTAATTACTAATAGTATTATCTATTCATTGTACATTATAATTAGTTTATTTAATAAATTAAGAAATCAATTTTTTTATTAATGTTATTTCTATAGAAATAGTTTTTATAAAACGATTTTTTCTGAAAAATAAACTATTTTTATGTAATATTTAAAAATTGGTTTTTAAAGTAACTTTTTTATTAAAAAATATTAAAATAGGAAGTTATAGTAAGGAAAATTTTAAAATATGAAATTTTTTAAAACGTTATTTTGAAGCAAAATGTTTACTTTATCTTTGAAAAAAAAATAAAAAGTTCATATTATTGTTATGTTACTTATAATTATTACTTATACGTAATTTCAATCATATCATGTATTAGTATATCGTTTTATAATTAATAATTTTTATTCTATTTAATATTTTGTTTATTCAACCCGTGTAATATACACAGGTTTACTAAAGCTAATATGACATATAAGAGTCTTATTTAAATCTTCTTACTTCTCATTATCTTTCATTCACCATGTAGAATGATCTATATAGTTTTACTCTAATTACTTAAATTTAATTCTTTATTAACCATGTCCCGTGCAACCTCAATGTTAGTTAAGACTAAAATCAGTTACTTTAAACAAAAAGAAGTTGATTACATCATATGAGAAAATTTAAAAAGCTTATCCCATATTTGTTATTTTTGACATTTTATTTATCTACATGTTAGTATAAGTTGAAAACTAAGAGAAAAAAGACTTCAAAAAAACATGTTGACATACCTTATCCTTGTCATACCAAGCATGCCAATCAGCTATTGTATTCAGTTTCAAAGCTTTGATAGAGTAACGGGTACCCGTCAATGGCAATACAGCATCAGTGTCACCACTGTTTTAGTCCCATATTTTCAAAGAAACAAAAATCAAAACCAAATATTAATATTTGTATGTAAAATAACCAAATTTCTATTTTGTATTCCTTGTATATATACTTGGATATCGTATTCGAAACATGAAAGTGATGTGAAATTACCTAAATACCCATATACGAATGCCGGACTTTATGAGTTCTTTGAAAATTGGAAGCATTGTCCGGGGCGAATCTGTCCAACTTCCCCTAACGATATCGCTGTTATTGAAATGAAACACATTTACGTTAATATTATATTTTTATCAACAATTTCTTTTAGTCCTAAGCACTAGCTACTTGATCAACTTGCAGTTATAAAGATTTAGAGATACAATACCTCTGTAGTGGACTATCATCAATACACTAGTATATGTTAACAAAATGTACATTCATATAATATGTAACGTATTATGTTATATTAAGTAAGTGTTTAAGTAAAAAGAGTTTTAAATTTAAAAATGATAAGAAAGGATCTTGAACAGTAATCTTTTTAATCAACAACATAGATCAATTTGTAGAAAAAAATGTTGGATGAGTGCTTTAGTCATGACTATTTTTGTTGATTTTTTTTCAAGTTTTCTACTTTTTTAACTATTAAACATATATATACGGTATTATTTTTTATAAAAATTACACCATAAAAATAAATATTTTAATCTTTAAAATGAGTATAATATTCTTATATAAAAAAATTTGCGTGTTCTAGCTCATTGTGATTTATATTCGTAATTATGTCTTTTTTGCTCGTCATTGTGTCTTTTCGTTTATCATCGTATTTTAATGAACATTATGGTTTTTTTCTATAATTACAAGTTCTGAAAAAACAAAATAATGAAATAACACGTTTTTTACCTTATAATATACAAAACACAATGATAGAATAACATCTAATTAATCTAATACATAAAAAATAATGATAAAATGTATAAATCGTAAAAAACAATGCTAAATGTATCATTGTATTTTTTACGTATAATTTTAGTTTCATGAAAAATACTTGACACGGTAACCTGTTCTATTTGACACAATAAACTGACGTATTTAACATAATAACTATAAAATATTTATTAGTCTTTTTAGATTAAATATTTTTATTACAACCCTACTTAGGCATTATTAATAAACGATACATAGGGGTATTATGTATAGAATAATATCTAATTGAAAATCTGCTCAACAATGAAAATCGTAACAATAACAAAAAATAACTAATATATTATATAATATAATATTATATTATATTATATTTAAAAAAATTGCGTTCGTACCTGCACGTGATCCAAGAATAAGGCAATCGTGTAACATTAGCATGAAAAGCCTTTTGTACATCTGGCCGGTTCATGTACTTTTTTGTATACTTTATAATGCAATTATCATTCCCTTTGAACATCCATGGCTGCAACAAATTAATTAAAACAATATAAATCTAAAAGAAAACCAGTAACTTGTAATGCAAGAAAGTGTTACCAAAGGTAGCGTGGTGCCCAATTCATGACAAGGGGGATCATATATGCCATAGAAGTTTATGTCACCGAACTCCGAATACGCTCGTAGCAAATACTTGTAACAATCTCCACTAGGGAACAAGAACGAGTCGTATGGGCATGACTCGTTTAATATCTGGTATGTTGTGTCTGATATTAAGCCATGGTTCCACCAGAACTCAAATGTCCCGATGTTATCATAATAATCATCGAGTAACGGGTTCCCTAACTGAAAAAAATATTGTTATTTACGTTAAGCATGCATATATAACATGATTCACAAGTATCAAAAATGAGTATTTGCGTACGTACCAAGAAACCTTTGAAGTTGATCTCAGGGTTCTTCACACCTTTGTTCAATCTGACTATGATCTGAGATAGTTGAGGAACGTAATGACCTGAAATTTAATAGTTGTAGAGATCAAAATAAACGCTAAACGCTTTGAAGTTGACTCAAAAACGAGTCTAAACCCTTTTTAACAAGTTTAATGACTTTATGTAATAATATATATTTGTGATACAGACCTGCATAACTTTCTCCAGCAATGTAAAATGGCCTATGTTTGTATTGAGGAAATCTTAGAAGCCATTTAACAAGAAATGCATAGGCGTCTCTCGCTGCAAATGTTGCATATTCACATTAGATGAATCCAAAATGATCTTTTAATTTGTGTATGAATCTATATAGCTAGGTGTATGTTTTCGCGTATATATATACTCAAGATTATATTAAAGTTAAAGCAAGAACCTGTTCTCTGATCTCCCGTGATTTGATCAAAAGAAGTATTTGTATACGAAAAACCAACTCCAGCCGGTGAATCGATGAAAAGCATGTTTGCCTCTGATTTAAACAACAATATAAGTTTAGAGTAATAAAAAAAGATAAATATTTAACGATAATGGCTGTCTAGACTAAAGATGAATGAGAAGCGATATAAGTGTTAGAAATTGCCTTTGTTCCAAGCATATGGGCTTAAGGAAAGAGTTTTCCCATCAGGATTTACCCGAAAGGGTCCCACTTCCTCAAACGCTCCGTAAGCAATCGAGGAGCACCCTGGCCCACCATTGAGCCAGAGCACAAGAGGTTTTGATGACGCAGGGCCATCAATAGCCTCAGTCAACCAATAGAAAAGGGCTCGTCCTTGCTTCTTATCTACTGTGATATATCCTGAATACTGATTAAATGTCACATTTTTAGGTTGCCCGGGCAAGTTGCGGATCTTGTCACGGAGGCGTTGGTATCGATGTTGGCGGCTAGCGGCCGCAGTAGCCGCGGTGGTGGAGCGGAGGAGGGAGATGATGGCCAACACAAAAATAAAAAGAAGGGAATAATTATGACCTTTCATCACTGCTCAAAAGCCTCGACTTGGCATGTGTTTGGGATTTTGTGAAATTATATGTTGAATGGAATTTACAATTAGAGTGTAGCTTAAGATACAATGAGAGAGCTTGCTTTAAACATAATTTAACATTTCTGTCAAATATATATAATTTATAAATGATATTAGTTTATTTTTTTAACTTTATTCAATTATAAGAAGGTACTAAAAATTAAGATGTTAATGTGATATCATATAGAAAAACAAATAATCCCTTAACTTTTAAACATATTTGTTAAATTGTATTTTAATAAGTCTCCTAATCTTATAAATAGCTATTTAGTTTACTGTCATTTGTGTTGTAGCCTAATGGTTACAACAAAGAAAATAAAAACCAAATTAAAACAATCTTTTTTAAAGTAAATTCTAATAGAGTGTAATTGGTGGTGTATTTTTAGAGTGGTGTTAGTTTGCCATTTAAAAACTATTTATTTGACTATTAGTATGTATATGATAATTGAAAATTAAAATTTTCATATTTAAAAAATAAAAATAGTAATAGAAACTTCGATTATTTATTAAATCATCCCACATTTCAAATTGTGAATCTGGTCAAATTTTGCTGGATTAAAACGTATAAAATACACAAACAAATCCCGTAACAAAATAAAATCAACCTTTTGAAGAAACATTGAACATTATAAAAATATAGATCTCGAGAGAAAGGCCTGGCACATGATCCCAGTTCCCACCTTCTTTGCCTATATTTATTTTTGTGTATAAAGATTAAATGTTGCATTAAGGTGAATGAAATAACAGTATTTTTTACATATTTTTACCAATGATACTTGGAAAAAATAATTAAAGTGAGGTACTTCAAATTTTATTAAGTAGGATGAGAGATCCTGAGTTTATGTGACAAAACATGAAAATAAAAAAGTTAGAAAATAAAGTTTTCTCACCTAAAATGAGTTTACTTCTGATCATAGTCTTAAATTCGAGACTTATGTACTAGCTTCTCTTCAAGGACATGTTAGTGTAGTGACCCAAAATTTAGTACTCAAGTTACAAAGATTATCGAGTGGACCAGTGGCCTCGTCAATGATCCAATTAATCTTTAAAAAAACTTATATTTTTTTTCTAAAGGTGTGACATTAAATGGATTGTGTTTGTAATTTGCAGGTTGAATGGTCTAACATGGCACAAACTGAGAATTAAAAAGAATGACTTTGACTCACGATCACTTTTATCGAAATTCGTTAGTGAAAGTGGTTGCGGATAGGAATTCGTCAGTGATGGTTTGTTAGAAAAATTACCGTGGGTATTCTTAGATCGATGATACTCATTTGTTTAATAATGATGCATATGAAAATCACCCATAAACCGTAAGTATTATGTTTATTTCTCTTTTATTCTTTAAATTTTGAGATAATATACACTACAAGTATAACTTATTATAAGATTTTAAAAAATTATAAAAATAAACTGGTTGTGTTGAATGTTACCACAGCTGATATTTAAACCGTAAAGAATCTAAATTAGTTAAATATGATTTTTTTTCTTCAAAAACTTACAAGAAGAACTAAATGTATAGAGCTAGATTGTTATTTTGTACATTAAAAATTAAAGGAAGCCTTGATTCAACTATCATATATTTCAACTACATATCAACCCGTAGATATATTCACCAAGAACGTATCGAATCCAAAGCATTCTTTTCCTTTTAAAGTTGGGGATTCCATATCCTCCAATTCGAGAGGGGTGTTGGAATTGATGTGGATGAATGGTTCATCCTAGTTGATACCGATCAACGTACCCACATTTGGTACACATGAAACATAGCTAGGGACCATGAAGATGTTACGGATTACTTATTTCTTTTTATGTACATTTGTTAGTATTTCAACACGTTTTGTACCTTCTTTCAGGTAATTCGATTATTGAAATTAGAAAACACCCCAATCTTGTGTTCTAGATAATTGAGAGTTCTGAACTTTTTTTTGCTTGAAGGCCTAATTAAATACTTTTTGTTGAGTATACTGAAAATAGAGTTAAAAAGTTTCTTATTATTCTATGATGTACAAATGCTAAGATGAAGCTATTTTCGCCCATGTTTTTAGTCATGTTTCGAATTCAAATTGGTATAGCAAAATAGTAGGAAGTGAAAATATTTCAGATAAATGTTCTGTCATATTTTTACTACTATTTCATTATGTTTAGACCATCCCCAATAAAGGGTTTATGGTCATTTTTGTGCCTATTTGTTTGTTTTTTGTCCGCACCCTTATCGGGGATTGTGTTTTTGGATGAACTTGAAAAAATAAATAGTGATGGGGCCACTAGTAGGTGAATTGTACTTTTTATATATAATAAAATAGATAGAGAAAGATAATAATGAATGAAAATAGAAAATGTAGCGATGATATGAAAAAATTTTGAATTTTTTCTCTCTTCTTGTTGGGGATTTTTTAGAGATTTTGAATAACTAATATTTTTATGATATAGTTATTGATTAGATATGTTTTTTAGTGTTTTCTGATTCTCTATTGATGATCCTCTGCTCATGAGAATGCTTTTTTTTATTACTGATTTTCCTAAAACTGTGTGCCAAATTCATGATATCGGCCTTTTGCTCTTTGGGTTTAGTAGCTTGAGGATTATAGCATCAAAAAGAAGTAAAAGTTCCGTTGAATTTCAATATAGTTGCTTGAATTCAAAAGTATTATATATAAAATATAATTTATGTAATACACGATTTATTAAAACTAGTAAACGGTATAAACAAAACTGTAATAGAAAACAAGATTCGCATGATGATAAAACACGTACACCACTGCCAAACTCTTTGGCACAAATTCGCGCAAGTTCTAGCCGGCAATATAGTGATTGACTTTTTGGTATTTTTACTTATTTTCTTTATTTCTAATATTTTAATATTATAATTAATTTTAAATATTTTTTCTTTTAATTTTAAAATATACATACTTTTGTGACGTTTTTATTTTATCTACATTTATGTATAAATTTACTTACATGGTCGGGTTGAATATTTAATTTTTATAACATTCCAAATGTAATATTTTATCAAGTTATGAATATGTCATTGTGACATGCATAGTGTTTTTAGTTTTGATGTAAAATTGATACCGAGTCATTTCAATGCTTGCCGGGTTTATAGATTCATATGCACCACCACCTTTAAATTAGATTTTTTGTTTATCTTTTTACGACGGTTTTTTTATCTGAACATTCAGAATAATTTTATTCACTATCAACACTCCTTAGAGTGAGCCAATTACCCACTAATTACCATTTAACGTGCCATATTCCAAGCCCTAAGTATGTATTATGAGATTTCTGCTACATTGGTTAAGCAATAACTATATTATTAAACTAAAAGAATGTCCTCAAAATTACGAGATAATGGTATTTTTAAAGCTTTTATTTTTTATATCGACTCTTTATTATATTTGGATGACTAATGGGGAAAGAGTGAAGAAGCAAATTATAAAAATGATAATTACGCATGAAATGCGTAAGAATACCATAAAGTTGAGGCTCAATTTCGTAAACGTAAGCTGCAAAAATATGTCAACGTCAACGATAGCAAAATGTGGGGCCATGAAAATATTTAAAATTGAAGTAATAAATCTATTTGTTTGACATATTGAACTTCATTCACATCAACGTATACGTAAATGGATATGATACGCGACCACAACTCCGTATGATCTGTGTTAGAACTTTTTTTTAATAATGAGTTTTTAACAAAATAGAAAAAATAAGTATAAATAATAACGGTTGTTAATATATATGTTATTTATTATGTCTGAGCCTTACTACGTGAGAGTTCCACAACAAAATAAATCGTGTCTAAAATAAAACTAATAAGGTAAATGATATATCAATTTTTGAAGTTAAATGTTTGGAAAACAAAAGTGTCAAGTTTATTAATATGAATTAATAGATGGAGTCTTATCTCACATAGAGATATGAAACTTGAAATGATATATAAGTTAAACCTTGTTAATATATATATATATATATATATATATATATATATAGATAGAGATATATATAGATATAGATATATATATATATATATATATATATATATATATATATATATCTAGATATATATATATATATATATATATATATCTATATATATATCTCTCTATATATATATATATATATATATATATATATATATATATATACACATATATATTGTAGGAACCGTTCATATAAAATAAGAGACTCAAACAATTTTATTGATATACTCATTACAAATGAATATAAATAATTGACTATCAATCACTTTTACAATGGTACATTTACAGAAATAGAAGAAACAGAAATGTAAAAGCTGAGGATCGTGTTCAACACGGGGCCCTTAAAACAAATTCCAAGCCTCCCAAGAGAACTCGTTTTGTTTCCCAGAGTACAACAGCCGAAGCAGTTTGTACTGCCGAGATTGATCTAGAACCCGAACTTGTTTGTAGAAGAGAATTCAGAGAGATAGAGAACCTGTTTTGCTGCAGGTTTCGAGTTGTGTTGGTGTATCTTTCTACTGAGCTACACTCAGTATTTATAGTGGAATTCGAACCATAACTGCCACCCAGCCATTACTCTGCCATTAATCCGAAATCGTAACTGCTCATTTAATTCGTAATTAACAGTCGTCGGTTTCAGTCAACGTGTAACGGAAGCTGTTACGAGTCACAACTCTGACCGCGCACCAAGGTCAGTCGCACCTGACCAGACCCTCGAACCAACCTTTAAAAATACTAAGGCGGCTCTCGGTGATGCGAGTGTGCGAAGTGCAAAGTGCGCCATCAAAGCGCCACATTGCGCCCACATGCCCACGCCGCGCGCGCGCGTGTGCGAGTGCGAGTTAAGGGTGCTTCGCACCCTTCGCGAATCCACTTAGCGTGACACCTTAGGAAATAATAAAGACAAAAGGTTATAGAATATAAACCATTTTATATTCTTTCTTTCCTCCAATGTGGGATAACTTCTCACACTATTAATTCCTAATGTCATTAACCACATTAATTTTCATTCAACACATTAATTTATTGATTAAATATTAATAACCATATTAATATTATCAATAAATTTCCAACAATCCCCCACATGAATGAAAATCACTTCTTCAAAAAATTCAGCAGTCAAGTGTTGCAGGATAGGTAGGTCTTCCCTTTGAACCTTCCTTTGTGATGTATACTTAGTCTCCTAGTGGTGTGTAGACACGATGTCTTTGAACAGACCCTGTTTGATGTAGACGACAATATACAATCACACAACACTATTCCTGGTTTGATCAACCCCTTATTATCGTGTCCGTTAATGGTCATGGAACACTTTCCTGGTTCTGCGAGAGCTCTAGGATTTGCGCCTCCCCACAAATCCATTCGAAGCGACCCCACTTCTCTCTAACATAGGTGATTCGATGAATCATTAAAAGCATCATAGTTATATTGATTCCCATGAATCATCTAACTTTAATATGCTTAACCTCACTTTGGTCACTTGTTCGGGGTACTCCCCCAGAGTGAATGGACTAGGAAGTTCGTCACTCCCTTTAAGTTTTAGGGTACTCCCCTATAGTGACTCCGTTGGTCATATGATTATGTTGTCCTATTGAACCTAGATCTTGGGATCTCCAGTCAACTAGGTTAGGTTTCCCTCATATTCCCCTTTTCCGTGGGCTTTAGTCCCATTCCTCTTGACAACTTATAAACTATTTCTGTGCTTAAGCCTTTTGTTAACGGGTCTGCAATGTTATCTTTTGACTTGACATGGTCAATCGTGATAACACCCGTTGATATTAGTTGTCGTATTGTGTTATGTCTACGCCTGATGTGCCTTGATTTGCCATTGTACATTGAGCTTTTGGCTCTACCAATTGCCGACTCACTATCACAATGTATGCAAATAGCCGATAACGGCTTTGGCCATCTTGGAATGTCTTCCACAAATTGACGTAGCCATTCAGCCTCTTCTCCGTTTTTATCCAAAGCGATAAATTCCAATTCCATTGTGGATCTAGCTATAACAGTTTGCTTGGATTATCTCCAAGATATTGCTGCTCCACCAAGTAAGAACACATACCCACTTGTTGATTTGGAATCTTTTATATCTGATATCCAGTTTGCATCAGTATACCCTTCAATCACAGCTGGATGACGGGTATAATGCAATCCATAGTCTCTTGTGTATCTTATGTATCTAAGCACCCTCGTTATACTCTTCCAAAGTTCTGAGCTTGGATTACTAGTATATCTGCTTAGCCTACTCACCGCGTATGTTAAGTCGGGTCTAGTACATGTCATTAGATACTTAGACTACCAATGATTCTTGAGTACTCTAACTGAGCAACACCCTCGCCTCTATTTTTCTTTAGATGTTGGGTGGTATCAACCGGAGAACGTACTACACGCGTGTCTCCCGAGTTGAATATTTCAAGAATCTTGTCCACATAATGAGCTTGACTTAATACAAGACCATCTTGGGTTCGAATAATTTTCACTCCTAAAATTACATCCGCTAAACCCATGTCTTTCATGTCAAATCATCCTTTCAACATGTCCTTAGTAGATCTTATTATTTTATCATTACTCCCAATGATAAGCATATCATCTACATAAAGACATAAAATTACATAACCTCCCGGTGTATCTTTCACATATACACATTTGTCACACTCATTTATTTTGAAACTATTGTCAATCATGACACGATCAAACTTTTGGTGCCACTGTTTTGGAGCTTGCTTTAAGCCATACAATGACTTGACCAATTTACATACTTTACCCTCTTGACCATGGGCAGAGAAACCCTCAGGTTGCTCCATGTAAATCTCTTCTTCTAAATCGCCATTTAGAAATGCGGTTTTGACATCCATTTGATGTACTTCCAAATTTCTTAATGCCGGAATAGCAAGAACCATTCGTATGGAGGTTATGCGAGTCACAGGTGAGTAAGTATCAAAATAGTCTAGACCTTCCTTTTGTCTAAAGCCTTTGACTACTAACCTTGCTTTGTATTTATCAATACTTCCATCGGCTTTCATCTTCTTTTTGAATATCCAACGATATCCGAGTGGTTTACAACCAGGAGGAAGATCTACTAGCTCCCAAGTATGGTTGTGAAGAATTGAATCAATTTCATTCTTAATTGCCTCTTTCCATTGAGGTCCTTCCGAAGAGGATACCGCTTCACGGTAGGTATTAGGCTCACCCTCAACCATATAACTTACGAAGTCTGGACCAAAGGACTTCTCAACCCTTGCCCTTTTACTTCGTCTAATTTCTCCCTCTTCAACCTCGGGTCGTTCATGTTGACTATCATGAACTATGTCATCAATTTGTGTTGATGAACTTGCACCTCCATCATCAAACTGAGATGAAGATGCATGTGTTTGTCCTCGCATTGGAAACACATTTTCAAAATATGAAGCATTCCCCGGCCTTATCTCCATGATAGTGTTCTTTTGTACATCGGGATTCTTGGACTCATGTACAAGAAATCGATGTGCATTACTGTTTTGAGCATATCCAATGAATATGCAATCAACAGTTTTGGGTCCTAGTTTTTGAGCTTTAGGCGGTGGTACAATCACCTTAGCTAGGCACCCCCACACTTTGAGATAATTATATGATGGTTTTCTACCCATCCATAATTCATAAGGGGTCACATCCCTTTTCTTTGGTGGTATTTTATTTAAAATATAATTGGCCGAGAGGATAGCTTCCCCCCACATGTCATGGCTCATCCCAGAGCTTATCAACATTGCATTCATCATCTCTTTTAAAGTACGGTTTTTCCGTTCCGCAATGCCATTTGATTGTGGTGAGTAAGGTGACGTACATTCATGTATTATACCACTTTTTGCACATAAACCGTCAAACGGTGCAACATATTCATCACCTCTATCACTTCGCACAATTTTAATTTTCTTGTTTAGTTGATTCTCAACTTCATTTTTATACAAGATAAATTTTTCGATTGCCTCATCCTTACTTTTAAGTAAGTATAAATAGCAATATCTAGTGCAATCGTCAATAAAGGTGATGAAATATTTGTTGCCACCTCTTGTTGGGTGTGCTTTTAAATCACGTATATCGATGTGAATTAAACCAAGGGTTTCGGTTATTCTTTCAACCGGTTTAAATGATGATCTTGTAAGTTTTGCCTCAATGCATGTTTCACATTTAGAGTTTGTGTCAATATGGAATGGAGGTATGCATTTTGAATTTATTAAACGACGAATAGAATTATAATTTACATGTCCTAGTCTACCATGCCAAACATTTGAAAACTCAAGCATATAAATAGAAGTAGTAGTCTTATTCATTTCACTTTTGACAACGGTTACATTCATCTTAAACATACCATTGAGGGCATAACCCTTTCCTACATACATTCCACGTTTAGTAAGGACAAACTTGTCCGACTCAAACACTAAACGAAAACCAAACTTATTAAGCAACTGATAGGATCAGCGATCACAAGTTTGAAGTGTTAGAGTGTAATGCAGCGGAATGAAGAGAAGAATTAGTCAAATTATAGCAAGAGTTTGTTACTTGTAAACAAATGCGAGAGAATATTTTTCTGTGTTTTGGAATGTTTCAATAATGCCCAATATTATTGCTAAATCATTCACTGTTACAATAGGGTTGGCACTCCTTATATAGAGTGCAATCACTGCTGTAATCACGGGATGGTGATTACTAGCAGATCTAGTACAAAAATAACTACTTCTTAACAAACTACTGAAATGTTCACAACTACTGAGAACATGTCAGAGTGCTAAGTATAAAACATGAAACTACTGAAAAGAAACTACTGATACTACAACGACTGAAGAACAAACTCTTCAGTCGTTTTACAAAACTACTGAAAAGAGAAAATATAAAACTACTGAAAGCAAACCGTCACAACTACTGAAGAAGTCCTCTTCAGCTGTTGTGACAACGTCTGATACTTTGTCTTCAGCACTTGTCTTCAGACTTTGTCTTCAGCACTTGTCTTCAGACTTTGTCTTCAGCACTTGTCTTCAGACTTTGTCTTCAGCACTTGTGTCTTCAGACTTTGTAATCAGTTGTTGTCTTCAGCTGTTGTGGACTTCAGTAGTTGTTGTGACGTCTGTGGGACTTAAAGGTTTTTCTGATCCGGCTCATTGGTTCTTTTGGTCCAACAAACTCCCCCTGAACCAATGCAGCCAAAACCTTTAACTTTATTGAGGTCCCACTTATTGTTGGCAAAATGGATGGTCTTTTTCCTTCTTGATCAGTTGAGAAGATGACCCATATAAGTACCGGCCTGGAAGTAAGTCTCTGATGATTTGGTTGGCAAAGTGTGGATGGGAGCTCTGTAATGGGGAATTGGACACTGAGCTGTTCCCCCATCCATGAAACTCACTTCCCATGTATAAGCCTGTAGGATTCTCTGGTGTATGCTCTGAGAAACATGATTTGTTCTTCCATAGTAAGATTCTCTGGTTCACCATCGAACAATCCTTCACGCCCATACAGCTCTGAGATGTATTTGGCCTGTTTGCCATTTTTGAGCTCAACTGTTGTGATCTGTCTGTAGGCAAACTCATCTGGGTGATTACCTTCAAGTAACAGACTGAGCTCATTTTGCTTGAAGTTCTCAAGCTTCTTGTAGACTAACCCCTTCTTGATTACTCTGTTTTCTAACATCTTTTGGGGAGGCTGTTTAGTCTCATAAGCCTTCTTGAAATCTTCTACAATCTCCCAGGGTGATACTACAAGGACCACTGTGATCTCTTCATCTACGATCCTTTTTATCTGGCCCTTGTATCTTGCAGGAATTTCCTTCTTCACAATTCTGTGAGCCACCCTAGGATCAGGCCACATCCTCACCTTTTCCTTTTGATATTGAAATGTGTTGGCGAGGGTGTACAGTCTCAGAGCTTCTTTCTTCATACTTATTATTGATGAAGAGGCAGCATAAGTTTTATCTATACTCTTTAGCATCTCCTCATCATGAAGCCTTTGCAGTTGCTCTTCTTCGATCTTTACTCTCACAGTTTCCATCTGTGAGGTGGGAGTGATGGGCATAGATTTGGCTTTAGGCAAAGTTAGGACTGCAGAAAGAGGCAGCCTATCTTCTTCCTCATCATCCTCTTCTTCTTCTAGCCTCAACATCCTTCTCTTCTTCTTCTTGGATGCATCATCGGCTGTTGGTTTTGAGGGTAAAGGAGTTGGTTTAATGGGTTGTGGTAGTGGTGATTTTGAAGTGGTAGGTTTTGCAGGTTGTTCTAGCATCCTTGTAATGAGTGAGGCTTTGGAGTATTTTGCTAGTTCGTTTCTGTTTCCAGCACCTGCTTCATTTAATGCTTCAATCACTAATCCCTTTGTATATGCTTCAGATGTACAGATCTTGGTGGTTATTGCCAAGATACTGTCCCTGGTCCATGACTTAATCTCTATCAATGATCTTCCAAGATACTTTGCAATACATCTGATCATGATCTCCAGTCTTTCTCTTTCTAGCACATCATAACTTGCCCATCTTGAGTTAATTTCTTCAACTTCAAGTCTTCTAATCTCTGAGTCAAGCTGTGCAGTATCGAACCCTTGTCTGTATAGTTGGTCAATAATGGAGTCCATAGATTTACTATGTGTAGCATCCGCCATTTTGACCATCTCATCAAGTTGGAGTTCTTTTTCTTTTCTTTCAATCTTCCTCTTCTTATATGTGATGTGAAAGTCTTTGTGACTTTCACTCACTTGATCAGTGTCAGCTCCCTTCACATACTCTTCCTCCTTCTCAGTCTCTTTCCCAACAACCTCTTCTTCCTCCTGTTCTCTCTCTATCAATATGCGCTTCCCTTTGTCTTTCACTGACTGACTCTCCCCCTTTTTGGTTGCATTGGTTGCAAGGGTTTGAGTAGTAGAAAGCCTTGTGCTCACAATCTCCTCCACCAGTGGCTGTAGGATTGAGGGAAGTTTGTCATCCAAGGTTTTGATCACAATGTCGGTGATCATTGGAGTGATGAGAGGTAGGGATTTTTGGAATATAGCAGCTGTTTGCTCAGAGGGGTTCTGTCCCTGAGAAACAGTGCCAGAAGTAGAGTGGTGGAGAAGTGTGGCTGAGTGGGATTGGTGAAGGTGCCATTGTTGTAGGTGGTATCAGATGGACTTGTTTTGAGAGAATTCAAGTAGTCTTTGTAGGACTTCTTCCTCAAGAATTGTGTTCTGGGCTAGAACATCATAAAGAAGCCCAGGTCATCATCAGCAGATGCTGAATCACCTGACCTCCTGCTAGTAGCAAGATGTACATGCTCTGGGTGTAGACCAGATGTAGCATGTGCCCCTTTTTCTTGGAACTGGGGACTTCCAGCCTCAGGACGATGTCCTTCATCAGCTGTTGCCTCTGATGAGGTCTTAGCCATGTTACCAGCCTCAGTCTGATCATGTGCTGATGCAGAAGAGGTGGCAGCCTCACCAGATATTCTTGTCTCCGTATCTACACTAGGAGACTGAACATTTAAACCCCTGTGCTGTGGGTTGTCAGAAGCATGTTGATCCTCTACCTCAATATCTGTGGTTTTCCCTTTAGGTAGTTGTCGGGGAGGAGGAGAGGCATGCAGCTGAGTCAGCACATTTGCAATTATAAGTGTTGGACTTTGGGGGGCATTTTCATTGGGAGATAGGGTATTATGCACCTGGGGAGAATGGTGAGTTTCAATGGCAATCTCCTCAAATGAGGAAGATTCCAGATTTGTGGGTACCCCTTCTTTGGTTGCTTCAGGTTCCTTTTGAGAGGAATCCTGAGCGGCTGTGGCTGGGTGAGTCTCTGATACTACTGGGGGGTTTACACCAGTAAGTATATCCTGTCTTGGTGGTACAGGAGCATCTTCAGGGGACTCATCTTCCTGAATAGCTGTTTTGGTTCGTTTTGTTTTTGGTTTGGTGGGGACTTTGGATTTTGTGGTGGTGGCTGTGGGTTCCAGCTGCGTGGGTTTGCGCAGCTTGGCAGCCATTTTGAGTGATTGGTCAGAGTTGTGCCGGGAGTATACTTCAGGCAATACAGCCATAGCAGGGACTCCCAGGCCAACAAGTCCCTCAGCTTGAAGCTGGTTTTCAATTATGGCCATTATAAACCGAGGATATAGTATCCAACGGTTAGAAAGTTGTTTTTGGGCCATATCCTTGAGCTCTAAGAATAATATTTCAGAAAAATTTAAAGGTTGTTGCTCAAGGATAGAGTACAATACCTGTTGCCACCTTGTGGACATTTGATCCCATGATGAAGTCTTTGGAGCCAGGCAGACATTTACCATATGAAAGATAAGCCGTTCAGCATCCTGGAAATGTTTCTTCAATATGGTAGAGGCACTCAGATTGCCTTCGTATCCATGGTGGGCAAAGGATAGATCAGTGGTGCCCTTTGGATAGCTAGTCGGGAAAGTGGCATCATCCAGATTGAGGGTTTGGCGAAGAATCTCTGGATTGATGACCACCTTTTGGCTATGGACAAACGAATGAAGTGACTCTGTGTCATTCTCCTCAGAGACAAGAGTGACGTTTGTCCAGAATTGGCTAAGGGATTCGGCATATATGGTGGGGTTTATCAGAAAGGCTGTTTGGTAAGGTGACTGGACCATTAAATCAATGGCGTTGTGAAACTTGGTCCAGAATGGTGATTTAGTAAGGTGAGCGACACAGTTGTGTCGAGGTTTTAGTTGCATGGTCGCCATGGATGAAGAGAGGGTACAGAGTTTTGAACGTTAGGTTTGAGAGTAAAGGTGAGAAAAACTCTGGTGAGATAAGGATTTATAGGGTAGGGTTATGAACCGACTGAAGGTTTTGGTGAGTCATCATTTGCTGAAACTGATGACGTGGCATTAACTTTTAGAGGTTGAAATGACTGACCGTATTGGTGTGATCATCAGTTGTTATAAAACAACTGAAGACTTGGTTTTAACCGTCAGACATTGAAACAGCTGAAGTCTTTGATTTAGTCTTCAGTAGTTATAAAACTACTGAGGACAATTCCGACTTCAGGTGGTGAAACAACTGAGGACATGGTGGTTTGTCATCAGTAGTTATGTAACTACTGAAGACAGTGGTTTTGTCATCAGTTGGTGTAAACAGCTGAAGACTTAGTGGTAGTCTTCAGTAGTTGTAAACTACTGAAGACATAGCTGTGGCTTCAGTTGTTTAGAAACAGCAGTTGTAAAAACAACTGAAGAGAAATTACTCATCAGCTGTTGTCGTCAATTCTTAGCTTTTCAGCTGTTTCAGTCTGACCTCCACATTTAAATCCGAGTTTGTTTCATTGGTCATCAGTACTTATCTGCATTTCTGACATCAGCAGTTGTAGTTACATCAGCTGTTGTGATTTCATCAGCTGTTATAACTACATCAGCTGTTTTAACAAATGAAGTACTTATATATGACATGGTTACCAATGATCATCAGTATTTATTACTGAGATTATCGGTAGTTGTCACTTATTCTAGCTGCAGCATACCAAGCCTTAACACCAGGTTGTGGAAAGTTGAACTATCCAAAGGCTTAGTAAAAATGTCTGCAAGCTCATCAGCACTAGGAACAAATTTTGGATCAATCAGACTTTTTCAAAACAATCTCTAATAAAGTGATGTCTGATTTCAATATGTTTAGTCCTAGAGTGCTGGACAGGATTCTTGACAATACAAAGAGCTGAAGAACTGTCCATTAACAATGGAGTCTTAGTCTCAGTTATGCCATAATCCAATAATTGGTTTTGAAGCCATAATACCTGAGATGTACAACTTGCAGCAGCAATGTACTCGGCTTCAGCAGTTGATGTAGCAACTGAGGTTTGTTTCTTACTCTGCCAAGAAATCAAACAGTTGCCTAGGAATTGGCATCCACCAGAAGTTGATTTCCTGGTCAACTTACACCCTGCATAGTCACTGTCAGAAAAAGCAACTAATTTACCAGAATGTCTAGTAGAATACCATAAACCTAGAGATGGAGTGCCTTGCAAATATCTAAAGATCCTCTTGACTGCAATCAAATGAGACTCCTTAGGTGCAGCCTGAAATCTAGCACAAACACATGTAGCAAACATAATATCTGGTCTAGAAGCTGTTAGGTACATCAAGGACCCAATCATACATCTGTAAAGTGTTTCATCAACCACTTTACCTTTCTGATCTGTATCCAGTTGTGTGGTGTTGCACATGGGAGTAGAACAGGGTTTACAATTTTGTAAATCAAATTTTTCCAAAAGATTTTTTGTATATTTGGACTGATGAATGAAAATTCCATCAGCCTTTTGTTTGATTTGCAAACCCAGAAAGAATTGTAATTCCCCCATTGCACTCATTTCAAACTTTTGTTGCATCAGCTTTGTAAAGTCATCACACAACTGTGGATCAGAGGATGCAAAAATAATATCATCTACATAAATTTGAACAAGTAGATTATGCTGCCCTGCTTTCTTAATGAACAAAGTTTTATCTATGGTGCCTCTAGTAAAATTATTTTCAAGAAGAAAGTTTGATAATGTCTCATACCAGGCCCTAGGAGCTTGTTTCAACCCATAAAGAGCCTTATCAAGCTTATACACCCAATTAGGATGTTTGTTGTCCTCAAAACCTGGTGGTTGACATACATAAACCTCTTCTTTAATTTTCCCATACAGAAAAGCACTTTTGACATCCATTTGAAAAACTTTAAGATTTTGATAAGCAGCATAGCTAAAAACAATCGAATTGCTTCCAGTCTGGCTACAGGAGCAAAGGTTTCATCATAATCAATACCTTCTTCTTGTGCAAACCCCTGAACCACCAGTCTGGCCTTGTTCTTAACAATAAGCCCATTTTCATCAGTCTTATTCCTAAACACCCATTTAGTGCCTATTGCACACTTACCTGGAGGTAGAGGAACAAGTTCCCACACTTGTTGTTTCTTGAACTGAAGAAGCTCAAGCTGCATGGCATCAACCCATCCATTGTCTTTTAATGCAATGTGATAATTCTTTGGCTCTTGCTGACTAATGAAGAGAGCATAGAAGCAGAAATTTGACAATTGACTTCTTGTTGATACTCCAGCAGTGATATCACCAATGATTTGAGACATAGGGTGATTCTTCAGATCTTGATACACAATGAGATCAGTGCAAGTGTTTGTAGCAGGCTCAGCAGCAACAGATGGTGATGGTGAAGAATTTCCTTGAAACCAATCAGTTGATGGTAGTTCAAAGAAGTTGAAGTTGTAGAAATCTCATCAGCATTTGTTGTGGATTGTGCTGCTGGAGCTGCAGGAACATCAGGTCTAGCTGAATCAGGCAGTTGATCAGTAAATCTGAAGAGGTGAGTACTACTATCATCATCATCAGCACCAGCAGTACCACCAGGTGGAGAACTGTTGACATGAGCAACAGCAGGAGTTTGATGAGGAGCATATTGTAGTATGTCCAAATCAAATATCTCCACAGGATTTTGTGGAATCTTGTCCTTTGGAGATTCATTAAACTTAACATGTAGAGTCTCTTCAACCATCTTTGTTCTACAGTTGAAGACTCTGTATGCTTTGCAAGTTGATGAATAACCAACAAAATATCCTGCATCCACCTTAGAATCAAATTTCTGGAGTTGATCCCTTGTGTTGAGAATGAAACAAGGACATCCAAAAGCTCTAAAGAATGAAATTAGAGGGGCCAAATGATGAAGAACTTCATATGGAGTTTTCATCAACCTCTTATTCACTAGAGCTCTATTTTGTACATAACAAGCAGTATTGATAGCTTCAGCCCAAAAAGTCATTGGCAATCCAGAGTCAGCCAACATGGACCTTGCAGCTTCAATAAGGGTCCTGTTCTTTCTCTCCACTACTCCATTTTGTTCAGGAGTTCTTGGAATGCTAAAATGCCTCTTGATTCCCTTTGAGAGGAAGAACTCATCAAGTGTGTTGTTTCTAAATTCGGTTCCATTATCACTTCTAATACACTTGACTGAGAGGGAATACTGCTTCTCAACATACAACACAAAGTTGATAATCTTCTGAGGTGCTTCATCCTTTGAATGCAAAAAGAAAGTCCATACAAATCTGGAGTAATCATCCACAATTACTAGACAGTATTTCTTCTTAGCCATACTCATCACTCTCACAGGACCAAAGAGATCCATGTGAAGAAGCTGTAAGCAGGCTGTGGACTTAGGTTCTTCTATGGAAGGAAATGAAACTTTGTGCTGTTTTCCTTTTAGACAAGCAGTGCAGTCATCTTCACATTTGAACTCCTTCATAGGCAATCCCCTTACTAAACCATGGTTAATCAGCTGATTTATGTTTTTGAGATTAACATGACCCAGCCTTCTATGCCATAGTGTAGATTCTTGAGGGGAAGCCTTGGAAAATAGGCAAGGATGGCCTTTGAGATCTATTTTCTTAGAAAGATCTAAGGCATACACTCTTCCTGTCCTGTTGGCCTTAAGGAGAGTGTGTTTATCCAACACCTTGTCAATCAAACTCAGAACTTTGGATGACAGAATCCGGCAGTTCTGACTTGTGAAAAGAGCAACATGGCCTTTGTCACACATTTGACTGACACTCAAGAGGTTGTACTTGAGATTTTCCACATGGTTAACATCATCAAACTTTATTTCCCCATTGGAAACAAAGCCTTTGCCGATGATGTAACCCTTTGCATCATTGCCAAAAGATACAAATCCCTTCCTTCCTTGAGAGTAGTCATTAAGAAGTGATCTGTTTCCTGTCATATGCATGGATCCTCCACTGTCTACATACCAGATGCCTCTGTGGCATGTTGAAGAACCCTGCAGAACAAAGCAAATTAGTTAGATTTTGAGACCCAAACCTTTTTGGTTTTGGGCCTATTCACATCAACAGATGGTGGACTAACAAGTTTGCTAGAAATAACAGCTTGAGAGGAAGAAGATGGTGGAAAAGAGGAATCCTTTGGCTTGGACCTCCTTTTCTGTGGATTCAACATAGGAACATCTAATTGGTTGACTCTTCCCAATAGATGTTGAACCATCATAACCAGCTGTGTCTGATTTTGTGATAAAGCTTTCAGCTCTTCAGACACATTAGCACTGGAGTTTGATAAGTTCTTATGTTGCACCTTCTTCTTTTGAGCAACCTCAGCTGTTACCTGTTTAACCCCTTCCTTTTTGGATTTCTTTTTGGACTTAAGGATTACAGGATTTGATGTTGCTGGTACAAATGTGGCTTTAAACTCATTTTTCATTTTAACCATTTTCTCTTTAATTTCATCTTTATGTTTGAGTTTGGATCCTCTTTTGTACCAACAATCATCAGTGAGATGATTAAACAAACCACATACTTCACATGGTTTCTTTTTCATCTTATGTTGATCATCAACTAAAGAGGATGAAACTACTGAAGACTTGCTCTTCAGTACTTTGGAAGCACTATTTGCTTTCTTGGCTTCCTCTTTAGTAGTCTTCAAACTCTTTCTACTGACAGTTTTCTTCTTTTCAGTGCTGTCAGTAGTTGGAGCTTGAACTTCAGGAGTTAAATCTTGCTCTCCAGTCCTTTCAGGACTTTCAGAAATAACTCCTGAGTTGACCAACTCTTTGATCATGTGAGTGTCAGCAATTGAACTATCAACATTAGCTGATAGGTTCTGAGAGGGCTTATTGCTGACTTCAACTTTTGATGATGCTTTATCAGAAAGTGAATCACATGATGAGGTGGATTGGTTATTGCTTTCTCCATCAGATTTCACCTCTACTCTTGGAGCAAAATCTGTAGGAGGAGCAGTGTGATTATAACCAATGCCAAACTTCACATTGGAAGCTGATTGCTTACTAAGAAGCATCTCAAAACCTTTGCATGATTTCACCCATCGATCACACTCTACTTGGGTGACTGCAAGGGTTTCTTTAAGACTTTTCTGGTCCTCCAGAATAACCTCTAGCTTAGCCTTTTCATCATTTAATTGGCATTTAAGCTTATAAATCTCATCATTTTTACTATTAAGAGCAGACTCATACTCAGCTTGTCTTTTGGAAATTGTTTTCTCAAACTCAAGTTTTTCATTTATTAATGCTACATTTGCCTCTCTAATAGAGACAAAGGCAGCAATGCAAGATTCAGAACATAACTTGGCTTTGGCCTCTGAAGATACCTGAGTTACCTGTGAAGATGATGCAGTTGAGCAGGAACCCTCAGTTGATTCCAGAGCCATAAGTGCCAGATTTCCAAAAGGACTATCACCACCATGTTGATCAGCACTTGTGAACAGTTGTTCATGACCAGACATGTCATCTGGCAAGCTGCTCCAATCAACAACTTCTGGGGTGAAGAAGCTATGTTGTTGAGGTTGAGGGGGTTGATGAGATGGTTGAGGTTCTGGAAGTGCATGAGGTTGTGGTACCATAGGAGCTTGAACTTGACTGGTTTGTGGCATGTAATAACACGGGTAAGGGTAAGGCATTTGACCCTGAGGAACAAAATATGCAGGAGATTGTAGTTGAGACTGATGACTAGAATTGACAGGATGTTGCCCTTTGTTTTGTTGACTATTGCTAGGAAAAGTCACAAAAGGTGCAGAGGAATTAGATCCAGATGATCTACATTCTCTAGCAAAGTGTCCAAGCCTTTGGCATCTGTGACACCTCAACTTACTCTTGTCAAAACCAACTTTGGTTTTGCCAGAGAGTCCTGGGAACTTTCTTCCAGTTCTTTTGTAGAACTTCTGAGATCTGATATTTATCAAGGCCATTTGGCTCAAAATATCCATCTCTTCTAAGTCATCATCAGCAATCCCTTGAGATCATCCATGATGAAGCATAGATTGTCATTATTACACCCAGAAAATTGACTATCAACACTCACAAATGCTGAATCAGAAATATTTGAAGAGAAATCAATATGCTCATCATACTGGCATTCAGATGAAGCATATTCTGACTCATGACTAACCAGAGCAGTATTGCCTGGTACAAAGTCCTCAGTGAGCTTACCAGATGAAGACAGTTTTCTCTTTTGTTCTATCTCTCTCTCAAATGTGAGCAATTTCCCATGAAGTTGGGTGAGAGATAGTTTGTCCAAATTTGCACTGGAGCGTAGGACAATGGTATATGTATCCCATCTCTCAGGCAGTGATCTGAGAAATCTGTTATTCATCTGAACATTAGTATACTCATGTTTGACCATTTTCAATTCAGAGATCAAACAAGAGAACCGCTCAAACTGTTGAGTCAGTGTCTCACCCTTCCTATGAGAGAATGTCTCATATTGTTGGGCAAGGATCTCTCTATTATTTGCCAAGACCTCATCTGTTCCTCCAAATTGTTCTTTCAAGGCATTCCAGAGGTCATGGGCAGATTCATAATGCATTAACCCAGAATAAATTTCATTGGTAGCGCCATGGCTAGAATTCCATGAGCTTTTGCATCTATCTCAAATAATTTCTTATCCTCATCTGAGTATTGATCCTTCCTCTTCGGAACCATTTGATTGGTTTCCGGGTTATTCACCATAGGCTTATGTGGACCATGTACCACTGATGTCCAACAACCTGAACTGTTAACAGACAGGTGATGGAGCATACGACGTTGCCATATGTTATACTCATTCCTAACCAGCATTGGAGGCTTGGTTGAGGAACCAGTATTGTGAGGATCATTGGAAGGAGTAGTCATTTTGAAACCAAAAAACAATTTTATTCAAGCAAAAATTTAGACACACCACAACAAACTCAATGAAAACCGAGAATAAGTCTCAGGATGAATGATTAAAAGCACAGAAAATTCAATCTCTATAACAGTTTCTTGCAAAGGATACTAATTCACTCAAACTTGGATCTTGAGGAGCAGTTTCAATGATCAATTATTAGATCGATCAATGATTAACCAGCTCTGATACCATTTGATAGGATCAGCGATCACAAGTTTGAAGTGTTAGAGTGTAATGCAGCGGAATGAAGAGAAGAATTAGTCAAATTATAGCAAGAGTTTGTTACTTGTAAACAAATGCGAGAGAATATTTTTCTGTGTTTTGGAATGTTTCAATAATGCCCAATATTATTGCTAAATCATTCACTGTTACAATAGGGTTGGCACTCCTTATATAGAGTGCAATCACTGCTGTAATCACGGGATGGTGATTACTAGCAGATCTAGTACAAAAATAACTACTTCTTAACAAACTACTGAAATGTTCACAACTACTGAGAACATGTCAGAGTGCTAAGTATAAAACATGAAACTACTGAAAAGAAACTACTGATACTACAACGACTGAAGAACAAACTCTTCAGTCGTTTTACAAAACTACTGAAAAGAGAAAATATAAAACTACTGAAAGCAAACCGTCACAACTACTGAAGAAGTCCTCTTCAGCTGTTGTGACAACGTCTGATACTTTGTCTTCAGCACTTGTCTTCAGACTTTGTCTTCAGCACTTGTCTTCAGACTTTGTCTTCAGCACTTGTCTTCAGACTTTGTCTTCAGCACTTGTGTCTTCAGACTTTGTAATCAGTTGTTGTCTTCAGCTGTTGTGGACTTCAGTAGTTGTTGTGACGTCTCTGGGACTTAAAGGTTTTTCTGATCCGGCTCATTGGTTCTTTTGGTCCAACAGCAACCATCCCTAAACAAGATTCTTGCGAATCTCCGGGACATACAAGATGTTGCTCAAAGTGAGTTCCTTCCCGGAAGTCATCTTCAAGATCACATTTCCTTCACCTTTGATGTCGGCCGTAGCTTTATTACCCATATAAAGCTTTTCATCACCCTTAACCTCTTTAAAAGTGCTAAAGAGGGTCTTGTCACCACATACATGACGGGTAGCTCCCGTATCAATGAACCATCCATGCAGATTGTCTCCCACGAGGTTGACTTCTTCCACCATTGCCGATAACTCGGTGATCATTGCCACTAACGGTTCATCGTCTTCATCCACCATATGCGCACGCTCACGCTTTGGTTGTTTGCATTGATTAGCACGGTGCCCCGTCTCATTGCAATTGTAGCAAATACCGTGGAAAGGAGGAGGTGGAGGTTTCTTTTTCACAACTCCTTTCTTTGGTCCAAGGTTCACCTTTGGTTTCTCAATTGGCTTTTTCCCTTTACCCTTATAACCCCTTGACGATTGCCCATGTTCAACCACATTTGCCTTTGGCATCGGTTCCACGCGGATGCCTTTTTGAGCCATTTTGTTGTCTTCTTCAATTCGAAGACGAACAATAAGTTCATCCACAGTCATCTCCTTTTGTTTGAGCTTAAGATAGTTCTTGAACTCTATCCAACTTGGAGGCAACTTTTCAATCATGGCTGCAACTTGGAAGGTGTCATTGAGAGGCATCCCCTCAGCATGAATTTCATGAAGTATAACTTGTAATTCTTGAATTTGGCTAATCACAGTCTTGTCATCAACCATTTTACAATTCAAGAACCGAGCCACAATAAATTTCTTGCTACCGGCATCCTCGGTTTTATACTTCTTGTCTAAAGACTCCCATAGTTCTTTGGCAGTCTTTATGTTGCAATACACGTTATACAATGAATCACAAAGACCATTCAAAACGTAGTTGCGACAAAGAAATTCTGAATGCTTCCAAGCATCAATGGCACTCAAAGCTTGAGCATCATCCCCTTCTTTAGGTAGGGGAGCAGTTTTCTCCAAGAACTGTGCTAAGTTCAAGGTCGTCAAGTAGAAGAACATCTTCTGTTGCCATCTTTTAAAATGGACACCCGTAAACTTTTCAGGTTTCTCGGCGTGGTTTGCCACAGTGGTCGCTCCCACAGTGGTTGCAGCTAAAGGGGCTGATAAAGAGGAACTCATAGCACTTGAAGACATGTTGTTTGCTGTTTTGCAGAAATAGTTTAAGTTAGAACAATTTTCAACAAATTGAAATAACTACCAAAAATTAAAAAAAAATCAAACTATTTTCACAATTCTAAAAATTCAACAAGAGGTGTTCTAAGTCTAACTTTAAAGATCACTCGTGAATAAGAAAGCGAAAATAGTTATAACCACAAACTAATTTGAAAAAAAAATTAAAATTACTTTCAGAATTCAACGATAGATGTTTTAAGTCCAACTTTGAAGATCACTCGTGAATAAGAAAGCAAAAAAATTTAAAGAAAAATTAACTTTTTAAAAACACAGATTAATATATGAACGGTGTTTTTAAAATTTGTTTTAAGTTTGTAGGAACCGTTCATATAAAATAAGAAATTCAAACAATTTTATTGATATACTCATGACAAATGAATATAAATAATTGACTATCAATCACTTTTACAATGGTACATTTACATAAATAGAAGAAACAGAAATGTAAAAGCTGAGGATCGTGTTCAACACGGGGCCCTTAAAACAAATTCCGAGCCTCCCAAGAGAACTCGTTTTGTTTCCCAGGGTACAACAGCCGAAGCAGTTTGTACTGCCGGGATTGATCTAGAACCCGAACTTGTTTGTAGAAGAGAATTCAGAAAGATAGAGAACCTGTTTTGCTGCAGGTTTCGAGTTGTGTTTGTGTATCTTTCTACTGAGCTACACTCAGTATTTATAGTGGAATTCGAACCATAACTGCCACCCAGCCATTACTCCGAAATCGTAACTGCTCATTTAATTCGTAATTAACAGTCGTCGGTTTCAGTCAACGTGTAATGGAAGCTGTTACGAGTCACAACTCTGACCGCGCACCAAGGTGAGTCGCACCTGACCAGACCCTCGAACCAACCTTTAAAAATACTAAGGCGGCTCTCAAGCGGCTCGCGGTGATGCGAAGTGCAAAGTGCGCCATCAAAGCGCTACATTGCGCCCACATGCCCACGCCGCGCGCGTATGCGAGTGCGAGTGCGAGTTAAGGGTGCTTTGCACCCTTCGCGAATCCACTTAGCGTGACACCTTAGGAAATAATAAAGACAACATGTTATAGAATATTAACCATTTTATATTCTTTCTTTCCTCCAATGTGGGATAACTTCCCATACTATTAATTCCTAATGTCATTAACCACATTAATTTTCATTCAACACATTAATTTATTGATTAAATATTAATAACCATATTAATATTATCAATAAATTTCCAACATATATATACATATATATATATATATATATATATATATATATATATATATATATATATATATAAGTTTAAACTTTGCATGTTTCCTTGGAAGTAAGTAGACACACATGGGGGCGCTATAGTGTACGGATACCCTAACTTGCACTCGTACATGGGCGCAAGTGGCGTTTTGATTAACATACTTGTATTACCACGAACCGTTTGAGATGCCCCCCTTTTATTTTAAGCTTAGTTTAGACTAGGTACACACGGGGCTATACTCATGGGGTGTCATGACCACGGATGGTGAGATCAACTAAGGCACAACATGAGATGGTGCCTTCGCGCTTGAAACATTACGAGTCGTGACGCGTGAGACGTGGCAAGTGGCGCATTTAGGCATACGAGTTAGCTTGGGCAGAGCATAACGTATTATGGCGGGAAGCAAAATCATTGGTGAATGGTGGCGGTAGCGGGTGGCATGTCTATCATGGCACAAGGTTGGTGGGCCATGGCTCGTCTAGTGTGGCACGATGGATCCCATGGTATAGGGAGTTGATCCTAGCGCAAAATAGTGGTGTGCACTATCGTCAAACTAGTTTATCACTTTTGCATAGTAGTTGAAACAAATATATTGTTTCAGCCAAAAGTATAGTTGAAACAACAAGTTGGAAACTTCAAACTTTTTACTAAACCTGTTGAATGACACTAAAAGCCTTAAAGCATTCAAAATTTGGTTTTATGACAAAATATAATTTTCATATCAAGTTTCACTATAAATGTTAAGGTAAGGCTCAAGAGAACGACATGCCACCAAAAACACCTACTAAAGGTCTCTCTTCACACTCTTAAATTCTTAAAATTTTCATCTCCATCTTTTTAGACTCGAATGTACAATTGGTTTTTGTGTCTACCCCGGCGGTGCAAATTACTTTGGCTTTTGACCCGAGGAAACGAACAAGTTCTCATGGAAGTCTTGAAATTCATTTTAAGGTACCTGAGTTAAACATGAATTCTCATTCCATCTTCTTCATCTTCATCTTCGTCAATTTTGATTTAATTTCAATTTTGTTTCTTGAGTTTTGACAAGAATAACCATTTTTTTCCAAAAATTTAACAACATCAAATTCAAGCCAATACATTAAGTTTGTGAAGCAATAATTACAAATTCAAGATAGGTAAGTCAAAAAGTTTAAGCATAAAAAACTAACTCTTCTTAAGGTTGAGTGAAACTCAAGAAGAGGACCCAAATATACCTGGGAGTTAGAATCTGAAATGGAGAAGAAATATCCCCATCTGTTCACATAAATCTCGAGGACAAGATTTCTTAAAAAAGGAGGACGGTGTAACATTTCTAAAATTCGGACCCAAAACATCCGCTATACAATGAAGGTTCGGGGCGACAGCCCTTGAGATTGGGGTCAAAGGGGTGCCTGCCCCTTGTGTGATCCAAGAGACAAAGCCCTTGACTGGGGTTGCGCTACCAGGTCACCTCCGAATATACGTAATCAAGTTATCAATCATAGGACAAAAATCAAGTTTCTTATGTACTTACATATACGTAATCAAGTTACAATTGGGCTTAAATATGATCGCGACTATTTATTGTTGTTGATTTTTGTTAAATGGATTTGAGGAAGATAAAAAAAGATACATTTAATTTTTTATTTGAAAATGTAATTTATGAGTGATGAGAGAGAACATTGAATAACTCTTTCGAATACATAAGGAGTCCATTGATGAGAAGGGGTTGGGGAAAGCTTGAACCCAATTCCTACAGTGATGAATATGAGCGCAAATAAAATTCCTGGGGAGTTATACATTTGTGTATTGATAAGACCATTCACTATTTCTTGAAGCTCGATCTCTCCCCCGGAATAGAGAGTGCGGGAAAAGCAGCTACAGATACAGGACAAAAGAAGGAGTGGCGCACTTAAAGAGTAAAAAAATACATCGTAGCGCAAAAAAGCATCCCGCAGAAAGTTTCAACTTTTCTATCCAGCTGAAAAATGGAATGCCTGAGCTGTCAGCTTATTAGCATCCCTCTTCTGCGTTAGGAATTGTCCGAAAAGGTTCGATCATGGACCACAGCTACTTGGGTAGAGACCGCTGAACATCATTTTGATGTGATGGGCTCGAATCCTTTGCATGATTTCATGTGAGGAGCCACCTTTTGTGAACCATATAGCCAAGAGAAACCATGAACCATAATAAAAGAGCTTGCCCCACCCATGAGTAAATATTTCATAGTAGCCTCATTAGACCGTACATCTTTCTTGGTATATCTAGATAATAGGTAGGAGCATAAACAGAAACATTCTGGAGCTACAAAGATATAGAAATTTTGATAGTGTTTTCAAAACAAACATTCTAATGTTTCAAATTTTCTTGCATATCATTACTATAAACTCTTCTAATTTGGGTTATATACTAGTAGCCTATTATCTATATCAACTATGGATTAAATAAATCAATGATTTAAATGTGTTTTTTATGATTTTCAATTATAACAAAGTTTTTAATGCATCCTTTGTAACATTTCTGAAATGTGAACCCAAAGCATCTCATGGATAGTGGGGGATTTGGGGTAGCAGTCCATGAGAGCAGGGTCCAAGGGGCAGTAACCCCTGGCTGAGTTTGAGCTGTCAGGTCAGCTCGGAATATTTGTAATCAAGTTGTTAAGGATAGGACAACAAATCAAGTTTCCTATGTACTTACATATATGTAGTCAAGTTACAAATGTGCTTACATATACATACACATGACTACGACTATTCATTGTTGGTTATTTTTTTAAATGGATTTGATGAAGATGAAAACATAAAAATACATTTAATTATTTTTTTTAAAAAATTGTAATTTATGAGGGAGGAGAGAGAAGAGTGAATATATGAATTTTGATAGTGTTTCCAAAATGAACGACGAATCCGTATCTTCGTGAGACAGTGCGGGGGATGGGAGCTGAATAAGGAGCCTTTCCTGCCCACACTACTACTTACTAACATTTTAATGTTCCAAAAATTTGAAGAAAATTGAAGAAAAATCAATTTTGAAGAAGAGTGAAGAAAAATAAAAAATTAAGAAAATAAGGTTGATGCGGCCCCTATCGGAGAAGGGATGCAGGGTGTATTGACAAGACTAAGAAATCAATGGGGGAATGACACATGGCTAATGACTAATGGACATATGTCAGACACGTGGACGTCAATGTGAACCACATCGACTATGTGACAACTCTCCCCCCGATGTATACATATGTATGTATGTATTTACGTATAAAATAATAAAAGAGATAAATGATACAGACCTTTTTTGTTTCAAACAATATTTTAGTCACTAACAAGAGAGGAGCTTTTAAGGGGCCTACCCCCTTGTTTTTATGCTCAAAAGTGAAAACTTATGCGTATTTCGTTCGAAAAGTTATACATATTGAGTACAACCCTCTCATATAATTATAAGAAAAAATTATGATTCAAGTGACTTTTTTCTATATATTTGTTCAATCCGTCACTAAACATTAGCTATATAATTTTTTTACTCAATTAATCAAAAGCCTCATAGAAACCATTAACGGGACTTAGAGAAAGATGTCCAATATAACATGTTTATTAAACACGTCGAGTTTAGTAAAGCTGCACAGAAACCACAACCAAAATTACATCAATACTCAACAATCAAATCATTAACAAAACATGAGTGGATCTAACAGTTGTTTTTTACATTTCTTTTGATAAGAAAATATGGCAAAATTAATAGTTGCACGTATCTTAGTGAAGACCGTTTTTTACATTTCTTTTCAGCTTATTTATATAAACTCGAGGGATGGAATTGAAAGTTGTGGAGTAGAAGAGGGACCACTTATGATATGTGCAAATTGTAAGTGACGAATTTAAAACTTTAAAAAAATTTTTGGGGCATTCCGAGAATTGAACTCGGGACCTCTCGCACCCTAAGCGAGAATCATACCACTAGACCAAATGCCCAATTTGTGTATTTAATTTCTATTGTTTTATCTAAATTTGCTACAGAACTTCCTAATTGTTTAACTTTATTTATGACTCATCTTAATCTTTAAAAGTATATGATATAATTAAATTTAAAATATATAATATGACTGGAAATAACAATCAAGGTTTTGAGCATCATTCAAATAAAAAATAGTTGTGTAAGAGTATACATCCCATTTTTCGATAAATATTTTTATAATTACACTAAAATTACTATTTTTATACTTTTCTTTTTAATTAAATAATACTTTTATACCTTTATAATTAATTTTTTTCTCTCATTTACTCACAACCAATTTTAAAATGTATTAAAAAATTAATAAGATGAGCAATGTTTTAACAAATATACAGATAAATAGTAACATATTTTTTATTCTCCACTTACAACCACTCGCAATCATTTTCTATAGAGTTAAGTTTAGTTTTACTTCTTGAGGTTTGTTAAAAATAACAATTTTCCTTCAAAAGATTAAAATTTTCAATTCATCTCCAAAAGTTTCGTAAGTTGTTTCAATTTCATTTCAAAATTTTTATTAGTTGTTTCAACTTAATCAAAATAATAAAACTTTTGAAGTAATTGATGTTTTTTAATCTTTTGAAGGAAAATGATTACCTTAGTTAAAACTTAAGGAGCAAAATTGATGTTAACTCTTTTCTATACTATAAAAGCACATTCATTGATATATAAAAGATGGGATGTGAATACTTTAGTCAAAACTCAAGGAGCAACATTGAAATTAACTTTTTTCTATAATATAAAAAACACAATCATAAAAATATAAAAGGATGGGATGTTTCACAATAGTATCCTTATCTTTATCACTATATTGACTCTAAAAATTCTATTTTTTTGAATTTAAATAATATTTTATACCTATATCATTTATAATTTTTTCTATCTTTCACTCACAATTACTTTCAAAATATATTGAAATTTTATAAGCAATGAACAGTGTCTTATCAAATTTATAATCACAACCATTCTCAACCGTTATATACCTATATAATTTAAAAGTGTTAGCTACATGTAATTTCATAGCTTTTACATTTTGACCACATAAGTTTTGTGATTTTTATATTTGGTCCTTTTTTATTTGCCTTGCCTTATGACATGTATTAATTTTTATATAAAAAGTGAGTTTAGTAATTAAAGATTTTTAAATGCCTATTTATTTAATTTGCATCATTAAAAGTGAAGAAAACGAGCATAAATTATCATTTATAAATATTAGTGTGCGTTAATGTTTATTATTTTTTGATCCACCAAGTTATTTGATGTCTTCGGGTTCTAAATCGTAGTGATAGTCGTTACGATATTTTTTGTATTCTAGCTTTAATATTCAAGTACATGGTACAATTATTCGCACAATGCGCGTAAAGATATTTCTAGTTTCATATAATTTGTGAACGCTCTAATACATACACCCTTCTCTGGCACCAAAATCCACTCGAGTGCAAATGGTAAATTTTAATAGTAGACCTTAAATTATTTTAAAATTGAACGACCTTAAAGGAATTACTAACTTTCATTTGCTTTTTTTGTTAACTTAAAAAGAGCAATTATTAAATTTGGTTATTATTCAATAAAATTTTAAATTGGCGTGAATGCATTAATACTATGAAGCATCATCGATTGTGTAAGGATTCCTTAAGTCTGATGCAACCCAAAACATTCAAATGTCTCTCTGCAACATGCACTAAGTACTGAAGTAAGAGATGCTTCGGAAGTTTTACACAATACACTAGAAAATACTCTAAGTGTAAAATCTTCCGAAGCCAAGACCAATATCTTCCGAAGCCAAACATGAAATCTTCCGAAGCCTCAGAGACAAAGTCTTCCGAAGCCTCAACCCATGAAGACAGATTTCTTCCGAAGACTTTTAGTAAACATGCTTTATCTGATGTACTGTTCCATAAAGCACTTTTCAGCTGCATCTTTGTAAAGTCACCAACTTACATGAGTTGGTGAAAAGGTCCATGCTTTTGGTAACTGTACATTGAGGTCTTGAGTCTGTAACTTTCTACTTTATGTACTTTATCCTTTTTGTAATATATAAGGATGTGAGCTATGGCATGTCATAGTCACAAGGTCAAAAGGCAGATATGCCTTTTGATCCTACAATTGATCTTGTTAGTGTCTAGTCAATTGTATCCAGCTGGCTTTCAAAGTATAGCCGGCTATAGGTTGTAGTATAAGTATTCCAAGTTCTTGTATCTTTCTATATGCTTTGTAACACTTGTAAAAGAACTTAAAAAAGCAATATACTGCCTCCTTGAAACCCAACTCTCTTGTTCTGTCTCTTTACTTTACTTGTGTTCTTAGTATCATCATATTGGTTAATCCAGTTCACTGTTTGATCAAAGTTTAGTTGTTCTCCTCATTGTGTTGTTGTGTTGTAATTTGTTCAAGCCCTCAACCGGTCCTGCAATTGGTATCAGAGCTTTTCAGGCTCTTGATATAAGATCTCACCATCTTAAGATCCCTCACACACACAAAAACTAAACTCTCCAAATGGCATCCATCTCAAAGACTGATATGGAGACTGGAACCATGAACAAATCCCCACTGATCACTCTTGATGATTTTGACACCTGGTGTATGAGAATGGAAGGTTTCATCAGGTCTCTGGATTCAAGAATGTGAGAATCTGTTGAGAATGGACCTTTCATACCCAGCACTCCTTCAGTCATCAAACCTTGTGAAGTCCCTAAAGCTTCTAAGGTTTTGAAGGTCAAGTCCAAGACCCCAAAGGTGGTGTGGAAGTCTAAGAAAGACCAAATGACTGAAGTTTCTCCATCAACAACAGTTGAAGATCCCCGTAGTACAACCATAGGATCTATTACTGTTGCATTACCTTCCATTACACTTAGTGAGCCCAAGACAAGTAAGGCTTGGGTTTCCAAATGTAACTAATCATTTTCTTTGTGCAGGAACAGCTCAAGACAAACAGGAATGTCTGGATAATTGACAGTGGCTGTTCCAGGCACATGACAGGCAATAGGTCTCTACTCCATAATTTTGAGAGAATTGATGGAGGACCAGTTGCTTTTGGAGGAGATGAAGGTGGTTACATTTCAGGAAGGGGCAAGGTCACAAATGGTAAGCTCAGCATTGAGAAGGTAAACTTTGTTAAGGAGCTTGGGTACAATCTTCTGAGTGTATCCCAATTTTGTGATCAGAGTCATAACATGCTCTTTACTGAGCATGAGTGCATTGTTCTCAAGCCTGGAGTGGTCATTCCTCATGAGCATATCCTGCTCAGAGCCCCCAGGAAAGGAACATGTACAAGATGGATTTGCAAGAAACATCTCCCTCTGGAGAAGTTTCATGCTTTCTATCTAAAGCAAATAGTGATGAGTCTTTCCTATGGCATAAAAGAATGTGCCATGTAAACTTTAAGAACATGAATAAATTAATTAAACATGATTTGGTAACTGGAATGCCAAAGAAAGAGTTTACAAGTGATGATCATTGTGTTGCATGCCTGAAAGGGAAGCAACATAAGGTATCTCACAAGCCTAAGGAAAGAAACTCCATCACTACTCCCCTACACTTGTTACATATGGATCTCTTTGGCCCCACCAGTGTAATGAGTCTAGGAAGGACCTCTTACTGTTTAGTGATCACAGATGATTTTACAAGATTCACTTGGGTTTTCTTTCTTAGAACTAAGGATGAAACCCCTGAGATTCTGAAGAATTTCATCTTAAAAGTTGAGAATCAAAGTGATCACAAGGTCAAAACCATAAGATGTGATCAAGAACTGAATTCAAGAACCAAATCCTTGATACATTTTGTGATGAAAAAGGTATTACAAGACAATATAGTGCTCCCAGGACTCCTCAGCAAAACGGAGTTGCTGAGAGGAGAAACAGGACACTAATTGAAGCTGCAAGAACTATGTTGTCTGACTCTAAACTGCCCATCACCTTCTGGGCAGAGGCAGTAAATACTGCTTGCTATGTGCAAAACAGAGTTTTGTAGTTAAGACACATGGTAAGACTCCTTATGAACTTTGGCACAAGAGGAAACCTTTCATTGGTTTTCTCAGGTCATTTGGATGTCCCTGCACCATCTTGAATACCAAGGATCAAATTGCCAAGTTTGCTGAGAAATCAGATGATGGACACTTCATTGGATACTCTTCCCAAGCTAAGGCTTATAGAGTATACAATCTCAGAACTAGAATTGTTGAGGAGTCAGCCAATGTGACTTTCAATGAACACACACCCTGTGTGGCTGGTTCTGGTCCTGATTGGCTATTTGATCTTGATTTAGTTACCAACTGTTTTAACAAATCTTGTGAGAATGTTTCAGGATCTGGAGAAAATCTAAATACAGGTGATCCTGATCCAAGATTTGAGCTAGGAAGACCCTCAACTCATACATCTTCAGCTCCAGTTGGAACTACTTCAGCAAATGAGGTCTTTATCAGCACTACAATGACAAATTCAGCTGATACATCTGGTATGCCTTCAAATTCCAGCTCAGAGGCTCCTCAACCAGATAAAGATACCTCAATTGTAGAAGACAACAATGGTGATGGTGATAGTGATCAGGAATTCCTTGATGCTAATAACCACACCATAGATGACAACATCAATGATGTCACACACTCATTGGATCAAGTTAATCTTGATAAGTGTGGTAATGTGGAGGGTGAATCATCTATGCCAGATCTAAATTTCTCAAATTTGGATCTTTCTCAGCAACTTGCTGTGATCCCTCAGCTAAGGATCCACAAGTCTCACCCCACCACAAACATCATTGGAGATGTTGTCACAGGGGTAAGAACAAGAGGACAAACCCATGAAGCAAATGTTTGTCTTCACTCTTGTTTCTTATCTCAGATAGAGCCAAAGAAAGTTGATGAAGCTCTAAAGGATGGAAGTTGGGTTGAAGCTATGCAACAAGAGCTGCTTCAATTCAAAAGGCAGAAAGTTTGGAACCTTTGTCCTCTTCCTCATGGGAAGACTACCATTGGAACCAAATGGGTTTTTAGGAATAAGAAGGATGATAGAGGAATTATCATCAAGAACAAGGCAAGACTAGTTGTTCAAGGATACACACAAGAAGAAGGGATTGACTACACTGATGTCTTTGCTCCTGTAGCAAGATTAGAAGCTGTTAGGATATTCCTGGCATTTGCTGCATCCAAGAACTTCAAGGTCTTTCAACTTGATGTAAAGTGTGCTTTCTTATATGGAGTGATTGATGAAGAGGTTTATGTCAAACAGCCACCTGGTTTTGTAGACCCTGATCATCCTGATTATGTCTGCAAGCTTGACAAAGCTCTTTATGGGCTGCATCAGGCACCCAGAAAGTGGTATGAGACACTGTCTGAGTATCTTTGTAAACATGGATACAGGAGAGGTACTATAGATGGAACTCTCTTCATCAAAGGACAGGGAAATGACTTATTGCTAGTTCAAGTATATGTAGATGACATCATCTTTGGTTCAACTAATCCAAAGCTCTGCAAAGACTTTGAGAAGCTGATGAAAGACAGATTTGAAATGAGTGCAATGGGAGAACTCAATTTCTTTCTGGGAATTCAAGTGAAGCAAGTTGAAGATGGCATCTTCATAAGTCAGTCAAAGTATGTTCAGGACATACTCAAGAGGTTCAACATGACTGATTGTAAGATTGCTAAGACACCCATAGCCAGAAACCACTCCCTTGGACCTGATCTTGAGGGGGAGTGTGTAGATGAACATTTATACAGGGCTATGATTGGGTCTCTTATGTATCTTACAGCTAGCAGGCCTGATATCATGTTTGCTACATGTATTTGTGCAAGATATCAAGCCAACCCTAAGATGTCTCACTTAATCACTGTCAAAAGGATTTTAAGATACCTCAAAGGTGCTTCAACACTTGGTCTATGGTATCCAAAGAATCCTGACTTCAATCTGTATGCTTATACAGATAGTGATTATGGTGGTTGCAACATGACTGCAAAGTCTACATCTGGGGGATGTCAATTCCTTGGTGGAAGGGTTGTCTCATGGCAATGCAAGAAACAATCCTGTGTGTCTGCATCAACTGCTGAGGCTGAATACATTGCTGCTGCAAGCTGCTGTGCTCAAGTGCTTTGGATTCAAAATCAGATGCTGGACTATGGATTTAACTTCAAGGAGACTCCTATCCACATAGACAACAATAGTGCTATCTCTATCACTGAGAACCCTGTGCAGCACTCAAGGACCAAACACATCAATATCAGGTATCATTTAATAAGAGATAACTATGAAAAGGGATTAATTAAACTAGTCAAAGTTCATACAGATGAACAATATGCTGATCTGTTTACAAAAGCTTTTGATGAACAGAGATTTAAATATCTGATATCAGCTATTGGGATGATTAACTTTGAGTAGACTTTTTCTTAAAACTAATTCTAATTATTTCTTCTTAAAATATGTGTGTCCTAAGTTGTCTAGTTCATCACTTTCATAAGCTCATGTTTTCTTTGGATATAAAATTCTTTTTGAAGACTTTCCTTAGATTCTTGAAAATTTTTGATACTTCGGAAGATAAAATTTTATCTTCGGAAGAAAATCATGTCTTCAAAATAAATAACTGTCTAAGAAATTTTACCTTCGGAAGAAGTCTAAATCTATCTTCCGAAGCTTAAATTCTTATCTCAGACACTTATTTGTTTTTAAGGACTTTTTCCTTCCGAAGCAAAATTAACTCTCGGAAGCTTTGTTGTTTCTTATACAAAGCATTCAAGTGTTTATTTCTCTTCCGAAGCAAAATTTTCAAGACTCTCAGGAAAATCTTCCGAAGCCATTTTAGCTTCGGAAGCTTTTTCATTAAAACTTCCGAAGACAATTTACCTTCGGAAGCTTTTCGAATTCCAAGAAAACTACTTTTTGAGCAAAAGTAAACTACTTTTTCAGAGGTGGGACCGACTTTCGGATTTCAAAGTTTATCCTCTTTCATTAACTTTGGTTCAAATCCCTTTTCACATAAATACCCAACGGTTCCCCCTCTTCCTCACTATCTTCCTCAATTCCACTATTCCTCAAACCTAATTCTCTAAACCGCCTTTGCTTTCTACCTTTCTTCACCCTTAAGCTTCTGAAATGGCCAACCTTAACCGCAGAAACAACCCAGATTTCTCCATGCAACTTCACAGGCAACACAATCAGGTTGCTCTGTTAAGCTCTGAGAAAGATGCAAGTTTCTCAGAGATTTGCCAATTCTTAACTCTATCCAACTACTTCACCTCCCTGACCATTGATCCTACTCTGTATGAGGATCACTTGCTTGAATTCTGGAAGACCTGCCAAGAGGTCATTATGGATGGGGAGAAGGCACTGTCTGCCACAGTGCAAGGGAGGACAATCTTCATCACTCCGGCCATCATCAACCATCATTTGCAGCTGGATGATGAAGAAGGTGAGTTGTCCTTCCCAAAGGAAGCTGTTAATCATTCCTTTGAGCAGATGGGCTATGAGGGAGATTTCTCTGTAAAGACCTTCAGGAAAGGGAAGGTCTCATCCCAGTGGAAATACCTGCTCCATGTGGTTATCCACAGCTTATCAAACAAGCATGGAGGATGGGACCAGATTCCTGAGGATCTCTCCTTTATAGTGCATGGAATGGTTCAGGGGGTCAAGTTCAGGTACTCTCAATTTGTTTATACTAATTTACTTGCAAACTTGGACTCCTTAGAGTATTACATGTTTCCTAGATATGTTCAACACATTCTTAACTGTGAACTGGGCTCACAGTTGAGGGAAACAAGTAATATTCTTAAATTGGGACAGATGAAGCCCGGCATCTTTAAAATCATGAAGAAGCCAACTGTAGGCTTCTCAGGGGTAGAAACAGCCCTAGTCCCCAAAATGTTAGAGCTCATTGCTCAAGGTGACAACCTAGCAACACAAGCTAGTGTTGAACCCACACCTTCTTTTTCCTTACCTCTAAAAAGACCACAAATAACCCTCACCTACCAAAGAAAATCCAAACGAACCCCTGCTCAGGCTATTGAGTCTGTGCAGGTCCCCATATACTCACCTGTACAGGAGGAAGTGGACACTAGAGCTCCCACTTCCCCTGAGGAGCAAACCACTCCCATTTCTTCACTATCAGGGCTGAGGTTCCTCATGCTCACCCTGATGAGCTCACAAGCCCAACAGCCTTAAGCCTTCACTCTGAGTCTCAACACTCAAGTGAACAACCTTCAGGGGACAGTTACCATCCCCAGCCTTTAGATCTAAACCAACCAATTCCCAACCTATCCTTCTATACTGATGAAGACTTAGGATTCAGTGAGTACCATGAGTCTCTCTTCTCCTCCCCTACTCAAAGAGAGATGAGTACCTCTGATTCTCCTCAGTCTATCCCACATCAGTCACCTGTTACTGAGGTGGACACTTCTGAACATGTTCAGGATGTCCATATGGAAGAGGCTCTCACTTCTGAAAGTGATTACATCATTAAGACCTCAACCATGGCAACTCAGCCCACTGGCATCTCAACTGAGATTGCTAGTGAGCAGAGGAAAACCAGCAGCCAAGAACCTCAAGCTGGTGGTGAGAGAGAGGACTTTGGTCCAATCATCTCATCCCCCAATGATTCTTCTGATGAAGAAGAGGGGAATTTGAGACTAAAGGTGCAGAAACTGTCAAAAACATGCTCCTATTTAGTCTCTAAGGTTAGTCACCTTGAATCTCAGGTGACTACCTTACAAAACAGGGTCAATGATCAGCAACTTCAGATTTCATATCTAAAGGAAAAACTAGCTGGGAGACCTTTAAGGAGAGCTCAACCAGGAACACAAGAACCTGTGGAAGTGATTGACTTATCCTCCAGCTCACCTATGCAAGTGGGTGATGCTACCAAAAAGGGGGAGAAAGTTATTGCAGCCACAGAACCTGGGAGTTCTTCACAGAGAATGGACATAGAGGACTCACCATCCTCACTTGCTGTTGTGCATTCTCAGCAACTTCCTCAAGTTCACATTAATGTGGACTCTATAGACTCTATCATCAGGAGTCTCTTTGAGGAAGGTATACCAAGGGCTGTGTCATCTCCACCACAAGGAACTTCAAACTACATCATAAGGTGGAGGTATGATGCTGACAGAAGAGCCCTTATTCTTCACAGAGTTCAAGGGCAACAAGAAGTTTTTGATTTTCAAAGCCTGAACTTCTATGAAAGATTGGATCTAGTCAACATGCCACTTGTCAATCCAAGCAACTCAAGACAAGCTGACAGATTGGCTCAAAGAATCCAAGATAGGATCCTTGCAGAGTTCACTCTAAGAAGGAGACTTAGGCAATCAGGCAATGTCATCGGTCAACTGGATGTTGAGGTGGACCCTAAGATTAGTTTCATAGGGGAAACCTTGACTGAAGGCCCAGTGGCAGAACCTGAGACCCCTGTCTCATCATCAACAACTGCTGCAGAGGTTCAACTCCTTCTGAGACACCTGCTGGTGAAGGTGTTTCTCAGCCTCTCTCTGGCCAGAGCATGGAAGCTACACCAAGCAATGAAGGCCAAGCCTCTATCCACCCTGAGTCACAAAGGTCTGTGGGTGACAAAGGGAAAAGGATAATGACTCCTGAGGAAATTGAGGAGGAAGAGAGAGAGAGGAAAAGGAAGCTAAGGGGAGAAAGTTCCTCTGGGTCATCAAGCTTTATGCAAGCTGCAATCAGGGCTGCCCCCAGACCAAATACTCAAGATGATGAGTTGAGGGCAGTCAGGATTACTTATTTACAGACCAGGAACTATGATATTGATGAAATCATCTCCCTCCCCTTAGAAGAGTTGAATGAACTGGCTGACATGGAAGTGTCAAGAGAGATGAAAGAAAAAGAGGATGCAAGGCTACTTCTCCAATTCAAAGAGGAGAGGAGACAGAAAAGACTCTACAAGCATGCTCCCACTCTCTCTCCAGTTCAAGAAAGTCCTGCACAGGAAGATGTGGCTCCACAAGAACCTCAGGTAGACAAAGAAGAAGATAGGATCAAAATGATCAACTACCTGAGTGCCACAGGCTTCTATCAGGCAGATGCACTTCTTCCCCTGTCCTATGACTTCATTGAGTTTGAGTACTTAAAGCAACTTGAACTTGAGCTAGTCAAAGAAAGAAAGACAACTAAAAGGAAGCTAAGGGAAGAAGCTGCAAAGTCAAGAGCCATCATCCAAAAGAGTGTGAAGAAGTCTGCTGATAGACAAAGGATGATGAGCTTCTTGAAGCTATATGGATTCTCCGGAAGGAGACTTGGCCCTATGTCTCTATCCACAATGGATGAGCATATAAGGGTGATCAAGCAGAAGATTAAGAGTGGTGAACTGATTGACTTGCACTCTCTTTCAAGTCAAGTCCCACCTGAAGTGGAGGTTAAGTTTGAACAACCTGAGACACCTCAACCTGGACCTCCAGCTGAGCCTCAGCAAGCTTCATCTTCTGATCCAAGGCAGGGTCAAACTCCCTCTCCTTCTGAACCTGTGAGGGAGGAACACCCAACTGAGAAAGACAAGGATGATCAACATGGTGCTGCAGACCAGTCTTCTCAGTTAAAGTCATCTAAGAGGAAGAAGAAAATGGCTTCTAAACCAAAGTCAAAGAAGAAGAAGCCTAAGTCATCTACCTCTACACCTCAGGCTGAGTCAGATCAACCTGAGGAAGTGCATGATGAGGCAGCCCAATCAACTCCTATGCAAGTGGCTCCTCTGACAACTGAGACACCCATCTTGTCCTGGACTTACTCTACTAATCCAGAAAGATGGCATGTAATCAGAGATCAAGGTGTTGAGAATGTCTACTCTTGGCAAGACATAATCAACTTACCTCTGCATGATCTCTTTGAGATGAGAAGATACTATGAAGGTCTTGATGATCCTGACCATCTAATGAAGAAGGGTATGGTCATGATTGTACTGAAGACCACCAATATCTGAAGATCTTCTAAGTGTTTTTAGCATCAGCCTAGGGGGAGTTTGTAAGGATTCCTTAAGTCTGATGCAACCCAAAACATTCAAATGTCTCTCTACAACATGCACTAAGTACTGAAGTAAGAGATGCTTCGGAAGTTTTACACAATACACTAGAAAATACTCTAAGTGTAAAATCTTCCGAAGCCAAGACCAATATCTTCCGAAGCCAAACATGAAGTCTTCCGAAGCCTCAGAGACAAAGTCTTCCGAAGCCTCAACCCATGAAGACAGATTTCTTTCGAAGACTTTTAGTAAACATGCTTTATCTGATGTGTTATTCCATAAAGCACTTTTCCGCTGCATCTCTATAAAGTCACCAACTTACATGAGTTGGTGAAAAGGTCCATGCTTTTGGTAACTGTACATTGAGGTCTTGAGTCTGTAACTTTCTACTTTATGTACTTTATCCTTTTTGTAATATATAAGGATGTGAGCTATGGCATGTCATAGTCACAAATCCTACAATTGATCTTGTTAGTGTCTAGTCAATTGTATCCAGCTGGCTTTCAAAGTATAGCCGGCTGTAGGTTGTAGTATAAGTATTCCAAGTTCTTGTATCTTTCTATATACTTTGTAACACTTGTAAAAGAACTTGAGAAAGCAATATACTGCCTCCTTGAAACCCAACTCTCTTGTTCTGTCTCTTTACTTTACTTGTGTTCTTAGTATCATCATATTGGTTAATCCAGTTCACTGTTTGATCAAAGTTTAGTTGTTCTCCTTATTGTGTTGTTGTGTTGTAATTTGTTCAAGCCCTTAACCGGTCCTGCAGATTGTCTTATTGTCCGCTTAAATGATTCATGTTTACGTTCGGATTGGTCGGATGGGTTCAAATAAACAAACGGAGATGAGTCAGATATGAGGGTTGTGTTTGTTTTAATATGGTCTCTTATTCAAAGGTTTGATTTCGTTTACATTAGGTTTTGAATTATCACTTCACAAATCTTAATTTCTAATTTTCATTTTTCGTTATCACAATCAATTGATCACGAAGAAGTGATTTTTTTTATGATTTTTCTTTGGTTTTTGTAGAGTTTACATTTGAGGCTCAGAATATAAAGAAGTTAGGTTTTGCGAAAACCTGAAAAATATGCGGAAACATAATGTCATGCAAAAACTGCTGGGATACGAGAACTACGAGAATTTGTTGAATGCGAGAACTTTCTGGTGCGAAAACCTTGTTTGCAAGAACTTTTTTGTTTTAATTTCTCTTATATAAAAGCTTGATATGTATGTATTTTAAATGCTTTTCACTTTCATATTTCTTATACACATACACCTTTAAGAGAAATATAATAGAAACTTTATTTACTCCATTTTGTGATTGTTTTGATTTGATTCGTATTGTTTGATCACTACAAATCATGTTTAACATTAAATCACATAAATTCCGTGTCACATCCCGGCGATGGCTGAAATGCTTGGGTGTGATTCGTCGGTTCCAACACAAATTGATTGTCATAACAAGTAAATCACAGAAATAAACTAAACATCATTTTCATTAATTTATAACTAGAGGATTACCTTGTTACAAAATTTAGTCTAATATTTTAGACATATACATTTTGTAATCATATTCTAAATATACGTCTTTTTCATTCATTCTTTAGCTAGTAGTGGATGTGAACATCCACAAAAAGACTGAAGTCGGACAAATCAATAGTCAACCAAATGCACAGTTTCCCTAAATAGTCGTGCTAATCATTAAACATGTTGGACGTATACATGATGTTATAATACATTATGTTGACCTGAAAAGGCATACTAAAAACAGTCAACATAAAGTTGGTGAGAAAATAGGTTTAATTAATAATATAAATCATTTTGAATTGATGCAACACAATCAAACTCACAACCAAATCTACTCACATATCAAGTGATTCATACCTATCACATACAAATCACAGAATTAAATAATATAATATCACTGCCCTCATCCGGCAGATGCAGGTTGATATATTCCTGAGTAGCACTACCTATATTATTTGACGGTTTCTTATCCAAATTAATGGTTGTGTAAATATGGCGGTATCAAATTTTCAAATTTGCATCAAAATTAACACAAACAGTATGTTTTTTCCCCTAAAAATTTGTAATAAAAAAGAGGTCATGTTACTCGTCTTAATTCTAGCCAAAAGTCAAACAATTTCTATACAATAATTATTTGTTAGAATACATCTTATTTCTTTCAAATTTTCAATATTTTAAATTACTAATTATGTAAAAATTCCTAATCAATAGATACTATTATCCAAAAATCAAAAAAAATTATCAACAGAAACATTTTAAAATTTAAATTATCTCATTAAATTTAAAATCAGTAACTCATAACAGGTAATTTATTAGAAGTTTTACAAGTTTCACAATAAATGAAATAAATAGTTACATATCTCTAAAAATTCCTAAATTTAAAAATACTGATTCTTTCTGAATATCATGAATATCACATGTTCAACACTTTAATTCTTGTATTTTTGTTTAAATTCCTGATTTTTATAAAAGCTTTAATTTCTTTGTTTTTGAACCCTTTTCTTACTGATTTTTGATAAAAACTCATGTGTTCATGAGGTTTTGTGAATAACCTTGATGATTTAACTTTAAAGGGTTGGTTATATGTGTTAGTGAAACACATATACACTTCTTAGCTTGTTAGTTTGTGGATTTAAGAATCAAACCTTGATTGATGATGAAGAAAGACTAAGGGAATTGCTTGGCTAGATCCTTGATGATCCGCTTGGTGTGATGGTTCTTGAGCTTGGAGGTTGATCACAAACTTTGTTGAAGACAACTTGGTGTTATGATGTTCTTGAGGTTGGGGGCCGGTTGGTAAGCAAAAGATGGTGATGTTGCTTGTATGATGTGAGGACTGAGAGTATTAGGGTGATGGTGGAGGTGATATGAGACCGAGAGAGATTGTTGCGGGTGTGATGGTTTGTGGTTGTGGTGGTGTTGGTTCCATTCGGCCGAGAGGTTCAAGAAGTGGGGTTTATCATCATCATCATCAGGCTATACTTAGGTTGATGAGGTGGTGGTTGTAGGGGTGATTAGTTGGCTCCTTAGGGGATAGGTGGCAAACTTAGAGAGTGATTAGTGTAATGGTGGTGCTAGGTGTCGATCAAAGGTGCTAATGACCCACTTAGTTATTAGGCTAGGGTTAGTTACTTATTTTAATTGTTAATCGAGGTTAATTAGTGTTCTAATGAGCCGGTACAAATGTTAAGGTTGTGTTTTAGTTAGTGTTAAGGTTGTGTTTTAGTTAGTGTTTAGGTGTTTAGGTTTAGTTTAGTTTTTGGTTTTTGACATAAGATTTATAGATATTTTCTTGATTACTAATGTTTGATTAAGTTTCAAATCTTAATACATTACCTGCAATTAAAGCATCTAATATTCAAGCACTAATCACATACTCCTAGGATAATAATCACAAGATTCATATATATGCACACGTAAACACTTATACATGCATGCATGCATGCATGCTCACATACTATCATGCAAAAATATATAAAAAATTTATATAAAGTTATAAAATCAACTTAACAATCTCTAATAAAGTCTATAAGTATATACTATCTACTTAGATTAGTCTTAAAACGTTTAATTTACTTAATCTTAGCTTAGGGTTGTCACATTCCGCCTCTATGATTTAATTCTCTATCAATACTGAGTGAATTCAGGGGAATTCCCGGTCCTTACAAGCAGTTATATGTGTATAATGTGCTCTTTCATACATCCATGTATTGTTCTATGTCTTTTCTTTAACGATTATGTTTTGCTCTCTTTTGTTTGACTTGACCAGATACATGTCTTTAGTGTTGTTGAAGATACAAAATAACGAACCTTTTACATGTCAAAATATCTTCAACCATTTTCATTTAGCAGGAAGTAAAAAGATCTTCAACCATTTTCATTTATTCTAAGTTTATGTTTTTATATATTTTTTAAAAATAACCGCGCCCTGGGTAACGCGTGAGCATTCCTACTAGTTATACACTTATACTCAGGCTTTCATAATTGTCTAATTATTTGCCCTCAAGTGGATCCTTTCTAAATTTAGTGACAACTGGTGGGTTTCGGCTATGCAAAGCGATAGACTCGGTTTTGAATAAGGTAGACTCGATTTTGAATAAAGTTACATTGAAACGAACGTAAAAATAACCATGTTGTAATGCTTTATTTGGAATTAAAAGAAATATTAGGTCGTTTGCATCAACAGTTAGGCCATATATATGATGGAAAATGAGTCTTTTTGGCATCGTAAAATTTGTGTCATATTGTCGATCTGTCCCGTCTCCACCTATACAACATTAAGTTTACATTTTTGAAATTAACTTTTTGCTAAGTACAAGCATCCAAGATTGAATACGAAAGTAGATGATAGGAGTTATGAATTTCAAACTTCAAAGCTGGCGCATCGTTGATAATTATTATAAACTAGTATTAATGTATCAGCGTTACAACGTGGGGTGTAAAACCATGTCAAGTAGCACGAATGAGACACCAACGTTAGTGTCAATCAACACAAAAAATTTCGTATTAAAAAACAAATAAAAACGAAAAAATAAAACTGGACGAAAAGTAGACGTAAAAACGTTGGACCACACATGCGAAACGTAAAATAGCTAAACAATAAGTAAGTCGATCTAAGACCAGCACCTTGTGATGGGGCCGTTAAACGGAAAAAAAAATAAGCGTAAAAACGTTGAATCGCACATGCGCGCTACAACATGTTAAATCACAAAATTTAAACTGAAATATAAACCGAAAAATTTTAAAATATGAAAAAATAATGATCAAAGTTAAAAGTAAAATATGTTGGGACTAAAAAAAATAATAATAAACACATGATATAACTCATTATACATAAGTAAGTTAGTAATTAGTACATATACAATAAACGAGCTAATCAAACTCGGCACGAGTCATGATCTCTACATTTTGTCTAAAATTGAGTCTAAAAAACTCCACCTTGGTGAATCAAATGTCTTTTCAAAAATCAACCTCGAAGAACATTGTTATCTTCTTAGATTTTTAAGCCATGATATAACCAAAGGCCCATCAAGTATGTATCCACCCGCAATGTTGTTTGGACATTACTCACAACTCAACCATTAACCTTTTTGGTATAATTGTAATAAAGGATGAGTTATAGACTATTAATTTTGCTTGGAACAAAGAACTGGTCTATGATTCTTCGAAAATCTAATTTAATTCCAAGAACTGGTCTCATGTATCATCTTCCTATTCATATTTTTTTTCGTGTCAATACCACATTCACTCTCAACAAATTTTTCCCGTCTCTCTCTCATATTAAATAACTACATTAATTATCAATAATATTATTCATTCATTTTTACATTATAATTAGTTTTTTAATAAATTAAGAAATATATCTTTTTATTAATGTTATTCCTATAGAAATATTTTTTTATAAAAAGATTTTTTTCTATAAAATTCTACTATTTTACTTAATATTTTAAAATTGGTTGTTTAAAGTAAATTTCTTTATGAAAAATAATTAAAATAGAAAGTTATCGTAAGGAATTTTTTAAAAATGAAAATTTTTAAAACACTATTTTGAAATAAAATATTTACTTTATATTTGAAAAAAGAACAAAAAATTTAAAAAGTTCATATTATTATTTTATTATTTATAGTTATTACTCATACGTAATTCCAATTATATCATGTCTTAGTATATCGTTTTATAATTAATAATTTTTATTCTATTTAATATTTTTTTATTCAACCCATGTAATACACAGGTTTAATAAAACTAGTTTTAAATAAGAAAGTTACCATATGATGGGAAGGGTGGTTAAATATGTTCCCAAACAAATTTTCACCTTGTCCCTTTGTTATTAAATCTGTGTATCTACGTCTTTCGTACTTTTTGTTTCTGTATTTATGTTCTTTAAACACTCGTATGACTAGCCGCAATTGGACTTAGCAAGAAGGCAAGGAAGAATGGGAGACCAAGAGGCATGGACAGAAATCAGGGCCAAAGGAAGACGATCAAGAGCCAGAAGAAGTCAGGATTTCGCTAAGCCATGGACGTTATTTTGTATCTAATCTGCCGGAAGAATGCAAAGCAAGGGATTTGGAGAAGGAGTTCAGCAAATATGGTACGGTAGTGGACGTGTTTGTAGCTTCGAAGAGAACCAATTCCGGGGTAATTTTTGGATTTGTAAGATTTCCATACAGCACTTCAACTAGGGGGAAGGAACTGGAAAACTCCATGCTTAACATAAAGATGGGAAACTGCAAGTTATCCGTTAACCTGACTAAGTATGATAGACAAGGAAACAGACTTGAGCTCCCGGTATCACCAGAAATGAACATCAACAAGCCATCTAATGGTGTTCCAACCACAATCAGAACCTTTAAGGATACTTTCAGTGGTAACCCGATTAATTCGAGATCATACCGAGATGCATTCATGAATTATAGGCCCAACTCTGAGATTAAGGTTACAGACCTTGGAGAGGTCCGAACTATGGCCTCGAAGGCTTAGGGCGACAGAGTTCTCGTTGGCTGGACGATGGACCTTAAGATCCTATGCAACTTGAAGAACTTAATCGATGAGGTTTCTTCCACCCCATGCACCCTTCGATACTTGGGTGGTTTATGTGTAGCGTTATCTTTTGCCTTCCCGCCAGACGCCAAAGCTTTCCTAGCAAAAGACATGATTTGGTCCAAATGGTTTTCGCGAGTGATACTATGGAATTGTCAGTCACTTCCATACGAAAGAATTGCATGGGTCCGGATTCATGGTGTTGCCATGCACCAATGGGACAAGGAAATCTTCAACTCCATCGGGAACTCTTTGGGTAAAGTAGTACAATCGTCTGAAGCCACAATCTTCTATTGCAATCTGACTCAGGATAGTATTGCTATCCTGGTCACGAAGGAGCATGTAATCTCGGAGGAGATCACCTTAAAATGGAAAAAAAAAACCTACAAAATCTGGGTAATTGAAGATAAGTCAAACTGGGCTCCCGAATACATTACTAACGCCAACTGCTCCCTGCCATCTCCTTTAAATAATTCAAATTTGCGTGCGGATTGCTCCAATGTCCATCGCCCGTTTCCCTCATCTCCCCACGGTGAAAACCACCGTTCATCGCCAGAGCAAGATCCGACAAGTTTGAATTTGGAAGATGAACAGCCGTCCTCGAGGATCGAACGCCCCCCTCCTCGGCCGCCAACTTTTCCCCCTTCCCCTGTTTCCCATGCAGCCCCTCCCCACTTTCCCTCACCATCGTTTCCAACACCTATCAAGCCTGGCCCATCCCCCCTGGTGCAGAGAGCCCGTAAAAGGCCTCAGGCCCATGAAGACCAAGTAATTGATTTTGATCTTGGGCCGCTTTCCGAGTGTGGGCCCATTAGGTTTGAGATTGGGGGAGTAGGCTCAACGAGTCTTATCCCTGACCTGAATTCTCGCCCAATGCTTTGTACCAATGATTCTTCCCCACCGGCACCCGCTCCCCCTCTTGCCCCCTCAACGGGATTGATAATGAACTTGACTCTCAGCGACTTGAGGAATCTGGTACTCGTAAACAATATTGATTGAGTGATAATAATTCAAAGTTTAATTGATCTAATTATGTGATTTTACATCATCGTTAGTGGGGAACTAAGTTACTTTGAGTTTGTTTTGATGTATAGGGAAAAAGGATGCATATCCGGGAAGAAAAGAAGCCATAGAAGGAAGTAGAGGGGGTGAAAGTGCAAATAAAAGAAACTATAAAAAATGGCCCAGAAACCCTAAACCAGCATATGATACGCCGGTCGGCGTATTGGTCGGCGTATGATTGTGTGTATTTGGAACAAATTCCAGAGAGTTGGGCATATGATACGCCGTCCTTGGCGTATCATACGCCAGTGCCCTAACAAACCCCTATTTTCATGGAATTTTAAGATATTTAAAGATCAACAACTCCACTTCAAAATCTAACTTTTTCCAGACGAATTCAAGTATTTTCAAGGTATGTTTTTGGTGTTTCAAGCTTCCCAGTACATCATAACAATCATCATTGATCATCATCAAGCAAAGATCGAAGATTTAATAACGACAATGCATGGCTAAGTTCGTGTGATTGCTTTCGGTTGGAGAGTTCCTATCAAGTGAGATGGTTAGTGTATTTTGGTTTTTTTTATGTTAAACACTTTGTGATTGAATGTATTTGAGGTTTTGATTGAGTTAAACAATTTGTTTATAAAGAAAGTTATCTGCTTTATCATCAGTTTTCGGTTTTCTTGCATCGTTAGCTTATTGAGACGAGTAAATAACGTGATATAGATGAATTGATGACTTTGTGAGTGAACGAGTCTTAAAAGATTGTTCCTTGGTCATCACTTCAATCAAAAGCCAATATCTTGAGTTGTGTTATGAAACCCGAGACTATATCTAACGAACCATTGAACTTGTGGAACTTGAAACCCGGAAGTGATTGTTTCTTAATATTTAATCAAATTCATTATAAAGTTTGTTGCTTTATGCAATTGTTCTCATTAATTCATTCAATGTTTTAAGTTTTAATTACAAAGTTTGAGTCTTTTAGTTAGTCGAGTCGTATTCGTTAAACACCTTCCACAGATTCCCTGAGGAGACGACCTTACTTACCCTTGCACAATAAAGGTAGCTAAAACTGATAAATTAAATTGTTTTTGATCGAGTCTCGACAACCAGATCAAACATCACCCTCAACTAGCCAATCCAGAAGACACGAAGGTATCTGTTATGGTAAAATTTGGTTCTTGTATCGGAGTTAATTTGGAAGGATATGAAAATCAGATAAGTGAGATTATTATAGAGGAAGGTGTAACAAATGTAGACAAATGAATTTCCTCTCAAATAACATCAGGGGAGCATATGATCCTGGTAAAGCTTCGTGGGTTAACCAGCTCAAAAATACTCACGGCATAAGTTTTTTTGGTATACAATAATTGTAATTTTCTGACAGCTCTAAGCTTAATCTTAAATCCTTCAGGGGAAACTCATCCTTCTATTCTGAGTGTTCTGATGCATCTGGAAGATCAGGTGGGCTGGTTTCTTTATGGAACCTCAATCTTTTCAGTCATCGGAGACCATTAAATCTGCTAACTTCATCCTTGTGCGGGGGCGAATCCGAGAAACCCACGAGACCTTAAATGGTATGAACGTGTATGGGCCTCATGATCTTGCTACGAAAATGAATCTCTAGAATGAGATTAGGAATTGCATGATCTTAAAGGAAGGTATCTGGATTCTTTTGGGAGACTTCAATGAGGTTCTCTTTCGCCACGAAAGATCCAATTCGAAGTTCAATCCGTCTGGTGCCCGTTCCTTTAACGAATTCATAGACGACTACGCCTTACTAGAATACCCCATGGGTGGGAGGAGATATACCTATGCCTCGAATGGGGGAGATAAACTGAGTAAAATCGACCAAATTTTGGTTTCTTCATCCTTTAGAGATTTATGGTCGGACGCAGCATTAACAATCTTCCCCCGCGAGTATTCTGATCACTCCCCTTTGATTCTGACCATTTCTGCTGTTGATTTTGGCCCCACTCCCTTTCGTCTATTCTCATCTTGGATGGGAAAACCCGGTTTCGAGAACCTAATAATCCATCTTTGTTAATCCTATCACTTTTCAGGGCCCCCAAATAAATACCTTGCGACTAAGCTTAAATACCTACAAAATGGGATTAAAAAGTGGATTTCGGTGGAACAGAAAAAGGACCAAGCATTACTCAAAGAATTCAAGGAGAATTACTAGCTTATGATGGGATAATGGAATCTAAATCTCTTTTCAGAAGAAGAGAGAAGAGACAGGAATGAATGGAAGAATAAACTGTTTGATTTAGAGGACCGTAAACGGAAAGATCTCAAGCAAAAATCTCGGATAAAATGGGCGATTGACGGAGACGATAATAGCAAGTTCTTTCATGGCATCATCAACAATAACTTGTCAAAGAACATGTTAAATGGGCTGACTATCGATGGGGTATGGACCTCTAATCCGGATCTGATCAAAAGTGAAGCAATAAAGTTTTTTTTATGGAGAAATTCAAAGAATTGCTCCCCCCTCGACCCACTCTCCTTTGCCCTAATCTATCCAAGCTCTCGGACCATAATAAATTACTCTTAATTCAACCATTTACCATGGAAGAAATTAAAAGGACTGTTTGGAATTTTTCGGGGGACCAGGCCCGGGTCCGGACGGGTTTAACTTCACGTTTTTTTAAAAGATTTTAGGATCTATTTCAACATGATTTCTATAAATTATTCTCCTACTATCATCACCGTGGGATATCGGAATCTGGCTGGGCATCTTTCCTTCATCTGTTTGAACCCCAAATGTGAGGATGCATTGTCCCTCTTGGACTACCGGCCTATTTCCCTTATTGGTTGCATTGAAAAGTTATTCTCAAAGGTCCTTGCCAACCGGCTAAAGTTAGTAACTGACCCACTTATCTCATGCTTTCAATCTACGTTTCTCACTAATCGGAATATTCTTGATGGTCCTCTAATCCTTAACGAGACCATTTCTTGGTTGAAAAAATCTAAATCCAACGGGTTAATTCTGAAACTAGATTTGGAGAAAGCTTTTCATTCACTAAACTGGAGGTTCATAAATAGTATACTATCTCAAATTTCTTTCCCAGATAAGTGGAGGAATTGGATTCTTGGGGTGCTAGCTTTTTCGAAGTCTTCAGTCCTCATCAATGGTTCCCCAACGGATGAATTCATTTGCTCCCGTGGGGTGAGGCAAGGTAAACCCTCTATCCCCTTATATCTTCATTCTGGCCATGGAAGCCATTTCTGGTGTTATCATGAAAGCCTCTTCCTTGGGTCTTTTACATGGTCTCCGCCTGCCTTACAACGGCCCCACCCTTACTCATCTATTATATGTTGATGATGTCGTTGTGTTTGGAGAGTGGTCGCATCAAAACGTTATTAATACTTCCAGGTTGTTCCGTTGCTTTCATCTAGTCTCCTGTTTGAAAGTCAACCTACGAAAATCCAAGCTCTTTGGTGTAGGAGTGAACTTTTTGGAAGCTTGTTCAATGGCGCAGCTTGCTTATTGCCAAGTCGGGCAACTTCCCTTTGGATACCTGGGATTAAAAGTTGCCGCCAACATGAATCGTATTTCCAATTGGGGCCTGGTGATTGAAACTTTCGAGAAACACCTATCCAAATGGAAAGCTCTTTCTTTATCGATGGGGGGTCGACTCACTCTCATCAAGTCAGTACTAGACAACCTTCCCTCTTATTATTTCTCCCTTTTCAAGGCTCCTCAACAAGTCATCGATAAAGTTGAGTCCATAAGGAGAAGTTTCTTTTAGGGGATGAAAATTAACGAGAAGAAGATTAATTGGGTAGCTTGGGATCAAGTTGTTGCGCCTAAACATACCGGGGATCTCGGCATAGGTCTGCTTAAGGATGCCAGGGATGCAAATAGTGTATGGAGACAGGTTATAATGGTGATTCATCACAATGCTTGGAATGTATCAATTTTTTCCTGCTCAAAATACATGTCCGGTACCTGGAAGTGCATATTCAGAATCGACAATTGCCTAAGCAAACAAAATTCTCAATTTCCAACGCTATACAAGGTTGTCTAGGAATGGTCGGAGTATCCATTTCTGGGTAGACACATGTACCGGTGATTCCCCCTTCGGGATAAATTTTTGAGATTATTCCAATTGGAGTCCGACAAAAGCGTCTGTGTGGCAGACCGGCTGATTCTTCCTCTTTCTCCTGTCTCTGCCTCATGGAATTGGTCTCGAGAGCTTAGCCTATTGGAGTATTCTCAACTGCAGGACTGTATAAACCTTCTTTCCGGCCGCTCAATTTCGGATCAGGCGGATAAATGGGTCTGGAAGGCCGATTCTTCTAGTAGCTTCTCTGTCAGATCGATAAAATCACATCTTTGTGGTATCAGTTATCCCTCCGATCACTGGTCTCTATGGTGGAACAATTGGGTCCCTCTCAAAGTTATTCTTTTCTCTTGGCGAGCAAAAAGGAATAGGCTCCCGACATTATTAAATTTACATAAAAGATCCATCTCCCTTCCCTCTCTAGAGCGCAGATTATGTGGCGAATCCTTGGAAACTATGGATCACTTGCTCACTGGATGTTATATTGCAACGTCCTTGTGGAGTATGGTAAGTTCGTGGTGCAAAATCTCCCAAATATACGCTTTCTCAACACGAGATTTATTGGAGTTACACAAAGCCCCGAAATTCTCTAGCCCCAAACGGAAGCTGCTTCAATCGGTAATAATGGTGACCTGCTGGGTGATTTGGAAAGCAAGGAACAATTCGATCTTCTCGAACAAAAATATCACGATAAGTTATCTTATGGATGAGATTAAACTTATGTCTTTCTTATGGGTTAAAAACATGGGTAATCTGACTAATCTGGATTGGGATTTATGGTGTAGCTTTAGGCTAGATATGTAATCTTTTCATTCTAGCATCTTGCTAGTTGTAATTTTAGGTGTGGAATAAGATTTGTCGTTCAAAAAAAATTAAATCTGTGTATCTTTTAGCGTGAAAAGAAAAAGAATATTAATAACGTGACAAGTCAAAGGAAAAAATAATAAAATATTTAGCAACAAATGTGTTCTAAAAGGATCTTAAAAAACTTATGAAGTTGGTTGTACCAGTGTCAAGAAACGGTTGATGTAATATATATACCAGCCTAACGACCCGTGTGTAACACAGATTGAAAAATTAGAATAAAATAAATACAATTAGAAATTGTTAGTCACTATTAATAAGTCTGCAATATATAAGCATGTGAAAATTATATAAATATTTATACATACGTAAAAAACAATATTAATGTTTACAATTCTCTAAAAACTTGTTTGTATAAAAACCTCTAATCAAATTCACTCAACTGTGTGTTACACGGGTTGAAAAATAAAAATTTTCACAAAATACATTTAGAATATAATAGTCATGAGAATATAAGTTTGTAATGTATAAAAATATGATAGTTAAAAAATATATACAAAATAAAATAACATGACAAATTTATATATAAACAAAAAAGCACAAAATTTTACAAAACTATAAAAACCGCTTTGTATCCGATATTTGATGTTGTACTTGAAAATTCATCATTGCCATCTAATACTACCAGCTTTAATCCATATCGTACTGTAACTTTTGACAATGTGACATACAGTTGTCCGTGTGTAAAAACCGCTTGTTGCAAAAACAAAACAACTCTTGATACTGATGAACCCTAACTTTTGTTTTTAGCCACGCAAAATACACGGCTAGGGGAAATTGCCTTCTTTGAAACTTAAACGGTATTCTTTTGTCAATAGGTATCAATAAAATTCTAGGAAAAAAAGTACATTTTCCAATATTACTACGAGATATAATCCCTACTTCTAATATAGACACGTACGAAATTTATAAAAAAAAAAAAACTTGATTTGGTTATTAGCTTGTGAAACCTAGGAAAGCACCATTTCAAAATGTTTTCTTGCATTTTAGTTTCCTGAAATGAAAGCAAAACCCAAAAACATGATATCAATTAATAATTTGACTGTTTGACTTAAATTTGTTTAACAAATATTGAATGACGTTAATAAATTGTAAATACAAACGTGATAATTAAGTAGTTTGTATACTTTGATAACATGCAAGTTTGTAAAAACTCAATATAAAAAACTGTGAATTGATTAAAAATATCTACATGTAGATTAATTTTATAAATTATGAAAAATAATTATAGAGAAAAATTGCAAGGTGAAGTATCATTGTTTTTGTATAATCAATGTTTTCCGAATAATAAATGACATATTATATGAAAATAAAATAGATTTTAATTATAGTATACATAAATTATTAGTTTTGAATAATTGACTTAGATTTTTTATTCTAATAAACTCAATCTTCCTTTTTTAACCTATATAGCTAAGAAGATGACAAATGATAATTGTTTGTTGATTATGTGTAATGTGACAAATCATTGCTAAAAGTTAAGTCACATAAGCAAAATGATAAGAAATGATCTAAAATAAGATTTTCTAAAATCTGAGCTCAACATGTCATTGTATAATGTATAAAAAGAACATGGTTAAAATATAAAGAATAGCTTAAACATTTCAACCAAGATGCACATCATAATAAAGTATTATCAAAACAAAAACGGTAGTGTAAAACAAAGAAATCAAGTGTAGATATATTTTAATGAGAATGTAAATCTGTATGTATATAATAAAGTTGTATAAAATTTGGTAATAATGTAGAATGATTACTTAGGGAAATTATGTAAGGAGTATAATATTTTAAAGTTAATTTAGCAATAGTGTAAAATTCAAAATTTTAATTTTAAAAATTTTAAAATATGACATTTTCAGAAAATGTTATGTAAAGGTCATTTGATAACTAATAGTTATAATTATAATTTTTGAGAGCATAATATTTTTGGATGGTATTGATGAAATTGAAGGCTATTTGTAATTACTATGATGTAAATGGAAAGTAATAATGAGTTTATTAGTTGATTGATAAAATTATTGACTAATGGCAGTTACTATAGAATTTACATTAAAATCAAGGCACGTGGCAATGATTTGTTGAAATTATATTGCTAATAAAATGGCATGTGACAATTGTTTGTTAAAAATGTACTATGTGGCAACACATTGTTTAGAATTGAGCCATGTGGCTGAAACCCTTTCATTTATCTTAGTAAAATGTTTCTCTGTTGTATAGAGTCTTGTAATTAAAACATAAAAAAAAAAGATTATAGATAACAATTGAATAAGTTGAACAATAGCTCCTTATCAATTAAAATAAACTTAATAGAGTAAGTTTTTGTTGAATTGATATATATTGGTTGTCTCTATAAATGAATCACTCAAACCCTGTTATATAATCATGGCTTGATATGTCAGGATCCTTTATGAAAGTTACTTTTAATACTAATAATATCTTGTTGTGCAATGTGATTTGATAGTTAAGCAATAACATATAAACCAATATACATATATAAAAAATTAACAATGTGAAGGTTATTATTGTATGACAAAAAATGATAGTATCTAGGTTTATCATTAAAAACTTATTTTTTAGATCCAAATGTACGTAATATTTTAATTGAATATCTTAGATAATGAGTCGAATATAATACTTGTGTATAATGAAGAAGTAAAAGAAAGTTTTTCATGAAGAATACGTGAACTTTTTAATCATAAGAGAAACAATTTCATAAAATTTTTAAATGTATATATAAAATAATAATGGTATAATGTTACATAATAAAGCCAAATATTATAAGAGGTTGTTAAAATATAGAATAATTTCACAATTTAAAATTATTAACCCAAAAATCTCGGATTAATTGCCACTATTGAAATCAAAATTTGTCAACTGCATATGTTACGTTTGAATATCCAAATTGTTTGTTTTGAATTTTGGACTAATTTAAAGTTATTATTAGATAAAATCTTAGATTGAATTGTACAGATTAAATTTAAAAGTTAAAGTTTATAAGTTTCTATTTCAATATTAAAATTTTAAATTTAATTTTAGATACTATTTAATTTAGATACTCAATAATTAAATTACCTAAAATATGTAATTATACTTTACTTTAGAATATATTTTGAAATACATAAAATATTTTTGTACAATGTAAGATTTGAATAAAAAGAATAAAACACTTATATATTATAAAACGAATATGAGAGTTTTAATAAGTATATTTTAATTAGTATATTGAAATTTTGAATTTTAAAATTTTAAAATTCAAATCTTCTGCATTTTAGTTTTCTTATAATTTTTTAGCTTAAAATTTAAAATCTTCTATAATTTAGGAGGTTTAAATGAAAACAAAAATCTCAAATAAGTAATATTACCTTTTTAAAAAAACTTGTTTCCAAAAAAGAATAGAATATGAAAAAGATATCTAAATAATTTTTTTGAATCAAAATTGCTAAGAAAATGACATATGACAATGTTTATTGAGAATGTGCCACGTGGCAACTTATTGCCAAAATTTCGCCATGTGGCGGAACTCTTTTCATTTATTATATATATAATATATATATATATATATGATATATATATATCTATATATATATATATATCTATATATATTCTACTAATATATATCTATCTATATCTTATATATATATAGATATGTATATATCTATCTATCTGTAATCTCTCTTCTATATCTCTATATATGTATCTATGTTCTATATATCTCTCTGTCTCTGTCTCTCTCTCTCTCTGTCTCTCTACTCTCTCTCTCATCTGTCTCTCTGTCTCTCTCCTCTCTCTATTCTCTATCTCATCTCTCTGTCTCTCTCTCTCTCTCTCTCTCTATCCATCTCCTCTATCTCTCTCTCTCATATATATCTCTCTCTGTTCTCTCGGGGAAGGTTCCCTTGAAAACCATGTTATATTAAAACATTAAAATCAAGGGTTACATATATGTAAGTACATGTTACAAAGTATACAACTAATATTTACGTATATGTAGGGGTTATGTATATGTACGTACGTGTTAACAAGTGTACAACTAAAAGTTACGTACATATAACTGATACAAATTACGTATACGTAAGTCGTTCGTCATCATTGTCATTCCTTGGAGTTTAAAAACTAAATAATATATAATGAACTCAAAAAAAATTGAATTTTACTCAAATATACTTTAAACAATAAAAAATATCAAATCAATTATAAATTATGTAATTAGGAAGTGGTGGTTTTCACGGTTTTTCATTTATAAACATGGTTTTTATTTGATCTCTCCCATATATATATAATATATATATATATATATCTAATATATCTATATATATTATATATAATATATATATATATATACATATATATGGGAGGGATCAAATGAGAACTAGTTTTTTTTGTGAGAACTCTAGGAACCAATCTCAACCACTAGTTCTCAATGGCAAAATTGTAATTAACCAAAACATATTTAAAAAATTTACAAATCAAAAAAAACATAAAAAAAAAAAAATAAAAACACAAAAAGTGTCCCCCTACTTTCCCTCTTTCATAAAAATAATAAAAAATTTATAAAAAATAAAAAAAATTCCCGTTTTTTTAACGAAATTCGTTTTACACATGTGTAAATCCAGTACTACACATGTGTATAACTAGATTTACACATATGTAAACAACAGATGTATGATTTTTTTTAGAAAAGTATATCAATATGGTAGGCGTTGGAAAGATAAAAAAATACTGAATTTTATGGTGAATTTTTTTGAAAAATGATGTCGTGAAAAATGTTATTAACGTTTTAAAAAAAGGGGGAAATGACATGTGATTTGCATGTGATAAAAAATGAGTGGCTGAGATTGGTTACTAGAGTTCTAACAAAAAAAGGTGGTTCTCATTTGAACCCTCCTCCTCTCTCTCCTCTCGCTCCTCTCCTCTCTGCTCCGCTCTCCTCTATATATATATATATAGATATATAATTATATATATATATATAATATATATATCTATATATATATATCTATCTATTATATATATATATATATATCTAGTCTATCTATATTCTCTTATATCTCTCTATATAGATAATATCTCTCTCATCTCTCTCTCTCTCTTAGCATCGCTATATCTCCTTCTATCTCTCTCTCTCCTCCTCCTGTCTCATCTCTCTCCTCTACTCTCAATAGATCTCTCTCTCTCTCTATCTCTCTCTATCTCTCTACTCTCTCTCTCTTCTGTTCTCTCTCTGTGTGTCTCTCTCTCTCTCTCTCTATCTCTCTCTCTCTATCTCTCTCTCTCTCTCTCTATCCTCTATATCTATAAGGGAGGGTTCAAATGAGAACCACCTTTTTTGTGAGAACTCTACGAACCAATCTCAGCCACTCATTTTGTATCACCTGCCCTTTTCCCTTTTTTTTTAAAACGTTCATAACTTTTTTTCACGACCTCCTTTTTCAAAACCAAATCCCCACTCCCTTCAGTCTTTTTTTTATCTTTCTAACGCCTACCATATGATATACTTTTCTAAAAAAATCGTATATCCGTTGTTTACATATGGTAAATCTCGTTATACACATGTGTAGTACTGGATTTACACATGTGTAAATCCGAGATTACGCATATGTAAAACGAATTTCGTTAAAAAAACGAAATTTTTTTTATTTTTTATAATTTTTTTATTTTTCTATGAAAGAGGGAAAGTAGGGGAACATTTTTTTGTGTTTTTTTTATTTATTTAGTTTTATGGTTATTTTTTGATTTATAAATTTTTAAATATATTTTTGTTAATTACAATTTTACCGTTGAGATTGGTTCCTAGAGTTCTCACAAAAAAAGGTAGTTCTTATTTGAGTCCTCCCCTATATATATATATATCTATATATATATATATATAGAGAGAGAGAATATATATATATATAGATATATAGATCTATAGATAGATATATTCGTATATATTATATAGATTATATAGATCTATATCTAGATATATATAGATATATATATATATATATATAGAGATATATATATAATAGATATATGTATATATATATATATATAGAATATCATAGTTAAAATTAAAAATGGATAAAAAATCGAAAAAGAGAAACATAAATGTATATTACATAAACTAAAAATGTTTAAACTCATCTCCATCTAAATTAACTTAGTAATATTTAATATTATGTGATAAAAACTCTATATATTTATAAAATTTATATTATAAACCACAAAATTATTAAAAATTGGATAAATGACATTATACATACGATCAGGTCAAATGTTACAATTGTTATTTTTAGACGGTGAAAATTTGATAGGTCCATGTGTCCAAATGTTGCCTCCTCGCCATGTAGGTGCGGAACACTCGTTAAATCTTGCCTAAAAAGTATAACTAATACATTTAAAATCAAATCTTGCCTAAAAATTATATAATATGCGAAAAGAATGGAAGGCTCTTTCGCTCTGCTGGATGTATCGGATCCCGTATAAGAAGCAAGCTCTTTACCCTCAAATTCAAACATGTGGGCGCAAAAGGTCGGTAGCTACTTAGTCTCATCCGAGAGTCTAATCTCCTTGTACTGCTTTTTTTTCTTTGAAAAAGAAATGACTGAGCTTGCTCCCTGTCGATGAAGAATGTTTCGAAAGCAGCCTAAAAGCGCCTGCCTAAAAGAAAGGTCTTGACCACGGTGTGCACCCCTTAACTAACCCCTATTATGTAAGGGGGACCTTCGGCGGGATAAAAGAGAGTGCGGGAAAAGCAGCTACAGATACAGGACAAAAGAAGGAGTGGCGCACTTAGATCAACCACTTGGAGAACGCGGAGCCTTTCTTTCTCGGTCGTCTGTCTTATCTTGAACAAAACTAGCATGTTGAACACCTTTCAAATAAGACCAAACCTGAGAGGCAGTTTCACCTTGGCTACCGGGTGTTCACTCAAACTAAAAAGAAAATCTAGGAGCTGCTTCTTCTACTTATACTTGCCCATCAGGACCCTCGCTTAAAAACTTAAATCTTGCCACTTATAGATATGTTGCAAGAAAATCTAGTTACATTTAAATATGAAATTTAAATTCAAAAAATAGAGCTAACAAATTAGATTAAAATTCTAAATCTAGCTAAGTTTCGTTAAAACAACCTCGTTTTAGATGAAATTTACATCAAATTGTCCAGAAAAAAACATATAAATAAAGGACAAGGTTTAAATAGAAAGGTTTTAAAACTAAAAATTATAAGAAGTAATCTAAATCATTCATCTCCGTAATCAATAGTTGAGATCAAACCGTAACGAAAAGTTTGTTAGAGGGATATCTTAATATATCCACATTTGTTGACTTTTTACTAGTTTTTCTATTTTTTAAAATATTATTATTAACTTTTATATACGATTTTATTTTTATTATAAAAATTACATTATAAATATAGTGTTTTTTATTTTTAAAACTAGTACACGTACTATTGTTATATAAAAAATAAAAAAAACTTATGTTTTTTAGGTTCATCTCTCGTCATTGTGTATTTTTTGCAGTTAATTATGTGTTATTGTTAGTTATTGTGTTTTTTAAATATTATTGTGTTTTTCTAAAATGATATTTTTTAAAGATATAATATTAGAATAATATTGTTGTGTATCTTTAATATGTAAAACATAATAATAATAACTAATTATTTTCGTACATTAAAAACAGTGATAAAATAACACAATGTCTCATTGTATCTCTTGATTATCATTGTGTTATCTTGAACACTATTAATTTAAAAAATAAATTGATAAAATAACATCATTGTGTACTTCTAATAGTAAAATACAACGATAGATAACAACAAGTTTATATATAATTTAAAAAATAATGACAAAATAACATATTGTGTTATCTTTAACACTATGAGTTTTGAATAATACATTGGTAAAAGTATATTATTGTGTACTTTTAGTAGTAAAACACAATAATAGCTAACATGTTTATAATATATAAAAACAATAAAAAAGTAACACAAAATGATTTAAAACGTAAACAAAATAACTAAAAATGATGTAAATATATAACATAATAAAATAATATTTGACACAATTAAAATGTAAGGTACAATAAACAGACGTATCTGACACAATGACCAAAAAATCATTTTTTAAAAAACAATAGAAGAACAAGTGATAAGCTCACAATGCTTTTTAGTATTTTTAGATTAAACACTTTTTTACTGTAATCCTACCCTATAAATAAAAGGCTTTGTTGTCACATTTTGAATGATTTGATTGATTAAATCATTCAAATATGTGCCTTGTTTTTTTCTTAAAATTCTTTGAGATTCTGTTTCAAATAGTTGAGATATTTTTGCAATAGTATGTGACATATTTTTGAAAGCTCTTGCTAACGTGACTAGATATATGGATGAAAAACACATTATTATTACTTATATTGAAAAGGAACTCTGCTACTACAAGAACTTTTATGTTGTTTACATTTCAGCCATGTTTGATTTGGGATTTTAATTTTTTAACCGATGCAAGATAAAGTGATAAAGATGCAAAATTAAAAGAGTCGAAGAAGATGAATATGAACCATGATTGGTAGAGGGAGGGAGAGGGAGAGAGAAAGAAAGAAAGAGAGAGAGAGAGAGAGAGAGAGAGAGGTAGGAAAAGGCACCATCGCAAGCGGTGATGGATAGGGTTAAGCAACTGCCTAAACGGCGGTGGTGGTGGTGACGAGGTCAAGGATATAGAGTTAGGCTAGTATATTGAAAAGCTTTCATAATTGTTCCATTTGATTAGGCTGTTTAAATAGCCAAATTACAATAAGTATAGGAATGGTTTGTTACAAGTTTCTCTACTATCCTTTGACTAGATTTGAATGAATTGAGCAACTATTGTGGAGAGGTTGTTGAGCAACTATTGTGGAGAGGTTGTTGGAATAGATGATGTGTTGATACGCCCCCGCAAGATGGAGTCTCCATTGGAGACACCAATCTTGGATCGAAGAGTTAGGAACTGTCGGCGTCCGAGCGGCTTAGTGAGCACATCGGCAAGTTGATCCGCCGAGCTGATATGACGGACCTGCAGGGATCCGTTTGCTACTTGTTCGCGAACAAAGTGATAGTCCAACGCCACATGCTTCATTCGCGAGTGGTATACCGGGTTGGCGCAGAGATACGTAGCCCCAGTGTTGTCGCTGAAAAGTGTGGGTGGTGTTTGTAGCCGAATGCCAAGTTCATGCAGGAGGTTTTTGATCCAGGACACTTCTGCAGAGGCATTAGCAATAGCTTTGTACTCCGCTTCTGTGGACGACCGCGAGACTGACTTTTGGCGAATGGAGCGCCATGAGATGATGTTTTCGCCTAGGTAGACTAGGTATGCCGTAGTTGATCGTCCACCATTAGTAATACCTCCCCAGTCAGAGTCGGAGAACGCTGTAAGGTGTGGAGAGGCCCCCCGTTTGAGGAAGAGACCAAAGTGTATGGATCCCTTGAGATAACGGAGGACTCGTTTGAGAGCTTGCCAGTGTAGTTGAGACGGCGAGTGCATGTATTGAGACAACCTGTTGATGGCGAACGATATGTCGGGACGTGTAAATGCCAAGTACTGTAGCGATCCGACGAGTTTGCGGTATGGCGTGGGATCAACTTTAGGCGAACCGTCTTCAAGGGATAGTGTTTCAGATGAGCTGAGAGGTGTTGCAACTTCCTTCGCGCCTTCCATGTGATGGTTCGTTAGGATGTCCTGAATGTGTCTGTGTTGGGACAGGAACAGTCCCGTGGGTGTGGGAATCACTTCAATCCCGAGGAAGTGGTGTAGATCTCCATGGTCTTTGATTGAGAACCTGTTAGATAACTCTGCAACAAAGTGATCCAAAAACTTGGGATTGTTACCCGTTAGTACAATATCATCAACATAAACCAAAAAATACACGAGCATGTTATCCCGATTGTAGATGAAGAGAGACGCGTCGGCTTTGGATTTTGAGAAACCAAAATCGAGGAGAAAGTTGGTGAGTTCCATATACCAAGCTCGGGGGGCCTGTTTGAGGCCGTAGACCGATTTTTTAAGTTTGCAAATGTGATTCGGAAACTGGGGGTGAATGTATCCGGGTGGTTGGTTCATGTAGACATCCTCTCGTAGGTGGCCATGGAGGAATGCATTGTTGACATCTAGTTGGCGAAGGGGCCAGTGTCGGGACAGGGCGATTGAGAGGACGGTGCGGATGGTGACCTGTTTAGTAACCGGGCTGAAGGTGTCAAAGTAATCTTTTCCATATTGTTGTAGAAAGCCTTTCGCTACTAGCCTCGCTTTATATTTGGCAACCGAGCCATCGGGGTTGCGTTTTATTCGAAAAAGCCATTTGCATCCTATGGGAGTGTGAGATGATTGGGGTACAAGTTCCCACGTGCCATTACGTAGGAGGGCATTGAACTCTTCATCCATGGCATGTCGCCACTTGGGGTCTTTGAGGGCTTGGGTCGGTGTGTTGGGTTCGAGTGTGGGAGGTATGGGGTGAAGGGTGGTATGATTGACAAACATGTCATTGTAGTATTTGGGGTTGGGTTTGTGTGGGCGACGAGGTGGTGTAGAAGTTTCGGTCAAAGGTGGTGGTGGGGTGGCGGTGCTGGTAGTAGGTTGGGGCGTAGGTGAGGAGGTGCTTGGAGAGTTTAGCGGTGCACTTGCGGGCGACAGGGGTGCGTCCGAAGGTGTTGTAGGGTTGGGGCTGTGCATGGGGTTGCATGGGTGGGTTGACGTAATGGGTGGTGGCTGCATGGCCGGGGTTGGGGTTGGGTTGAGGGGTATGGTTTGCGATTGGGTGGGTGTCGGGGCCGAGGGAGTGGTTGGAGAGTTTGTGTGTGAACGTACCAGGAATTCACTGGGTCTCGGAGACGTCGAGGTGGTGTGCCGCCAAGGGAATTGGTGGGGAACGAATTGGACGTGGCGGGAGTGGTAGAGGCGTTTGGTGTGGATGTCAAGGCATTTGTAGGCGGATTTGGACGTCGAGTATCCAAGGAAGACACAAGAGGTTGACCGCGGTTGAAGTTTGGAAGTCGAGTAGGGCCGGAGCCAGGGATAGCAAAGGCAGCCAAATGGTTGGAGTTTGGTGTACGAGGGGGAGGTACCATGAAGGATGGAGTAAGGGGTTTGATGGTCAAGGACCGGTGTTGGGAGTCGGTTGATGAGATAAACAGCTGTTTGGAAGGCATGGCTCCAGAAGGTCGTTGGAAGGCTGGCATAGTGAAGTAAGGCCAGACCAGTCTCCACGATATGACGGTGACGGCGTTCAGCTGTGCCGTTTTGCTCCGGTGTGTGAGGGGGAGTGGTGAAGTGAGAGATACCGAGGGAGTTGAAGATCGGGATTAGGCGTTGGTACTCTCCTCCATTGTCGGAGAATATGGACACAAGTGGTGTGTTGAAGTATTTTTCCACCAAGGATTTAAACAGTGGGAATAGTGCAAAGACATCTGATTTCTTCCGCATAGGATACAACCACACATATTTAGAAAAGTAATCCACAAATATGAGATAGTAGGAGAACCCGTCAATAGATTGTTGAACGGGTCCCCAAACATCGGTATAAACTAACTGTAACGGTTTGGTTGCATGCAACGAGTTAGGTCCAAAGGGAAGCTTGTGACTTTTATTTAAAGAACAAGAGACATAATGAAAATTAGAATTAGTGGAAAAACGTAAGCCTAGACTACTGGTAATCTTCTGAAATATCCGAGTGGAGGGATGTCCGAGCGTGTGATGCCATTCTGAAAAGGATCTTGTGGTGGTGGAGTTGAGTTGAGGTTGCTTGGTGATGGTGTTTCGAAGGTAGTAAATGTTGTTAACGTTCTCCCCCTCCATGAGTTGCGCCCCCGTGCGAAGATCCTTCACAACAAAAAACGAGGGAAAGAATTCAACCGAGACTTTGTTAGTATTGCATAGTTGTGATACAGATATTAAGTTGTTTCGTAAGTGAGGAACACAAAGAATGTTAGATAAAAGGAGGGAGCGAGAGGAGGTGGGCAGTTTGGTGTTACCAATGTGTGTGATGGGTATGGACGTACCGTCACCCAAGGTGATTTCATCAGGGCCTCCATAGTCCGAGAAGTTATGAAGGTGGGAACGGTCGGAGGTGACGTGATGGGAGGCACCACTGTCTACCATCCAAGAGGAGGATGGTGACGATGGTCCGGCGGAGGTTGCATGAACCGCTGGAGTTGAGGTAGGGGCTCCGTGCACTTGGATGTTATTTTCCTTTATGAACCGGGCCAGCTTACGGCAGTCCTTGGTGTCATGGCCTGCAATGTTGCAGAACTGACAAAAGAGATTGGGACGATAGTTACGAGAGGTGCCATAGGAGCCACCTGTGTTGCGGGTTGACCGGGGTGTCCCCGGGTTGGAGAAACGATTATGTCGCGAGTTTAGAGTGTGGGCGTCGGGACCTGGTTTGGGTGGGTACCGACCGGGATTACGTTGGGTGTTGTTGGCCGTGGCTAGTAGAGGGGACGGGTGGCTTGTGGATTCTTTCAATACTCGCTCATAATCGAGGAGTTTGTCATACAGTTCGGCATACGACAGGCTGGATTCACGAACTTTAAGCGCAGCCACGATGGGGTTGAATTCATCCCCCAGTTGGCTCAAGATGTGGACCATGAGGTCTTCGTCATCCACAGGACTTTGGGCTAATGCGAGATCGTCGGCAATGGACTTCATGTCCTGAAGGAATTCGGCGACAGTGCGGTTGCCGCGAGGGTTTTTGGCGAGTTTGGCTTTGAGGGAGATTATTCGGGACCGCGAGGCACTGGCATAGCTGGCGGTTAGACGCTGCAAAGCCTCGCGTGAAGTTTCGGCAGAAGAGACAAGTGGTTGAATGAGATCGGAGCAGCTCCCGAGGAGAGCGCTGAGGATGGTTTGATCCTGGCGGAACCATGGTGGGTAGGCTGGGTTTGGTTTCTTGGTGTCATTGTCAAGGAACGGTGAGGGTGGTTCGGTGGTGCCATTGATGAAGGTTTCAAGATCCAGGCCGATGAGTGTGGCTTGGATTTGTTTTCTCCAAACCGGGAAGTTGGATGCAGTAAGTTTGATAGGGAAGTGAGTGGTGGCGGTGATATGGATGATGGTGGCGGGAGGAGGTGGTGGGGCGGTGGTTGTTTGGGGTTCGGTCATGATTGAGGTAGCAGGAGGTTGGTTGATCTCGTGGGAGAGATGGCTCTAGATACCATATAGAGTTAGGCTAGTATATTGAAAATCTTTCATAATTGTTCCATTTGATTAGGCTGTTTAAATAGCCAAATTACAATAAGTATAGGAATGGTTTGTTACAAGTTTATCTACTATCCTTTGACTAGATTTGAATGAATTGAGCAACTATTGTGGAGAGGTTGTTGAGCAACTATTGTGGAGAGGTTGTTGGAATAGATGATGTGTTGATAAAGGATACATGTCGCATTTTAAAGTATGGCGAGGTCATTGGGCGTCGTCGCATAATCTCTTCGCCTCCGGTACATGTCCACCCTTTATTTTAGGAAATTTGAACAAGGGTGCTGCATTCGAGGTCATGTATTGGATTGCGATGAGCTTCTTAGTTGTGATGTTTTGTATTCATTTGCTTTTCCTTTAAAGACAAGTAGTGATCAATGTTTTTGTGCATTAAGAAATTTGTTTCTTTGTTTCCTCATAGATTGAAATTGTGTTAGGTTGGTAAGTGAATCACAGACAAGTTGTAAAAGATGGACAACGTGTTGAGGAACAAGTATTGTAAGGTTTCAATTTCAAAATTTGGTGTTTGTTGCGAGTTTATTGTTTCTTATCATATAAATTTATTTGCTCGGGATATTAGATATTTTTGGCAAAGTTTATTGTTTCTTATCATATAGTTTTTTTTCTGGGATAGTATGTATCTTTTTAGCTGTTAATTTGCGGTGAGGGTATTTGAGGGTTTTGTTTTGTTTTTTCCGGTGCAATGTTATCAAGTCGTATGCCTGCTAAGCGTAGGCCATCAATCTACTTTTTACATCTTTTGTAATGAGAAGGGAAGTTAAACAGAAGTAAAACCATATATCAACTTATTGAAAAAACATGTTAAAAAAGTTCACCCACCGCAACACGCGGCGGTCACAACCTAGTTTTGATAATTTTTAAAGTCAAAGGTTGTGTTAGTAATATTAAATGGTCAAATGGTTAATTTGGTATTTTCCTTTTATTCTAATGGGTCATAAAATATTTGGGCAATAAAAGTAATAATAAAATATTTTGACCAAAAACTTATAATGTAATGAAATATAATATTGATAATTTGATATGTGACATAAATCAAGAAAGATTTTAAAAAACTCGCAAATAGTATGTTTGTGTAATTATCTCGTATGATAATATTATGGCATCGATTTGGCATTTGAATCCTTTCGATTTTAGCCACTCGAGAAGATTAAAAGGTAAACATAATAAAATTATTTATAATGTCGTTATCCTATCCTTTCTACCTAGATTATATCTAGCTTCTCTAAGATTTCTCTTATTTTAATAATTATTTTTTATGGTTAAAATATATATTTTTACATGTCAAAGATTACACCTTTTCATTAAAATTAATAGTAGTAATATATATTGTTATAAATAACAAATCTTTTAACCAATTTCTTTGTTTAAAAAATTAAGGTTATTGTTAATCAACATTAAAAGGTACAATTCCATGAACTTTCTATGCAATTATTTAATATTTGATCAACTTTTCTACCCCAAGACTTGTATGGATTCATCCAGAAACCACATATACAAACAAAATTGCTCGACTAATGAATAATGAAAAGTAAAACCAACATTTCTTTTTTAATTAACATAGACAATCAATACATGCATATATATGCCCACCATAAATAAGCTTCAAGTTTACAAACAAAACCCTCAATCAATCTACTTTCAAGCATTAATATAACCATGACTAGTGAACACAATCATCACCCCTCAAATCTTGATGATGAATCAGAAGACAATATTTCTCTATGTGATCTTCCTATTCATGGCTATGAAACTCATTACACCACTACACCTTCAGAAGACTCCATGAAAGACGAAGAAAGCTTCGAGTTCTTCACTCAAGAATGGTTAAATAACAATCAAGATTCAAACTTTTTTCCAAACAAAGGTATCATTTTCGGTGGAAATTCGATTCGTCCTAACAAACCCACATCAAGAAACACATTAGAATTCAAGAAACATGATCTTGGAACCGACAAAGATGATCTTGACTTTGGTTCTTCCCCAAATTGTGAATCTTTCAAGTTAATATCTTTGAACAAGCATGGGATGAAGAAGGTGTCGATTCCTGCATCGCCATCGATGCGATCAAGGTGGTATTATTATGGGATTGGGTTGGCTGGGGTCCCGACGGAGATGGAGTTGAGTTCCATTAGAAGTAGGCAAAACCGACACCGAAAAAGCCATCCGGTTGGTGCACAACGGAAGGAGGACGATGGCGGTTTCCGTCAAGAGAAAGGGTTGGGCAGGTTGATTAGAGAAATGATATGTGATGGTCATACACAAGCTAACTCTATGGTGAAGGCTTCCCTTGTTTACATTCCAAGGGTTTAAAGTTGTTTGTTAAGTTATTTTAGTTTTTCTTTGTATAGACGTTAAGGATCTTTGAGGTTGGTTCATGTAAAAAGACGCATTAATTTAGAGGATAGTTTATGGTAGTTATCATTTTATGTTAAAAAATTTATGATATGATCATTTTAGGTCTTCATTTAAACCATGAAACAACATAGATCGAGTTCGATCATAGGAGTTATTTGTATACACCAGCTTACAAAAATAAACCTTAGAGCAATTTCATAGTTTCAACGCCAACCAAATGACATCAATCTATTTACTTTTCTAATCAAAACAACATTATGTGTGCCCAATTAATTAGTCCACTAGTAATTAAGGTTACACCACCAACCATTTGGTTGAGTGGTACCCTTATGACTTTCTCTAAGGGAGGTTGTGAGTTCGAGTCTTATTGGTAGCAAAATGTTGTTGGTGGGTCTGGTTTTACCTCGGAATTGGTGGTTGGTGGGCTTGAGATACCTAGTGTTATCTGTGCTCACGGGCGTATGGATGCCTTTTCGTCATTGGAATACCCCGGGTAGCCGAGCTTTAATTAGTTGGCCGTTAAAAAAACAGTTAAAGTTACATCACCACAAAAAGAGGTATTATCATTGGCTTATTTTTAACGGTACAAAGGCTCGGTAGTTTAGTGGGTAAAATTAAATTATTATTCCCGAGCTTTACTTTTTTAGAAAAAATCCCTGCTCATTTTTTTCTGGATAATATTTTGATGGATATTCATTGGTAATCTAATGCTCGTGATCAGGATAAATTCTAACTTAATTTACAAAGAAGAATTTCCGATGGACCTTCATAAGTAATTTACCCAAAAGTTGATGATAAACATTAATTGTCCGACCTTTTTTGCTTTCAAACATATCATGTTATTTTAAAATATATAACATGTATTAATGTATATATACCTTTCTTGCTTTCAAACATATCCTGTTATTTTCAAATGTATAACATGTATACATAAATTTGACAGAGCTTATATACTCTAATGCATCTAAACTCATACCTTTAGCTTCATAGATAGATTGTTAATTTTGATTGATTTTAAGTAGATTCGATGTTCAAGAAAAAAATATTTTTATGTTAGTTTTATTTGAATAGAAGAATAGCGTATATTGGTTACCATTTTATGTACAAACAAATTATTTTTTTTATTGTTATGTTTTTTTAAAACCTATATTTGTTTTAGACCTTTTGAAACCATGAAACAACATGAAGTACTATTATAGTAGTTTAATATTTTCAATTAGTATTCATTTCATAGGTAATACTTGACACAAATTCATGGCCGGTTCCAACCACAACCAAACCAAATCAACCGATTAACATTTCTAATCAAGACAAAATGTCGTGTGCCTACTTAATTTGTCCCCTAAAAGTGAAAAGTATTTCTTTAATTTCCAACATTAGTGGTGATAAATAAAAATACTTTGAAAAAAGATTGAATACTATTGCTCACTTTATTATTAAAGTGTAACATGTTATCTTCTTTTATTTTGTCAAAATATGTACACACTTCATACTTTTGAAGATTTTATTAAATAAAATTGCTCACTTTATGATCGATTTTATTGTTAAGTAATTGCGAAATCTGTATGTATTGTTCAGTGGATCGGTCCGCTTTTGAAACTTTATTATGTGCTTGTACTTTTTAAGTAATCATTATTTGTTATAATCTAGATTTTGTGTTTATGGATTTGTTAAAAGTTATAAAAATATTTCTTGTGATATAATTATCAAAATCATATTGTTATTTATCTTTCTACGAGGGCTCTGATGCCTAATGTATATATGTTAAAAGAATTCCCTTGCGCGAAATTTACTTGGGGATCTTACTAGATAGGATAAATTTCAATAATGTACGTACTTGTTCTCCAAGATAATCTATATCATATCGAGTCATTATCCCGACTAAATTTTATCCCGAGGCACATAGATGCCTTCCTCTTAAGTTTGAGAGGAAGTTTGTTCCTCCGTCAACCTTAAAACCCTAGTGAAAGTAGTTGGGATCCTATGGTGGCTTCTTAGGAGTCCTTACAATTGCCTTTGAAGCAACTTCTTAGCCTTTCATAACCACCTTGCCCTTCTTATTCTCTTGATATTCTTGCCATTTGGCTTAACATTTGTTTTTTTTTTGCATCGTTGATCAGCATCTCTGGAAGGTCGTACCTTCTCGATAACATCATATACAACTCCAAGATTGACTTTTTCCTTCTCATACAAAATTCATAGTGATTTGTTCGAATGATAAGGCCTTAAGCTACGAATGATATCAATAGCTAGCTCACTACTCAAGAGAAATCCAAACCTCTCGAGCTGATCGATGTAGTCTTTTATCTTCAAAACGTCAGTGTTAACTAAATACCCTACTGCAGTCAACACGTAATGAGTGACTTCATAGTTTCATCATGCTTATGACGTGCTTGTTGTTAAAAACAATTCTTTAGTTCGTTTATAGTGTCATAAGCGTATAATATTTTAAATTTCTTTGAGAATCAGGAGCCATAATCCTCAGCATGAGGCATTATATGTTGAATGAGTTATCCACATATTTCGCCAGTAGTATATTTGACACTTTTAGAAGAACTGAACTTAGGAGCCTTAGGAATGGGTTCCTAATTAAGTTGCCTTATGGAAACTATTATTTCTTACTGTGCAAATCATGTTATTCTTAGGCTTATTAATATTCAAACAGATTATGCTCCAAGATCTCATAACAGTATTTTTGATACCATAATTTTGATCTATGTATGAACAAACAAAAACATGCATACCTAGCATACACGTGTGCGTGTGTGGAGGGGGGTGGGGGTTAAGACAAAGGCAAACCTTACCTCTATTACCTATATCTCGTGGGATAGAAAAATGATCCCCAAAGACACTCTGACTAATAAAAACCTCCTTTCTAATTGAAATATACAGAAGATATTAATACACATATGAGAGAAGAACAAGTATTAGAGTTGAATGTATTAGTATCAGAAGATAGTACGTTTAACGGCTCTTTCTAAGAGACGGGAATGTAAAGAGAAAAAATCTCCCGGGAAAGCCTCAATTACATGTACATTTTAAACATTTATGGTAAAACCCTATCATAAATCTTCCACATATCTAGGTCCAGTGGCGTACCTACATGTTAGGGTGGGGGCAGCCGCACACCCTAAACGAAAAATTTTCAGTGTTATGTATATGGAAAAATCCCAACCGCCCCCCTTAATTTTTGTAATCACCCCCCTTGAACTTTTCAAACTAAAGAGAAACAATAATGTTTTAAACACATTATGGGGGGTGGAACTACAATTGGTTTACAGTTCAGCAAATCATATTTTCTCGCTAACCAGGTTCTATAACCCAGTAGATTTTTAGTATTTACACCCTCAAATAATCAAGTAATTAGTAAGAGGAAAAAAATTATATCGAGATAAATGTTTTTTTATTATTAAGCAAGCTAAATTTATATTGTCCTACATTATTCTCAAACATGTGTTTTTTGGCATCAAAGAGTTTGGGAACCATTTTAACAATAAGTATAATTGTTTCACACATATTACATATCATCATTTTTATAAGTATAATTGCCTTAAACATCACATATAAACACTTTTATGAGTATAATTGTTTTTAATGTAGTTCTTGATATATATGAAAGTACAAGATTTTAGAGACCATTTTAACGATGTTTTTTGGTAATAAACCCAATCCGACCCGATCTGACCCGAACCAGATCAAAAATATATTATATTGTGATAACTAAATAACCCTTAAAAATCTTCGGGCCCCATGAAAAAAAATTCTGGATTCACCACTGTCTAGGTCTAGTTACATCTATCAAGAAACAAATCAAATCATATAGCATTTAAAAAAAGAAAAAAAAATAAAAAATAACCTCTAGGAATTCAAGACAGTTATTAATATAGTAGATGACATAATCTTGTGTTTCCTTTAAGTCCATAATAGTATCCACACATAAGCAAGCATGATTAAGTTGGTATTAGCCAATATCAGCAATGTTAAGAAATGAGCTCTAATTGAAATTAAAGCAATATTCCTTCTTGGTCCAAAGCTCATGGACTCGAATATTTTAATATTAATTAAAATCAAATGTATTATTAAATGTATTATTATCTAATATTCCTAATATCAAATATTTTTTTGTTAGTTTTGTAAATCATAACAATTGAACATTTAGGTAATCTGATATATATTCATCTCACCAAATTATATTTACAACCAATCTTCGTCTATCATATTTGGTTTAAACTCTTTTAAGCGTAAACGAAATCGTGTCAAAATCAAGCATAAACTTTTAATAATTATATTACTGAGATTATTTTTGGTAATAAAAATAAAAATTAAGATTGTTTCCAAAAAAATCAATAGTAAATATTATTATCAGTCGGTAAGTAACAGTTTGAATTAATAAAATTAATTTGCCTAATTTTAATAGTTTAGTTATATTAATACGAAATCAAAAATCGACCCGCCAAAGGCAAAACGTTAATATGATCCTCAACTGCATGTTACCCAAAATAGCGAAAACCCTTGTAATGGATATCTCTCCACCTCTAATAATCTCTTGCAGAACAACACCCATTATCTTTCATCAACAATGGAGCAATTGCAACTTAATGATCTTCTGTTATAGGTAAATATTTCCCTTTAATCCCCATTAATTGATGTCTGTGTGTTCTTGATTGATTTGATTCATCTTCTTCGCTGTAATCAATCAATTCATGGGTTTCTCTGTTCTAGTTTCAAGATTCAAATCCCAAATGCCATTTTCCTTTCTGTTGAATCTTTGATTGAATTGATTTCATGGTGAATATGCTTTTGCATTATAAGCAATTTTTGTTTGGTTTTTATTGGGATTTTAATTTAAGCAATTTTGTTATTGGTTTGAAGATGATTCGATGCGCTAATGGGGAAGAAAGGGGGATGGTTTTCTGCAGTGAGGAAAGTTTTTAACTCTGGTAGTGATTCAAAGGAAAAGAAAGAAAAGGTTTTTGCTTCTTTTCATCAATTTTTTTGCTGTTTTGTTTGTGCACACAACGTGTTCGATGAAATGTCAATGTGGTTTTAACGGTTGTTAATCGTGTGTTAATCATAGAAAACTCAGAAAACTACATCGAAAAAATCATGGTTTGGGAAGCAAAAGAATGTCGAGCCAGATTCGTCACAACCAGAATCTGCATTCGCCACCCCTGCGCTTCATTCTCCTCCACCTGAACGCGATGATGACCTGAAATTTGCAGAACCCGAGGCTGAGCCTAGTGAAATCAAAGAACCATACAATGAGGTAAGTGTACCCATCGAACGAGAAAACAAGCCAAACGAGCCCACAAAGCGTGACAATGAACCGAGCAAACCCACAAAACCAGACATTGAGCAGAAGAAACCTGCAAAGCCAGAGGTTGAGCCGCGTAAACCTGCTCATACCATGGCCTATGCTACTTCAAGGGCAGCGGTAGCAGCTGCTGCTTTTAGACGTTTCTTGGGTAAATCCAAAGAAGAAGTAGCTGCTATTAAACTTCAGGCTGGTTTCCGTCGTTTCTTGGTAATGTTAACAATGTAACCTTCACTTGAAGTTGTTTGATTATCATATTGTAAATACACTGATGCAAAGATTCTATGGTTGTCGGGTGTTTGTTGTTGTAAGGCAAGAAGAAAGTTAAGAGCTTTGAAAGGGCTTGTGAGGTTGAAAGTCTTGGTTCAAAGCCAGTCGGTCAAAAGACAAGCAGTAACCACCTTAAGGTGTATGCAGACTCTGGCCCGAGTGCAATCTCAGGTTCGAGCCAGGAGGATTAGAATGTCTGAAGAGAACCAGGCTCTTCAACGACAGCTTATGCAGAAACGTGAGAGAGAGCTTGATAAAATGAAATCCTATGTAAGTTTTAAATCCACACCAAAAATCTTGCTTTATCCTTACATTCCTGATTCAAGAAACTGTTTTTGTTTGTTTATCTTTGTGTTGTTGTTTTGATGTCTGATTTTTGGGCTTAAATGTTCTATTAGTTGGGAAATGAATGGGATAATACCCGACGATCAAAAGAGCAAATAGAAGCAAGCATACAAAACAAAGAAGAGGCTGCTGCACGAAGAGAAAGGGCGCTGGCCTATGCACAGACTCAACAGGTAAGTTTACTGCCTTCGTTTCTAATAAATTGCAAAATAGTACATACTACGTTTCCTAAAACAGTAAATTGGATAAAATGTAAGCGTGTTAGTTCAAGTCGTGTTTCACATGGTCCCTCTGATTAAGAGGGTCAAGGTATTAGTGAGCCCGTCATTTTCAAAATAGTAAATACTCATTTCGTAAGACAGTAAATTTGGATAAAATGTAAGCTTGTTAGTTTAAGTTGTGTTTTACATGGTCCCACTGATTAGCAGGGTCAAGGTATTTGTGGGCCCGTCAATTTTAAAAAAAGTACATACTACATTCTCTAAGACTGTAAATTCAGATAAAATGTAAGCGTGTTAGTTTAAGTCGTGTTTTACATGGTTTCACTGATTAGCAGAGTTAGGGTATTAGTGGGCCCATGAGTTTTCCCCAACAGGTTCTCATTGTCGGAAAAAAATCACCTTCCTTTCTATATTTTTACATGTTACATGTACTGAATATATGTTTTTATGCTATTTTATACTAACAGCAAATGTGGAGGAACCCATCAAAGTCTGCAAACCCGACATTCATGGATCCAAACAACCCACAATGGGGCTGGAGTTGGTTAGACCGGTGGATGGCGGCCCGCCCATGGGAATCCCAAACTCCAACCGATAACGAGCAACAACCTGTAAAAATAACGCGCTCATCATCCTCTGGAGACATGAGCAAAAAACTAGACCAGTCACCTTCCATGTCATCACCACGGTCACCATCTGCATCCAGCAGGCGGCCCACAACATCAAGCCCGAAAGGCGTAAATGACCCTGCACCGTCCCCACGAAACAGGAGGCACAGCATTTCCATTTCTTCATTCCACGATGACTCTACAGGTCAAGTTAATTCACCTCGGGTCAACTCACCAAGGTCAACTAAGACCAAGTCTGTGGTTCCAGCCCCAAGCCAGGGTCAGAGCCCGGCCCGTAGCCCGAGTCCGAGCCCGTTAGGGCTGGGAAAGAAAGGGGCCGCGGAAAAGAAAACAACGACAGGGCCGGTCAAGAAACGGTTGTCGTTGTCTGGTGCATCATCTGGTGCTGGTGGTCGTAGGTTATCAGGGTCACCAAGGGTGGGTTCTGGTACTCGTTAAGGACTTTTGGTTTAAGTTTCAAGTGATGAATTACAGTGTACATGCAGTTATTGTATATATTTATTGCTACTTGAATTTTTAGTAAACTCCAAGTTATAAGTTTGTACATTTATCTTTTCTTTAATTTGTAAAAAGAATTACTTTTACTTTTCCTCTTTGTTTTTTTAATTTAAACTAGGTGTTTCAATGTCGCACGTTGCGCGAGAAGTGCTGATGGATTTGACGTGGGGTCAAACTAAATAGTATCACAAAAAGTTGACCGTATACATAATATGTAACATAATGTCATGTTGTTAAGCGCATCTAATATGTTTCTTCGACTTCTTGTTTTGCTTTGTAATGTGTATAGAGCTTATCCATTGCAACCTAGAGCCTTAAGTGGGTGTGACAAATACTTGTAAACCTGTTATATGCCAAAAATATAGAAGTTTAAATACAGTAAAATCTAACCTAACATGAGATTCAGAAAAGACAGGTTATTGTGACTCCAAACAAAATCTTTGTCGTGCCATAACGAAAACCATTTGATGTCCTTTATCATTATTGCCTTAAAATGGAACATTGTTTATGCAACTCAACAACACTATGTTATTCTCCAAACAACAATTCGTGTATGGAAGGGTAATACAAAATGTATACCTTTGGCCCAAAACGAATAGATACTTAAGATATGGAGGAAAATTGAAATGACCAAAACACCCTTTGTAGAAAATTTCAAATGACAAAGTTGCCCTTTCACTGTTCATTTCCTTTTTTCTAAACATATAAGGTTAAGTAATAATAAAGCTCAGGCTTAGATTAGAGAGGTGTGGTTGCTTGTGTAAAGCCATCCTAGTTGCCAATCCAAACAACGGAACCACCAAAAACTAATCCACGTTTCGCAACCCAACTTTCAAACACAAATGGCACACTTTAATCGCATCAAATTTGTGTATAGATTAGGCAATCAAGGAGGCGTGGTTGCCTATGTCAAAGTCACTTATATTAGACGTAAAATATGTCAAAAACAAAAACAAAAAACCCAAAAACTCATCCACCATCTGATATGCAGGTTTCAAGGAAACAATTGTTCGCGAAGAAGGGCTCAGGCAGCAATCACTGCCTTTAAGGCTTCACAGGACCACAACACATCATCGCCTCCACATTTTCAAATTTGTCATTCATACTCAAAACATCGGATTAGATGTAAACATATTAGTAATCAAAGCCAATAATAAAACCCTAAAAATTAAGCTTTACAAACATAACAACCATGGTTCCAAACATACCATTAAAACATTATTACTAAACAACTCTTCTGCATGGCTCAACTACGCATTGTAGCCACAAAAATTTCAAATCAAACCAAAGAAAATCAAATGAGATATAAATCAAAAGCAAGCACTTAAAAGTAACCCAAATATCAACAACATGGTTTTATGCTGACAAAATCAATTCATGAATCGAAAACAGAGTGATGGAAGAAAAATCTAGAGAGAGGAAACAAAGACAACGGGTGGAGTTGGCGATGGTACATGACTTATTCCCAGATGATTGGCCTCCCTCACCTCCACCATCTACGACTCCCTCATCGTCATCAGCCCCACCACCGACCATAACATCAAAACTCCAAACGAACCCCATAGCTTTTAGGGTACCGACAAACTCGTAAAGTGGCAACAACAACTCAACAGTTGTTACATGTTGTAGATCGGGAATGAAGGAGGTGATTGGAGTGCAAAAGCGTCGTTGCCATGGCTAACCTTTTAGGGTTTCCCCGGTAGCAGCGTCGACCTGTCATCGTGGTGATGGATGTGATGGTTACAACGCTGATAATGTGTCGTAGTTGTGGTGATAGTGTGATGGTGGTGGTGCGACAATGGTGATTGTATGATGCCGATGGGCTTACTCTTCCTTTGTTTTCTTATTTCCATTTTTGTTTTCTCGTATTATAGAGTAAAATGTCTTTTTCATCAATATTTTCTTGAAAGTGTCATTTCAATCCAAAACTTTTTTGTTGTTTTAATCCAAAATTTTTTTTTGTCACTTTAATCACTATAGTTTACCAAAAGTTTTCATTTTCATCTACTCCACTAACACCATTAAAACCATCATCAAATATGAGGGTATTTTATTATTTTTAACACCCTAATTATCTAATTAAAACAAACTAATCAATTAATATTCAATTAAAACTTTGATTAACTCTAACCTATGTTGTTTGATTGAGATATGCTATGAAATTTCAATTAATGTTCATGTTTTGTTCGAACGTGTACCATTGTTCGATTAAGGTTTGTTGTGTGATTGAGTTCTGCTATTATCACGTTTTGTTTGATTGAGCTTTGCTATTATCACGCTTTGTTTGATTAAGGTCTACTATTGTCGCATTTGTTCGAATGTGATAACAACAAACCTCAATCAAACAAAAAGTACAACATCAGACCTCAATCGAATAACGGTACACGTTCGAACAAAACGTGAAATTTAAATGAAATCCCACAGTAGGCCACAGTCGAACAGCGTGAGTTAGGTGGAGGGGGTGTTCACGGCTTGGGGCTTCGACTTCACTAAAGCTACGCGGCTACACCGTCGCCACCAATGTGGTTAGCATTCAGCTATGCCAATCACGGCTTCACTTTGTCATGTGCTGCTTCATTCCAACGTCCATTATTCCGACCGTTGCCAACGGTCAAAAAATGCAACGACTATTTTTTTGTATAAGTCCCCCCTTTCTTTCAAAATGGCTTTTTTTATAAGTACCCCATTTTCTTTCTATCTATTTCATTCCAACTTTAATTTACACGATTTTACTAAAAACATATAAATTGTATGGATTTCTCCAAAAAAAAAAATCAAGGGGTGCCCGGTGCGGTCCAAAAAAAATACTCAACCCCGTGGTGCCGGTACGAGTTCGAGAGGGGGTGGGGGAGTATGAGATCTAGGGGGCGGTTTGAGCATGATGGGTGTGAGATTGCTAGAAAACATAATTGGTTGTCTGATTTTCAGTCTCATTTGATTTTGTTTTTAATTTAAATATGTACCTTTCTTTAACTTTAATGAAATTCAGATTTTTGTGTTTTCAAAATAAATTTATTTTTAATAGTGAGGATACATGAAAGCTTCACTCCATAAGTGGTACGTGAGGATAGTATAAGAGTACTTGTGACATGACATATTTATTAATGGACAGTGAATGTAGTGAGATTATATGAAAGCTTCACCACATTCTCACATAGAGTTAATTAAAGATGTTAAACCACTAGTCTTACTAGTTGCTTCATGTGTTTTTTAATTTTAATTGAATAATAATTAGTTACTTAGTTTATTAAATAATTAGGGTATTGTAAAAAAAGAAGCTAAAATACCCTCATATTTAACGTGGGTGTTAACGGAATTAATGTTGTGAATGAAAATAACAATATTTGATAAATTATAGTGATTGAAATGGTAAAAAAAATTTGCATTGAAATGGTAAATTCAATAAAACGTTAGAAACGAAAATAGCATTTCCGTATTATATTATTACGATATTTAGTTAATAAAGTTACTACTTTGTACAGCAAGGTTGTATTTGCTATTACTTTTCTTTGTCAATGAAATATAAAAAAATTGAACAATGTAGGATTTTATATTTTTATAGCAAAATTGACATACATATAACATGTGATGTTTTTTTTTATTATTATACTACCGCACGATTATTTATGTGATTATATTTTTTGATATAATAATAAAATTATATTTTTTTGTCATCTCAACTCCTGATCACATAACATCTTTCTTTTATGTTAAGTTACGTTGAACTCTTAAACACGAAATAATTATATCATTTCTTTCACTTTCTCTTCTCTTCTTTCATTTAACAAAATCAAAAAAACAACGTAAGTAATGGGATCGTTGTGAAGCAAAACATGAAAGGGTTAAGAACAAAAAAATAAATAAATTTTATACAAATATTGAAAGGGTGTATTTGTTTTCTAATAAAAAGAGAAAATTGTCTTCTATTAGGTTTGCAAAGTAGATGACGATTAAGAGGCGTCATCTTGGTCTAAAACCAAATAATATAAATCTGAAATTGCAAAAAACAAAAAAGAAAAGGGAAAATTACAAGTTTGCCGCCAAGATGTATTTGATCGTTGACTTATTTCACATATCTCATGCGAGTCAGATGGATACCATAAAAGTTGCATACAAACTTTACAAAGCAAACGTTTATTTGCGTTATTTCAAATAAACCAACTTTCAGCGAACATTTTAATGCAAAGTTCGTTTATTTATTTTTATTCATATTCGTTCATTAAATAGTCACTATTAACTATTCTATATTTGTAGTAGTAATCAGCCTATCATGCATCAACCCATTAACCTATTTCAACCTTAAAACAATGCCTAATCAGCCAAATAATGGACAATAACATGTTTATTTTCTCCATTTGTTTTTATTTACGTATGTTAATTATTTAAGTTCATTCATTTATGTTTGTTTAAAATATTAACAAACGAAAACAAACACATACACAATTTTCTTTAACAACAACATAAACACATTTATTTAACTTAATGAACAACAAGAAAAATTGTTTGTTCAAGTGTTCGAGTTGATTCATTTGTTTGGTTAAAGTTAAACGAATAAACACAAACGAGTGTTTCATTTACAACAGGGGCGTACCTAGCCTTTCGGGGCAGGGTCGCCGGAACCCATGAAAGTTTTTTTCTAATTTATATATACAATCAGATTTCGGCTAACCCCCATGAATTTTTGATATCAAACCCCACAAAATCTTGAGACTAATTAAAAAGAACTGTAGATGCCAACTCATAAGAAATTTTAAAATCGACCCTCATAAAATATTAATATATACAAACTAATTAGTTGGATTATGAAGTTCAATTTAAAAAACTATTTTCAATAACTCAAGTGTTAGTTAATTAAGCTTCATAACTCATTCAATTATTAACTTGTTAAGAGTATTTAACTAAACCTAATCGACCAATTAATAATTTATATAAAATTTTAACCTAATAAAACATTGACAACAAATTTTCATTTACCTTATTAATTGATTATTTGATAAAGTACTTTTTCGATTATTAACTAGTAGATTCCTAAAATAGATTATCTGATTTATTAGTTGAATATTTTGCTTGTATATTTGATTATTTGAATGTTACAAGTCGAGCTGAGCCTGAGATCGTCTAAGCTCTTATTAGAATCGTTTTGCCTTAAGAGAACTCAAGCGCGAGCTCAGCTCGTGTAGAGCTTTATTTCTAAGACGCAAGCTAGGCTAGTGAGAAATTTTTTCAAACTCAAGCTCGACTTAGGCTCCCTAGATTATTATTTAATGTTTTTAACATAGTATTATATATAATAACAACTATTTATATAAATATATAAATATATATTTAATGGATCAAATTAAAACTAAATAAATGAAAAGGCTTGTTTAGGCTCGCGAGCCGGCTCGAGCTCTATATGTGAATCTCTGGGTCAAGCTCGCTTATTATATGAGTCATAATATGAGCTTGAGCTCGAGCTCGAGCCAAGCTTTTGGCCAGCCAATCCCGAGTAGCTCACAAACCGACTTTGACTCGTTTACGCTCATAACTAGTGTTAAAAAGTAATGTTTGTTTGAAAAGTAAAACATTTGGTAGATCGATTATCAGATTATTTATTTTAATTTGGTTTTTTATACTCTTATCATGTGATCTGACCCGACCTGAACGAACTGTAACAATAAAATTTATTATTTAACGATACACAACCGACCCTTATAAAAAGAATTTCTGGGTCCGCCAGTGATTTACATTCCCACTTCTTCTTTGTTAACATAGATACGTTTTCCCTAATCTTTGACGATTTAAGTATTACCATCCACACTTACCCCTACCGATCTACATCATACCATTTAACCTAAGCCACGTTTTATTGTCCGAAAAGAAAAATAACACGCATCACATGTTCAAGTGTCGGGACAATGTGAACAAAGAAAAATAACATAATGTGTAACAACCTCATCCAAGTTTGAAGTAAGAACGCAAAAAAACAAATGTCAATGTGCAAAGGCAGCGCAAAAGTTACATTAAAGTCCAAATGTATATTCGGTTTAATTGTAAACTTTGGCCCTTTCTTATTCTTCCTATTTTCCCACCACCTAAAGGACTTTGGTCCGATGGTATTTGATATGTTGATTAAGACTTGCATCATAGTGGCTTCAATTTAGCAATAAATCGACAAAGTGGGTGTGAATGTGATTTAAAAATATTGTAGAAACATGTTCACAACATTTTGTCTAGTGTTTTAAATGACATAAAGATCAAAAGTGTTTTCGGATTATGTTTGATATAGATTCTCTTGTTTTTTCCTAGGAACTATAGCCTAAGATTTGTTTTGTGACAATTTGATAAAGAAAATAGAAGCAATTCGAGAAATTAACATGCTCTTATTTGGACTAGAAACATGCAGGACCAGCTAAAACCGTGAATAACTTCTATTTTGATTGGAGTTAAAGGGCCCGTAAGATATGGATGAAAACATCACAAGGAGCCAGACGCTTGGACACATAGTCATATGCAATTTTCCTGACTCTCGGGTCTAAACTCCATCACTTGTGTCATTGATTTTGAATTTCAAGATTTTTTTCTAATTGTTGTAAGATTTGAATTTGATTGCGTTTTGATTGTATAAACACATGAATCATGGATTTTAACAAAATCATGTGTTTGTTAGGTAGTTTTTTTTATTCATGTTATATGTAAACATTAGTTTCTCATACTTATCGGTTTTTCATGTGGGGTGATATAATATCATTGACAACAAGATTTGTCGTCTTAGAAAGCATGTTAGTTTTTTTTAATGATCTTAAAAATCATTGATAATCTTGAAATTCAAAGAAAGTGCGTTTAATAAAACTATAACATCTAAAGTGTGTAGTTTCTTTCATGAAATAAATTATATTTTAGTTCATAAATGATTTTAAAAATATTAATTAAATGGACATCCACAACTAATGCCCCCATATGACTTCAACTTTTCATACATAAGTTAAACTAATTTATTTAGTTAGGTGTGCATGAAGTCTCAGAAAATCCTCTTTGTAAAGATACCAAAGTCAACAACAATGAGTGCACCAAATAAAGTAATAAAGTCCAAGAAATAGTTATTTTGCAACTATTTAGTTTCTTTAATCCTTTTGGTTGGGTGTATATTTTCTTTTAATTCGATCTCATCGATTATGTACGTTTATAGATATTCCATACATATTAAATATAAATGGACACCAGATAGAACTGTTAAGATCTTGTTATTCATAAAATACTTATGTGTAATTTAAAGTAAAAGAAATGTGAACTCAATAACACACACAAAAAAGAATCATAATGGGTTACGTGGATGTTAACTGGTTCAACTTGCGTACATACTTTAGTACATATTTTTCTTTTATATCTGTAAGGATCATTATGTACAAATCTTTCTATATAATGATGGAAATCACAAATTCTTCTTTAATCCTAATATGATAGAATTAATCATCACCCTCTTCTCACTAATTCAAGTAGTGATATTATATGATGACTTCCAGAGATCATTATATCGATATGAAAAGTGATTAAAGATCGAAGATCACTCTAAATATGTCTTTAGAGTTATGCGTTCTTATGTGCAAGAGGCTGATCAAATGTGAGAATATACATGCTAAAAGTATATTTTTTCAAGAAGTTTTTGCGGCCTTCATGAAAACACTTGTCATTTTCACATTTTAGGCCGTCTTTTATTATTATTTTTAAAAATTTCCCAAGCAATTTAGCAATTTGATTAAAATTTAACATCTTAGAAAACATCAAATCATTTATTATATAGGGGTATTTACATATTTCCCCTTCCTAAAGTCGTTAATTACATATTTACCCAAGTCAAAAAATTAATTACATATTTTCCCTTTCTAAAACATATATATTACATATTTACCCATTTTATTAAAATTATATATTGAATCATTATTTTACTTGTTTTTTCGTAAAAGTATTTTTACACATTTCACTTTCTAAGACTATCAATTACATGATTTCTAATGTTCGAGTCTTCTATATAAATAGAAATAACAAAAGTACATGTCGTTTAAAACTTTATTTTGAAACAATAATAACCGATAATCAAAGTTATATCCCCCATACAAAACATAATTATCAAAAGTTTTAAGCAATTATAATAATAAAACATCAATATATAAAAATCCCTTAGTAAAGACAATGTAAAATAGTTATTTAATAGTTTAAGTTTAATGAAATGGATAAATTTGTAATTTATATATTTTAAGAAGGAGAAATATGTAATTAATTTTTAAGTTTGAGGAAATATGTAATTTATAGTATTAATAAGAAGAAATATGTAAAAATTCCTATTATATAAATGCGTTCATTTAAGTTGTTTAAATTCATTCGTGTGTAAAAATAGTTATAAACTGATGAAAAAGTTAAAAGGGTTAAAAATCAATAATAATTTTCACTATTCAGTTACATGTGGAAAGTATTTTTTTTTTTTTTACAATTTACATTGTGATTTACCTCGACAAAGTGAAAAGTGAATTAATGACAAATCATTAGAATTACCTACCTTTAACATAACGACCATAAAGAATGATATTCACTCGTTGACAGTATATGTCATGTTTTTTTTTTCACTTTGTAATATGCTCCTACTTGCTAGCTTCCCGACAGTATATGTCATTTAATTGATATAACAAATCAGTTAAATAACTATGAAGTAATATAACGATATACAGCTTCCAAGCTTTTTTCCTTTTTTTGTCGCAACTTTCTCTTTACTATAAGTGTTTTTTAAGAACTCGTCATTTACAAGTATTGTTTAAGAACTCGTCACTTGTAATTGGCTCGAAAATAGTTCTAAAATAGCTCACTTGAAATTTATTCTATTTGTAAACGAGCCGAACCCAGGTCAAGGTTAGTTTCACTCGCTCATTAGCTGACTCGTTAGCTTGCTTGTTTATATTAAAAGCAAATTATAATTATATAAATTATAAACTACATATATTTCAAATCATTTAAATAATGGTATATTTACTAAAAAGAATTAAGTATAAAAATATAACGGAAGATCATAGTTAATGAACTACTAATTTTGTATCATTGTGTCAATGAATTAAAATAAACATTAAAAAACGAATTATACATATATTAATTTATGTTTGAATGTACAATAATAATATTAATTACTTATTAAATTCACAAATAATCTAAAAATTTGTATAATAATAATAATTGTTTTATTGGTGGAGCTTTCACTGCTAATAATAAGGTTGATACAAGATTTTCAATTGTTCATTTCTGGGGAGAGGAAGAAGCAGATAGAGCAAAGGCCTCCTCTTTCCGTTCGCTCTTCCCGAAGTGAGCGATCCTTCTTCGCGTCTCATCTTAACATCTCAATATTTCAAGCTCAGTCTCTCGAATCGGTCAAGTTTTTTTTGGGCTATAACTATATTTCACTTAACGTCCCAAACCATGTTTAAATAGTTAATTGTGATAAATAGTTAATTGTGATAACCGTATAAGAATTTAAGCATAGACATGTTGTGTAGATATGATAACAGATAAAAGAGAATAAGAGTTACAATTTTGTGAATAAATAACCACCATATCAATATGTTACGTTTAAACCCATAAGTTTATGTGGTTAATAGTTTAATTATATTTTCACACACACACATATCAGGTTAAAGTGAATCTGGCAAAAACCAACCAAAATTAGAAAAAGTTAATTAGATTGATCAAACAAAACTTACGTCACAAATAATTTTTAACTAGTTAACGATTACGTACTTCAAAGATGAATATCTGGCTTCTATCCTTTTAATAGAAACAAAAAAGTTAAAATAAATCAGATGGGTATATATGAATTGACTATAGGATCTTTAAATGGTTCTAATTAACGGCAATGATTCATGGTTAATATATAATGAATTTATGAATATCACGTAAGTATGGAGCCCTTTATTCCCATTTATGGGATTTACACAAACGTTCTAAGAAGCTTAATAGAATCTCATACACTACATATCGATCTTTTAGCACCGAATGCCTCTTGATCATTATGGGTTAACTAGATCGATCGACACAAGACATCATGTCCAAAGACGATCAAGACTTGCGAGATTTGCATTGTCATCGAAGAAAGTTAAGTTCTCGAAAAGGTTATGTTGTTGTGGCGGTGGTGAGAGTGGTGGTGGCGATAGTTTTTCCATTTGCATTCGGATTAGAGTTAAGATATTGGAATGTCGACATTGCAAGTTGAGCATCTCGGCTTGTGCTTTCGCTAACTCTGCTTGAAGCTCACTAACTTGTTTCTGAAGCTGGCATATCGTGCCCGCGCAACCATAAACAGGATCCCTAAGTCTTGCATTTGCTTCGTACACCATACTGCTAACTGCATCGGCTCTACGAGACTCAGGAAGTTCCTATAAAAATACCATAATGTTAATTTAAGTACTAACCATTAATTGTTGATTGTCTATGAATCTAGTCGACAATTAATATAGTGAAATCTAGTATTTATTCTATAAAATTGATGGTATTTAAAAGTAATTTTATGGAACATGTTTATCATTTAAAAAAGTAAATACACAGGAAACTTAATCTATATACAATTTAAAGTAAAGCTACACTACCATAAAATATGCTTGGAAGGTACTAGTGTAAAATCATAAATTAAATAACTTTTATAAAAGAAAGTTGCTTGTTTTAAATATCCCATCACCTTTAACTATTTATTGTCTAAAGGAATCATGCATGCATAAAAAGTAAGTTATTTATTTAAAATTTTATCTTTTTTTAAACCAAGTTTAGAATTACAGCCGTTTATATTGATTTTGACATTTCAAAACTTAACTCAGCTATAAACATCAACAAGAAAAAAAAACACACTACTGTAAAAAAACCCTCTTGATTCAAATTTAACCTAAAAAATCTCAAACTCAGACTATCACCATCATAACTATCATAACTTTGAACGAGAATGGCTTTGGTATTCAAAATTTTATCTATTAAATCATGACAGATATAAAATGTATATTTTAGATAAGCGATATAAAGCCATTTATTTCAAATAATTATTAATTATGCGAAGAAAAACGTAACAAATAACCCCAAACATCTCATTGTCATTTTAGTAATTACGTATACCTACTTTAAAACTTGTAAAATCACAAATTACTCAACATATAAATTTTCAATTCATATCATGCAACACTTAAGTTAACGATAAACATATGTAATTTTACAAGTTTAACTTAAGGGCTGTTTACCAACTTTTTAAATGACTAAGTGTTGAACCAATAAAAGCTCTGAACCATTAAGTGTTGTACCATTAAGATGTCTGAACAATTAAAGACTAGTATATCGCTTAACTATTTAAAGACAAATGTTTAACCAATTCAGATAAAATGTATTAATCATTCAATATTAGACATCTTGATCATCCAACATTAGTATAATATTAAACCATTCAGAAACAAATGTTTAAACCATTCAAACAAATACTCGCGAAAAAACTGAACCATTAATTGCTGAACTATTCAAACATTTAAACCATTAAAAGTCTAATTCAGATGTTACCATTGTACCTGTAACAATTTAATAATGTTGCTAGCCCCAAACACTCTATGTGCAATGGTGAACTTGTGTGGGTCCGTTGGTGGAAAATATGGCGCCAACATGCACTTCTCGATGCACCGCCGCCGGAGGATCTTGCAGGCGGCGCAGGGGCTGAGCACCACCGTGTGCCGCGGCGGAGGAGTCAGGACACTGGTGGGGCTGAGCTGAGACAACGACGGCGAGTGGCCGGAGCAATGATCGGAATATTCCTCCGCCGGTGTGGAAATAGTCACCGGCACGGCGGCGACGGCGACGGCGGTGGTGATTTTCCGGCAGGTTTCCATTTGTTTAGAGAGAGAAAGATCGAAATAAAGGGTTTTGTGGGGATTGAGGTGGGTTTTAGTTTTGGCGGGTGAATATATATAGAAGATTTTTGAAGGTGGAGATGACGTCATTTACCGTCATTGGATGCTGTGGTGACGTCGTTAGTGTTGTAGCGGTGTTGAATGTCAACGTGAAGGTCCCCACTTGATGAAAGAGTAGATAAACGGTCGTTAAACCTGGTTACACTTCCACACCTTTTTCCATTAAAAATTTAAATGCAAATTAAGTTGAGTTCATAAAGCATTCACGGTAGGTTTTCTTTTAATTATTTGAGTGTGTCACTTATACTACGAGGGCAGTTGTAAATGGAGTTACTGAGAAATATTATGGGGATTATACTCTGATTCTTTATATACGGGGAAATACGGTGTAATTCTCATAACTTTTTTAATAATTTTAAAAGTGGTTGTAAATTGAGTAGAAAAAAATAATAAATAAAGTTAATTTTAATTTTATTTACTAGGATTTGACAAAGGTAACTATTTTTTCCAACTAATTAAAAAGCTTTATTTTACCTTTAAAATTTATAAATTGTTTCAATTTTAGTTCAAAAACTTTATTATATTTGATTAAGTTGAAATAAGTAATAAAACTTTTAGATTTGAAATTGAAATTAGTTTTGAAACTTTTGGAGGTAAGTTGATGTTTATAATCTTTATGAAAATTGTTATTTTGTCAAACCTTAGGGAGCAAAACCGAAATTAACTCTAATAAATATATAAAAAAGTATTATTTAATTAAAAGAAGGAGTATAAAAAATAGTGTTTTTAATGTTTTTAATAATTTTTAGAGTAATAAGTTGAGTTCTGATTTTGTATAGATCTGGATACGACAAAAGTTTGAAAATCTTGTCAAACGTATGTGATCTTAATCTGACCTCTTTACTCGTGTGTTAAAACAAACACGATATGTATATTTTATGTTTTTTTTTTAATTTATACTCTTGAATTCAAAATTTATAAGGAAATATGAATATGCTGGAAACCCAGTTCTGTTTTAAATATAAAACGTTATACTAATTTTTATTTATCTATTGCATGTTTTGGAAAATAACCACTTAGTTTTATTTATACTAAAACACTTATTTCAACACCCAAAAAGAATCTACCTTGCTTAAGTTAACTTTGAATCCTTCAAATTTAGCTAAACGTGGTTCAAACTAAAACTCGATGGACCTTTTTTAAGTTTTAACTAAACCTTGAACCTTGAGAATTTAATGTTTCTTTTACTAATTCACACTCTTAGGTAAGTTTGGTAGATGATAATGGAATGGATTAAGTAAAGAAATAGATAAAAGAATAAAATAAATTATTACATTTTATTATCCTGTTTTGTTACTTTTTAAAAAGAGAAAATTGCAAAAATAGTCCCCGTGATTTGATCATATTGCAAGTTTGGTCCTCAATTTTTAAAAATTGCAAATTTAGTCCAAACATTTTGAAGTTTGTTGCAAATTTAGTCCCACCGTTAGTGTCCGTTAGTTTTTAACGATCTGGGGACTAAATATGCAATATGATCAAACCATAGGGACTAATTATGCAATTTGCTCAAAAAATAAAAAAAATTGAAAATTAAAAAAAATTGAAATTAAATAAAGTTTAAAAGAAATTAAAATCAAACATAATAAATTCAAATAAACATCGATAATAAGTTTCAATAATTTTAAAAAAAAATAAAAAAAGGTTAAAAAATCAAATCAAATTCAACACTAAATAAAAGTAAAAATAAAACGTGTGTAAAAAAAGAAAGCGAAAAATATTGAAAAAGAAGTATGTGATTATAGTAAAAAATTAAATAAAAACCAAATAAAAATTAAAAATACAATCGAATAAACATTTGTAAAATTCATAATAAAAATTGAAAAAATCATATTAAAGTTAAAAAAATAAAATAGGTTCAATTTCATTTTTCGTTTTTTGAATTCATACTTACACAAGGTTTTTGTATTCTTCGATTTAAACATGACATATGAACTTTTAAATTTTATTTTTTTAATTTTTATATGATTTTTTAGTTTTTTTCAATTTTTTGAGAAAATTACGCAATTGGTCCCTATGGTTTGACCATATTGCATATTTAGTCCCCAGATCGTTAAAAACTAACGGACACTAACGGTGTGGACTAAATTTGCAACAAACTTTCAAATGTTTGGACTAAATTTACAATTTTTAAAATCTGGGAACCAAACATGCAAAATGATCAAACCACAAGGACTATTTTTGCAATTTTATCTTTTAAAAATAAAATGAATTATTACCTTTTGTTGTTTGTTAAGTAGAAATTAAAAGACGAATGAATGAAACATAAAAGTGATTATGGTGGTGATGGCTGGTGGCCAGTGGTGGTGGCTCATGATAGTGGCGGCCAATGGAGGTGGTGCATGGTGGTCGGTAGTGGCGGCCAGTGGTGGTGGCTAGCTGTGGTGGTTGGTAATGACCGGCGCTGATGGCGACCGACGGCGATGGCGGTGGTGGTGGTGGTCTTGGTGACCGATTGTGGTGGCGGCTGGTTGTGGTGGTCGGTGGTGGTGACCAATGGTGGTGGCGGCCGGTTGTGGTGGTCGGTGGTGGTGACCGGCAGTGGTGGTCGGTGGTGGCTGCCGGCGATGGTGGCTTTGGTGGTTGGTTGTGTTTCGTGGTGGTTGGTGGTGGTGAGTGGATGGTAGTGATGACTAAGGATAAATTAAGATGGAACGAATAAAAAAAGAAAGGAGGATGCATGGAATGGATACGCTGTGATATATTAGAAGGAATGCGATTATTTGTGTAATGATACATTTTATTCTCTTTGACAATCAAATATGTTATTTTTCATTCACACTCAATCATTCATTCAATTATGTCTTTCATTCTTTGATACCAAACGTTACATTAGAATATTATTAACGATTTTCTGTTTTTTTACCCGAAAAAGCATGCACTCTTTACTTTAATTTTTTTTTAAATCACCATAATTACTCTCTACAACATTTCAAACCAGTAAACATTATGGTTTTCTTTTACATTTGAAATTGTTTGCTTAATGGATTTCCTTTACAATTAAAATTGTTTGGTTAATGAAGTTAATTATTGTTATTTTGTTAAATTCGAGAAAGCGACTAGTCATGGTTATTTTGATGGGTGGAGATTCATGTTATCATCTCACTCGCCTCAACAAACCTCATCTTTAATCATCTTGAATGCGTATTCACATTCATCCTCATTTGAACCGCTATTTTGGCTCTGTTACTTTTTTTATGTAATATGGTTTTCAGTTAGTATCACGTGTATTATATGAGTTAAATAAATAAAATATTATATAGTTATTAATAAAAAATTAATGAATTCTAAAACGATCTTTTAATATAAAATATGATTGACATTACATACGAGTTGGTTTTATTTAATTATTTTTTCTCAAAAAAAGTTGGTTTTAAAACAAACCGTTTTTTAAAAAAGTGTCATTTTTAATAATTTCTTTATTATAAACTTAAAATTTAATTAATTTTGTTTCATAAGAATATTTTTTTAAAGCCACAGGTTTTAAAATATATTGCGTTTTTTTAAAGTTTGACAATTTTTTTAAAAAATCATATTTTATAATAAATTATTTCTTTACAAATTGCATTTGTAGAAATATTTTTTTTATTTAATAAAAAATTAATATGAAAAGAATTAGATAATATTATTTGTATTCCATGTGATATTTATTAAGAGAGAGAAACAGAAAAAATAAAATCTAAATGCTCTAGAATTGTGACAAGTAACATATAAACATTTTTTTTATTAGTATAGATTATTTGTTCTCACTTCAACTCATGAAAGAACTCCTCTAGGACCAAAGGTCGTTTAGCTTAATATTATCCTGATGGGTTAAATTGTGATTTTTTTCATAAAAAATCAATGGTTAAGTCCTACGACGAACTCTAGAGTAAAATAGAAATAGATTAGTTGAGTATCTAAGTTGTATTAGAAACAACAATTCCCTAGGGATTCTTTGCAGCCGGGGTATATGTAATTGGAAATTCTGCAAATAAATTAATTTACATAAAACGTATACGTATATATAGTTAATAGTTTATAAGATTTCAAAATACATAATATATTTATAATGAAGTTATAACTAAAGAGATATTAATACTTAAAGTGATGTATCTAGTAAAATATTTGATCAAATGCGTGTGTGAACCAAGAGTAGAAAAGCTTTTTTTGGAAAGAAAATAAGTTGCTAGATGTGACATCCGTCACTTTAAGGTCCGTTAATTAACGTGTTTGTCCGTCATCTATTCTATGTTTGGTCATTCCTCATTTCTATTTGACTCTTTATGTGGATATCATGTGTGCATATTTATCGTTGTGTGTGCCTTCGTTATAACTATGTGTTAACCTTAAAAGGACTTTTAAAACTTTCATTTTTGAAAACGTCAAATATATCATTTTATAAATATATTAAATGTTTTAATATAACCATTTCTTAAGTCATAACAACATTAGATGAACTTTTACAATTAATATAAAACACCTAACAAAGTCGTTTTTCAACCGAACCAAATTTGGGAAAATTCGGGGGTTAAGTGCAGGGACTAAACTTGTAATTTTGCAAACTTGGGCTGGGTATAAATACCCTCTTACCAGCCCTAATCTTCATTATCACCATCTTCTTCATCTTCATCCTCTACACACACAAAATCACCATTCTTGCACCAAATCCAACCCGAGAGGTCTCGTTTTCTTCGTCTTGACACCAACTCCAGCTTAGACTACCCCTCTCTAGCAGGTAGTTGCCTTTAGTTGTCCGTTTTCTAGCCTTTTCACGGCTGTCCAAAACTAGGGTTTCGGGTGTTCGGGTTCAACCCGAACATACAAGGTCGTATGGGTGCGTGTGAGGTCTTCTTGCTTGTGTTTCATGTTTGTGTATGTTTGTTGAGTGTTTCTGGAGGTCCTTGTGGTGTAAAACCCGTGTTTAGAGCCGCTCGGGGGCTGCTCATCCCGACCACAGTCGCGATTCTGCAGATCAGGCGACTGGGTCATCCATGCGATTGAGCCATGCGATTGAGCCATGCGACTGAGTGGGTCGTGCGACTGGATCATGCGTCTGAGTCAATCGCGCGACTGAGTTGTGCGACTAGGCATGTCGTGCGACTGAGTTGTGCGACTGAGTGTCTGTATGCGATTGAGTCATGCGTGCGAATGAGTGTATGCGATTGGGTCATGCGATTGAGTGATTGGGTGCGATTGAGTCAGATGACCGACTGAATGTGTGCGAATATGCGTGATTCGCACGACTGGAGTCCAATCGCACGAATGAAGGTTCAATCGTACGAAAGTAGCTAATTCGCACGATTGAAGGTTGATTCGTGCGTATGGAGGTTGAGTCGTGCGATTGGGTGTTGTGTGGTACGATTGAAGGCCAGTCATACGAATGAAGGCTCAATCGTACGAATGAAGCTGATTCGCACGATTGAGGGTTGATTCGCACGAATGGAGGTTGAGTCGTGCGTCTGACCTTGTTATGCGACTGAAGTTGCTGAGTTTGATCCCTCGTGCGTGGTGTGAGTATGTCGTGTGGTGTTGAGGTAACATTAACACAATAATGCCATTGTTCGGCCACAAATATTAAAGTCAACGCGAGAAAGGGCACACATACCATTTTGAACAAATTGAACTAACGCTTTACAACGATCAATTGACTTAAAACTATTGACACTTATTCAATGCTTCTTCAATAACAATGAGACTTTTACTTAAACATCATCATTAATGGCGACAATGTCTTGTACTTGGATCTACATAAGATCTAGTACGTGTGTCAGTCTGTGTGTGTTATACGCGATCCAGCCGATACGACCCGAACCGACCCATCATTATTGCGTGCTTATATATATATATCATATCATTAATGCTATACAATAACTGTCAATAGGTGTTTGACTGTTTATTTGCATTCAACATTTGGGATACATCGATCATACATACTTACCACCTAACAAGTGAGTTTCGTGGCCCCTTTTTACGCTTATACAATATTTCAAACATTTACAACATGGGGGAAAAGTATGCTTACACAATTTCAATGCTGTACAACTTACATACATTTTACGTACAAGGAACCAACGTGATACTGTGTTGCAAGTACTATTTGATACATGCTTGGGTCTGCTGTGTGGTTCTATCTTTGCAACTATTTAATTCCAGTGTGGGAACCGACGGTTAGGTATTGGTAGTACTACTGGGTTGACACCCCCACCCTCGTTCGATGGTATACTAGTTGGTACCATCAGTGGCCAGGAACGGGCCCTTGGGTGAATATATGCCGACAATTTCTTTGTGTACGTCGCTAGGTTTGGTTGCAAAGCTCATGTCATGTGATATTTACTTGTGTATATAACTGTATTCACGGTATTCCAACGCGCTTATTTATTACAGCATCACTTACAATTTTATTACATAAACCTGCGAGCTCACCAACAATTATGTTGACCGTTTTAAGCATATCTTTTCAGGTGATCATGCAAGTCCAGGAATCTAGGTGTGCTGCCTTAGTGGAGACCCTAGGATGCATTTTTGGGACTTAGCTCAGTTTGATAAACAATCTTTTGAACAATGTTAACGCTTGTAAACAATTATCAACTTTTGAAACTTGTTCCCGGGTTGTGGGATTTAACATTTACAATTTCATCTTTATGTGATTATGTGTATCATTATCATGTTGCTTATGGCTATGTTGTCGTGAACATTGACTAAACACGACACAAGTCCCCTTGTTGTCGGGTGTCGTCATGACACGCTTGTCATCATTTATTATTATTGCTCTATATCGCTTACCATGTGTTATGACGATCCCGGTCTCGTTACATCCCCGTGTTTCCGCTTTTAGCGGGGTGTGACAGATTGGTATCAGAGCTATTGGTTATAGAGAATTAGGCAATACGCTTGACCTAGACTATAACCTAGGAACCTTCATGTAGATTTGCATGCTAGGACTCTGTATGCATATTATATCTCGTGTATGTGTTCCTCGCTGCTTGATTTGTTCATTTATTTGTTATGTGATCTTTTCACCCTATGAGAGAGCCCTTGTGCTCACTCTTTTATGGGGATGCTTCCATTGAATCTTCCGTTCCCTCTGCGCGCCGAGTTAGTTTATCAGATCCGGGTATTAGACCCGAAGAGATCTTCACAGATCATGCTATTGCGCTTGACCTTGGACATTGAGATTAACTCTGAGGAGGTATATGTCTGAGACCTCGAAAGATGAGGAAATAGATAACCTCCGCCAGACTAAACACGATTGTATACATAGACTTACAACTGTTGTGATGGATTATCATTGAAACATTATCAATTCATGGTGTGTGAACTGCACGAATTGCATGTGATGTGTGATGACAATAAGTATGATATTGACATGAAATACATGGACTTGATGGATTATTATGGATATGATGTAAAGGAAAGTCGGATGTCATGTAACCGGATCGGGCATCATTCTCGGTACATCGTGGGTGTGGTGGGAACGCTGCGGGGAACCCTATACATAAACATCACCGGTATACCGAGAATATGCTTGAAATGAGCTGCATGGTGATCTTGACCGACCGGAACATGAACATTGGAATTTGATAAGTGGAATACTTGTGTATATTATGGACTAAAGCTTATATGTTACCTCTTTTATGATTAGAACATGCCGCCTCGAAGAGTTACCCGTAGCAATAGTGGCGGGAGTGAAGCCCCAAGGGGTAGAGGCCGAGGCAGAGGCAGAGCACCAAGAGCAAACGATGCTCCTGCTAGTAACAGTCAAGGGACAGGGAACGCCGACATGGCGGCCCTGATCGCTCAGCAATTGGCCGCGCTAATTCCTACTATTGTGGCCCAAGTGAGCGACGCACTCCAACAACACCACCCTCACGGGGATGGTGGCAACGATGATGAAAAGGTGGGATCGAAACTGAGACGGGAAACGGAAACCCGACCGGAAACGAGAGCAACCAAGAAACCGGGAATGGTGGTACTGCCGGTATCGAAACTGGGGTGGTTAATGCTCGTCGGGGATGTTCGTACAAGAGTTTGTGGCTTGTAAGCCGAGGGAATTTGATGGGAAAGGTGGGGCGATAGCCCTAACCAGGTGGCTAGAAAGATGGAGGCAGTGATCGACATCAGTGAGTGCCTCGACAGTCAAAGGATCAAGTATGCCACTTGTTCGCTACAGGGTAAGGCCCTAACCTGGTGGAACACCCAGGTTCAAGCTCGAGGAAGAGAATCTGCGATGCAGATGTCATGGGACGAATTCAAAGCCTTGATCACTGAGGAATACTGCCCTCTCAACGAGATGCAGAAGTTAGAGCATGAGTTCTGGAATCATGCCATGGTGGGGGCAGGGCATGCAGCTTACACTGATCGTTTTCACGAGCTAGCAAGATTGGTTCCGCACTTAGTCACGCCGGAATCAAAGAGGATTGAAAGGTACATTTGGGGACTCGCGCCTCAAATTAGAGCTATGGTCACAGCAGCCGCTCCTCCTACTATTCAGAGCGCAATTCTGAAAGCTGGCGCTTTGACTGATGAGATGGTTAGAACTGGGGTTTTGGGCAGAGGAGCCGAGAAGAGAAAGGATGTTGGGGAGTCGAGCCGGTCGAGTGCCGGAAAATTTGAGAAGAGGTCCAAGCCGACCAGGAATTTTGTGGCCGTGTCTCAGGCCAGGAGAGAGTATGTGGGGCCGCACCCCAAATGTGACAGGTGCAATTATCATCATCCCCCAGGGACGCAGTGCCGGGTGTGCGCTAACTGTAGGCGCCCGGGTCATTTGGCAAGAGATTGCAGAACTGCGCCGAATCTTGTAGCACCCGTCAACGCGGTTAACCCCGCCGGGAATGCAAGGGCTTGCTTTGAGTGTGGGAGCCCGATCACTACAGGAATATGTGCCCCAGGCTGAATCGGGCACGGGTCAACAAGGGGAAACAACCAGCAGCAGGTGTTGGCTATCGCTGGGAATCAAGGCCCGGCTACTCAGGGGAATGCAGCTCGGGGACGTGCATTCGTCATTGGAGCCAATGATGCTCGTCAGGACCCGAATGTTGTCACGGGTACGCACTTACTCAATCATCACTTCGCATCTATATTATTTGATACTGGAGCAGACAATAGTTTTATATCTTCGAGTTTGTGCAATTGCTTGATTTGAGTCCTAGTAGGCTAGAAACTAGCTACTCCGTAGAAATGGCCAATGGTAGGGTTGCTCAGGCCGATGAGATTATTAGGAAGTGTTCGTTGACGCTGGAGGATCATACCTTTGAGATAGATTTGATACCCTTCGAGTTAGGAAGCTTCGATGTGATTGTGGGTATGGATTGGTTGTCGCAGAATGGAGCAGAGATTGTCTGTGAGACAAGGTAGTACGTATCCCTATGCCAAACGGGGAAGTACTCAAGGTTCAGGGAGAACGACCGGGTAAGAGCTTAAAGCTTATTTCCTGCATGAAAGCACGCCAGAGTTTACGAAAGCAGTGCTACGCTTTTCTGGCTCATGTGGTTGAAAAGAAAGACGAAGAAGGAAACTGGTGGATATTCCAGTGGTACGGGATTACCCAGAAGTATTTCCAGATGACTTGTCTGGTTTACCTCCTCCACGACAGGTGGAATTCCGTATTGAGTTGGTTCCTGGAGCTACACCGGTAGCGAAAACGCCATATCGACTAGCGCCATCCGAGATGCAAGAGTTGTCTAGTCAGTTACAGGAACTACTGGAGAAGGGTTTCATTCGACCGAGTCATTCACCGTGGGGAGCACCGGTACTATTTGTCAAGAAGAAGGATGGATCGTTCCGTATGTGCATCGATTACCGTGAACTGAACAAGTTGACGGTGAAGAACCGATATCCTCTTCCCAGGAATCGACGATTTATTTGATCAGCTGCAAGGAGCTTCGTATTTTTCAAAGATCGATCTTCGTTCTGGTTATCATCAGCTAAGGGTTTTCGAGGACGACATACCGAAGACTGCGTTCAAGACTCGTTATGGGCACTATGAGTTCTTGGTCATGCCGTTTGGGCTGACTAACGCACCAGCTGTGTTCATGGATCTAATGAATCGGGTGTGCAAACCTTATTTGGATAAGTTCGTGATCGTGTTCATAGACGATATACTTATCTACTTCCCGATCAAAGGAGGATCATGAAGAACATCTTCGGGCAATTCTGGAGCTGCTACGCGAAGAGAAACTTTTCGCCAAGTTCTCAAAGTGTGAATTTTGGCGCGAGAAGTGAAGTTTTTGGGTCATGTGGTTAATGAGGACGGGATACATGTAGATCCGGCAAGATCGAAGCGGTGAAGAAGTGGGATACGCCCCAGACACCATCAGAGATATGGCAATTCTTGGGATTGGCGGTTATTATCGTCGCTTCATCGCGAACTTTTCAAAGATCGCGCAACCATTTGTGAATCCAAGGATCGTCGACAGGAATATCAGTGTGAATTGATGTCAAGTCAACGTTAGCGGAATTAACGTTGATTTGGTTTAATTGTATTTAAGCAACTTTCAATGTCAATGAAATATCAAAAACACCACGACACAAAACACAATTAAGATTAATTAATGTTTTATTATAATGTGTTGGAGATTACAAAGAATGAAACAATGAATGCTATGATGTTGTATATGTTTTGATGATCGAAAGACTTTTGATGATTGTTGTAATGCTATTGCTGTTCTCAATCAATCAATCGTCTGTTTTCCAATCGTCCTTGAATCGAAACCTAGGATCCATATTTATAGACAGAGATGTTTCAGTTATAGGAAACACCGGATCTCTTGGGATTTGATTTGTTTCTGATAAGGAATCATCGGATTTCTCGGGATTCGAATAACCGCCTTGTTGACTTGTTGACTTGTTGACTTGTAACACTTGTATTTTGGAAGTGTTTGGACTCCGCAGAAATATTGTCTTCCGCAGAGGTTTGTTCTTCCGCAGATGTTTTGTTCTTCCGCAACATTTCTTGAACACTTGGAACTCCAGTTGATTTTGTTCATCCGTAGATGATCTTCGGATGTTTTGTTACTTGTAAGATATATATCTACGGAAGAACGATATGTTCATCCGTAGATGTTTCTTACACTTGGTCAGTTTCAATAATTGATCAAGTATTATGTTTGTACCTGCAGCCATACATATGTCAACACATATATAAATAGGTTAACCTATATATTTAATGCATACATAATAATGAAATACAAAAGTTCATTACAAATAATAATTCAAGTACTAAGCCTATACATAATGACTAGATCTACTGATTCTAGACCTAACAATACTCCCCCTTAGGCTTAGCTACTTGTACTCAGTCCTTCAAAACTGCAAGATCTTTGATTCTAGCGATCATCTTGTTGTAGAAGTAGGAGACAGCAGTCTTCTGATCATCATACTTATAGTTGATCTTCATCTTGCTCATCATCTTCAAAGTCTCATAACTAATTCCCAGAACATCTTCTTCTGTAGTGAGTGTGTCTAGCACCTTGTTGTTATTCACCACTTCTAGCTCATCTTGTTCTGTTATTCTTAGTTCTGTTACTTCATCAAATGTTGTTCCCTTCAGTAGTCCAGCATTAAATCTTCTTCTTTTATATGCTTTGGCATGAAGTTTGTCTACTACTTGAATCACATGAACATGTAGAAATAGATCATTTTGTGCTTGTTCATCAGACAGCTTGGGAAAGAATTTGTCATTTAAGTATGAGGTGTAGCTGGGATGGAGCAGTTGATTTCCACAGGATCAAAGATTCTGATCTTTTCAGCTTTCTGTTCTCAGCATTTCTCAGTAGGACCAACTCTTTTGTCTTCTCTACATATCCCCATTCAGTGATTGGGTATGTGAATTGAGTCCCTTCAATGCATTTAAGTGCTGCATTGTTTCTGTTGTTGTAGCTAATCCTCTTCAAGAATTCATCATCTACATGTTCTGAGGCATTGGACTTGTATCTTTTGAGCCCTTTGGTTCTCTTCTGATGTTCTATATCTTCTCTTTTAGCTTCTATCAGCACATCATCTTTAAATTCGTCTTTAACTTTCCACTAGAGTTGAAAAGTCTCTTCCTCTAGGGTGAATTGGATAATTGCTGATGATTAAACTTTGAAGATCTCTGATGTCATTCTCTGGCAGGCTCACCACTGAGAGTACATCATGGAAGTATTCAACTCTTCCAGATGTTCTTTTAATAACAGCACAATCCCAGTCTGGATCATATTTCCAGGCCATGATCTTGTTTTCTTCCGCAGAGCTGGGAGTTGTGAGATGATCTATCAGTTGTATTAGAGTGGACTTTTGCTCAGTTATTTCTCTAACTGCAGTCCCAAGTGGCCATACTTTTCCGGGGATGACTTCCCTTGGCTCTCTAATCAGTTTCTCTTTTCCTTTGTGCTGATCTTTAGGTTCAACAGTTATGGGTTCAGCAGGGGAGTTTGCTTTGTTGTTCATAAGATGGATGTGGAGCTTCAGTTCTGAATTTTACCCCAGTATCTAGTTCAACCTTCATACATGCTCCATCATCTTCTGAGTTCTCCTACTGTTCTTCCTTTAAGCTATGAGGCTTGTAGTTATGTCCTTGTAACCAGCAAGTCATGTTGTATTGCTCAGCTTGGCTGTGTCACAGTGTCCCAACTCCTTCTTTATGTTTTGAATTGATTGAAAGGTGCTGCTGCTCATAATCACAGTTTGGAATCATGAAGCTGGCAAGCTCAAACTCTTTCAACAAGTTCTCATCTCTGTTCACGATTTCGTCTTTCACCATGGTTGATTCAGGCCTCTCTTCAAGTATGTCACTTGTAGTCAGAAGATCATCAGCCTTTGAGACTTGTTTTGGAGGAGAGTCTTCTTTGATTAATTCTTCCCACTCTTTATCACTTTCATCTTTCTGTTCAGAGATGGGCTTCTCAGCAGATAAGTCTATTGAGGGGGGTGTTCAGGAGAAGTCAGCTTTTGTTTCTTTGAAATACTTTCATAGTTGGCTTCTTCTCAGTAGTACCAAGGTACTTTCTTTTCCTTGAGTACCAGATCATTCTTTGATGCCTCAGGACTTTGTTTTGTTTGAGCAGTTGAAGTTTTGGCATAAGATTCCAATGAACTGATCTTCAGTTTAAGTTGCTCAATTTCTTCTTCTTTTCTCTTTATTATGTTTGACTGAGCAGTCATAGTGCCAGATGCTTGTTCAAGTCTCTTCATGATCTTTTCTTTATCTTCTTCTCGTCTCTCTGCTGACTCTATAAGCTCAGCTTCCTTGTCTAGCAGAGCATCAATGACTTCTTTATCACTTTGAGCATCTTCTCTCAGTCTCTTTATTCTTGCTTGCTGACTTATCAATTCTTCATCCTTTTCTTTTATTATGCCCTTCAGCTCTTGTATTCTTGCCTTTCTTTTATTTGACTTGAGCACCAGCTTGTTGTACTCAGCCACCAGATAACTTTGCTCACAGGAATGTCATCATCACTCAGATCATCTTCATTATAGGCAATCACATCAACCTGATCTGCTTCTGTATCTCTTTCCTGATGCTGAGACTCAATCTCATCTTCTTTTACTTCCTCATGATCAACACTTGCTGAGCTTGACTTTGGTTCAGTGGCTTGATCTTCATGCTCTTGAAGAGTTTGTTGTTGTTGCTGATCAATCATGGGAGAAACTTGTTCAGTTTCATTTGAATGCACAGGGGATTCAGTCTTGGATAATGACAGTTTGACTGTACTTGCTTCTGAGACTAATTCTGTCTCTCCAGTGTAGATGCTCTCAGTATCTGAATTTGGAAGTTGTTGGTAGAGTTGCATCTGAGCTGAATGGTGATGGTTGAATGGGAGATTGGGATTTTGACTGGCAGGAGATTGATTGTGTTGTTGTGTTTTGTTGATTGGAGAGAGATTGTATTGGCTGGCTGGTGATGTTTGTTGTTGTTGTGGTGATAGATTGAGGATTGGAGAGATAGGTTCTGTAGTTTGGCTGGCTGGTGATTGTGTTTGGGGTGTGTTGTTGTGTGGTGATGTGATTGGTGATAGGCTGTAGTTTGGCTGGTGATGGATGTTGTTGTGGTGAGCTGATGGAGCTTGAGCAGCTGGTAGCAGAGCTCTCTTCCTCATCTTCCCAAACTAGCTCTGGAGGTATGTCTGCATTAGCATCAATCACATGAGCAAACATGTCTGTCTTCTCCTTCATATCTCCCTGAGATTTTGTTCAGCACAGATCTGCCAAGGTGTGCTTGGATAAACACACCACCCTCCACATTTGTTCCAGGCAGGTCTGCATTAATGATGAGCTGAATGAATCTTGGAAACATATACATCTTATCAGCCTTCTGTACTCTGATGTGATCACACAAACAGTTAAAGATGTACTTTGAGTAGTTGTAGGTCCTTCCCTCAAAGATGCCAATAATACCAGATGATATATGTCTAGAAAATCTGTCAAGCCCAGATTTTCTGTTTGACATACACTTCAGATAAGTGTGACACAAAAATCTGTATGGTTTGCAGAGTCTTCCCTTCTTGATTTCTCCCTTTTCAAAGTCTCCATCATATCCCATTAGAAGAAAAACCTTTTCTATGTATTCATTATCAAATACATCAGGGTGTCCTGCTTCAACATCTCCCAGTTCTAGTACCCTTCTTATTGTTTGTTCGTCTATTCTCAGCCTTCGATTCCTTACTTCTGCAATAATTCCTTCATCATCTTCTTCTATACGCGCAGAATTCCAGAAATCACTGATATGCGATCGATAAATCGTTGGCTCTGCAGATAATGCATAGAAAACCCTTGATCTTCTCAAATATCTCATAATTTCTTGACATCCTTCTGACACAGGATCGTCAGGGTTCAAGAAAGCACATACATTATGCTCTTTTGCAAATCGTTGATCCATCTGTTCATAAGAAAAGACTTCATTAGAATCACGTTATTGATATAAGAATACGAACAGTTGTGAGATAAAACAAGAATCAACTTGTTCATTCTTGATGATTACGACATGTTTTACCTTAATAGACGCTGATTAAGAACACAGATATATGTTTGCTTAAGGTTTGATTTGATAAATTTTGAATGTTGAGAAAGTGGGAAAAATTTGTTGAGTGAGATTTTCTAGGTCTGAAAAAGTGAGCTGAAAAAGTGAATAATGCATTTGACAAGTCAAATCTCTTTATTTATACCCTCAGACATATTAATTTTCTCGGATTTATTCAGTGGGTCCCACATTGTACTCTTCCGTAGAAGTAATTCACATTATTGTGATCCACAATTACTCTTCCGTAGTATATCTACGGATCAACAACTTCTACTGTATTGATCTTTGTTTATCCGTAGTTTACCAATCTACGGATAAACATTAATATACTAATATTGATTTACACACAGTTGTATGTATGGCCCAACTCCATTGGTTGAACCAATTATTGCTATAGGACCTCGTTGGCTTTGTATACATGACAATTTAGTACAAGGAAATTTAAAATAAATTTCATGTAACCAACGGCTAATGTGATGCTCAGGTTTCAATTTCTTCAAATTGATAAAGATATAGACATTGCTGCTGCTGATATAGATTTTTCATGAATACTACTCCCCCTAAATTTGTGATTAATGATGAACTTAAGCATTTATCATAAATTTCTTTAAGAGGAATAACATAAACGCTAAATATATGATAATGATCAGATGCACTTAAGATGGGATCATACTATAATGCTAAGCCTCTTCCTGATTAGTTATGTTGTATAGTTGATGCTGGAACAAGTTCTGATTGCAAGTATATTGTCCTTATAAATCCATACAAGAGCTCATGTATCAACTAGGCTTGCTGTTTATCATGTTTTATTGATTTAGAAATAACTGTCATGGACTTCAGTTGATTCACAAAGGTGTTGTCCTCCTTTGTAAGTCAAATCATCATTCTTTCACTCTTGAGACTATGTACTTTAAATTATAATAGCTATCTTGAGATGTGTTGGCATCTCATTGATGCTGTTGATAAAGCTCAGGATAATATACAGTTGATCACTTAGGATTCTTTTGAGAGCTTTAGATATGATCATCATCAGGTCACCAGGTCTTTACTCACGTAAAACAGAGGTGCCTTTAACCCAGGTCTTTGTTCACACAAAACAGAGGGATGATGATGAACATGATCTTTCACCTTTGATACTGAGATTCAGTATGGTGATCATACACCCAGGTCTTTGTTCACACAAAACAGAGGGAGTATGATGCAAAGAAGATGTATAGTGTTTTCGTGTGTGAGTGTTGAGATCAGATGGATATTTGTTCAGTAGTGATACTGTTTCTATGAGATAGAAGAGTTAGTAAGACTATTTTGATTTGATCATATAAGACTCATGTTTCTCATGAAGTTTCCACAACAATTATGACAATATTAGTTATGCAAGCACTAAGTTTGTTCCACTCAAGTTGAACCTACTCACATATCAAGAAACTTGTTGAGATATTTATTTTGTTTATGCAGAAATAGGCAAAGCTATAGTTTACTATCATTTCCCATGCATAAGGCATACTGATGCATTATTGCACACAGCATGTTGTTTGTTTGAACTTTATTTAATCTAAGTTAATCATACCTAGAGACTCAATCAGAAAATTAAATCTGACTGAATCAAAGGCTTTAGTGAATAAATCAGCAAGCTGATTTGATGTATCCACTTTGACTAACTTGATCAATCCCTTTTTGAGCAATCTCTCAGAAAATGATACCTAATCTCTATATGTTTAGTTTTACTATGTTGCACAGGATTAGCAGTTATAAACATAGCAGCAGAATTGTCTATATAGATTGAAGTTTGAAGAAAGTTGTAACCATAGTCAAGCAATTGGTTTTGTAACCAAAGCACTTGAGAACACCCGGCTGAAGCAGCAATGTACTCAGCCTCAGCTGTGGATACAGAAACATTTGTTTGTTTCTTGCACTGCCATGACACTAGCCTGGGTCCAATGAATTGACATCCACCGGTTGTTGATTTTCTATTGCTGTTACATCCACCATAGTCACTGTCTGAGTATGAGTAGAGTGTAAAGTCTCCATCCTTGGGATACCATAGACCAAGTCCTGGTTTCCCTTGAGGTATCTGAAAAATCTTTTGACAGCATTGAGATGTGACTCCTTTGGATCAGATTGGTACCTAGCACATACACACACAGCAAACATAATATCAGGTCTACTGGCAGTTAAGTACATAAGTGAACCTATCATGGATCTAAATAATTTTGATCAATAGATTTTCCAGAGGGATCAGGGCAATCTTATCAATTGTTGATGCTGGTGTTTTGCATGAGGAGACTTCAGCAAGATTGTATTTCTTCAGAATTTGATGTATGTATTTTTCTTGATTGATGAAAATTCCATCTGCTTTTTGATGAACTTGAAGGCCAAGGAAGAATGTTAATTCACCCATTGAGCTCATCTGAAATTCAGATTTCATCAGCTCTTCAAAATTCACACACAATCTCTTATTAGTTGATCCAAATATAATGTCATCAACATATACTTGAACTACTAAGAGATCTTGATGTTCTTGTTTGAGAAAGAGTGTCTGATCAATTGTTCCTCTTTTGTAGCCATGCTTGAGTAAGAAGGATGATAATGTTTCATACCATTTTCTTGGTGCTTGATGAAGACCATACAAGGCTTTATCTAGTTTGTATACCCTGTGAGGATAATGAGGATCTTCAAATCCGGGGGGTTGAGACACATAAACTTCCTCATCTATTTTCCATATAAGAAAGCACACTTGACATCCATTTGATACACAGTGAATTTCTTGTATGATGCATATGCCAAGAACACTCTTATTGCCTCAATTCTTGCAACTGGTGCAAAAACTTCATCATAATCTATGCCTTCTTCTTGAGTGTAACCTTGTGCTATTAACCTTGCTTTGTTTCGGACAATAATACCTCTATCATCCAGTTTGTTTTTGTATAGCCATCTAGTTCCAATAGGATGTTGACCTTCAGGTAAATCAACAAGACACCATACTTTTTGCTTTCTGAACTGTTGAAGCTCTTCTTGCATAGCTTCAATCCAGCTATTGTCTTTTAAAGCAGCTGTAATGTTTGGAGGCACCACTTGAGAAAGAAAACAGTTGAATAGACAAAGGTTGGCTGTACCACTTTGGCTCCTTGTAGTTCTCTTTTCAGGATTTCCAATGATATTGTTAAGTGGATGAGACTTATGAATTCTCATTGAGGGAGTTGACTCAACTGGAATGGATGATTCCAGATTAGTCATTTCCATTGCCTCTGACTGATTCATCTCAATTTGAGAATTCAAGAAATAATCAAATTGAGTCTCTGAGTGCTCGAGTGATGCTCAGAAGTATGCAGTTGATTTGCTCTTCCGCAGGAACTTCTGCGGAAGTATTTTGTTCTTCCGTAGGAGCTGCTCCGGATACATTTTGGTCTTCCGAAGGAAGTTCTCCGGATACATGTTGATCTTCCGAAGGATTTCTTCTGATGCATGCTGTTCTCCGAAGGAGCTTCTCCTGATGCATGCTGTTCTTCTGAAGAGCTTCTCCTGATGCATTTGTTCTTCCGAAGGAGCTTCTCCTGATGCATTTTGTTCTTCCGTAGGAGCTTCTCCTGATGCATTTTGGTCAGTTCCACATGTAGTATCTGCTTCTGTTGAAGTGTTGTCACTTGTAGATGGATGTATCCTTGGGGGATCAGCAGATAAAGGTACTTCAGTCATAATAGGTGGAACAAATGGATAGCATACTTCATCAGAACCTGTATTTGTCAAATAATCATAGTTAAAAGATTTAGACAAGGCATCTATGTCAAATAACCATGATGATCCTTTAACTGACTTAGTGAATACATTTTCATCAAAAGATACATTAGGTGTCTCTTCCACAATGTTATGCTGTGGAATATACACTCTATATGATTTTGATGTTGAAGAATATCCAACAAAGAAACCATCATATGCTTTTTCTGAAAAATTTCCTAATGACTCTTTGATGTTCAAAACAGTTACTTGACACCCAAATACTCTTAGATATCCTATGTAAGGTTTTCTTTTAAATAGGAGCTCATAAGGAGTTTTGTTATGTTCTTTGACAATTAATGTTCTATTTTGAACATTGCATGCAGTATTCACAGCCTCAGCCCAAAGGTAATAGGTAGTTGTGAATCAGCTAGCATTGTTCTTGCTGCTTCAATGAGAGTTCTGTTTCTTCGTTCAGCAACTCCATTTTGTTGTGGAGTCCTTGGTGCACTGAATTGTCTTGCAATTCCTTTGCTCCTGCAAAAAGAATCTAGTTCAAAGTTAACAAATTCAGTACCATTATCACTCCTGAAAATTTTGACTTTTGTATCAAGTTGATTCTCAATCTTGATGACAAAGTCCATTAATGTTTCTGATGTTTCACTCTTTTGTTTTAAGAAAAAGACCCATGTAAATCTAGTGAAATCATCAACTATCACCAAACAATATTGCCTTTTTCCAATGCTCATTACATTGGTTGGACAAAAAGATCCATGTGAAGCAATTTGAGTGGTGTAGTATTAGTATTGATTGTTTTTGGTTTATGTGACACTCTGTGTTGTTTTCCTTTGTAACAAGAAGAGCAATGAGTTGAGCAATGGAACTCTTTATTTGGTAAGCCAATGACCAGGTCATGTTTCACCAATTTATTCATATTTTTCATGTTAGAATGAACAAGTCTTCTATGCCATAATTGTGACAAATCTTCTGAAAGTTTAGAAATAAGACAAGTTTCATGTTTTGTGAGAGAAGTGTTGTTCATATCCAACACATAAGTGTTTCCTTTTCTTGCTGCTTTGAGGAGAATCCAATCTTCTGGGACAATAAATCCTGGCTTAAGAATGTAACAGTTAGTGTCATCAAACAATGTAGTGTAGTTTTGATCACAGATTTGAGATACACTAAGTAAATTATACTGTAAGTTTTTACAGTAATTTACTTTATCAAATTTAAGTACACCATTGGTTATCATTCCTTCACCAACAATTTTACCTCCCTTTTTATCCCCACCAAATGCCACATAAGAAGCATTTTTATGTTTGAAATCATGGAGAAGAGAACAGTTCCTGTCATATGCCTGGAACAACCACTGTCAACATACCACATGTTGTCAGCTCTCCAATATTGTTCCTGCAATCAGAAAAGAAAATCAGTTAGAAGTGACAACCCAAGCCTTAGTGATCTTGGGTTTGTCAACAGGATCTAAAACAGTTACTCTTTCAAGAATATTTTTTGAAGTTTCTTTCAGATTTGATTGATTCATTCTGAATTAATTTGGATGAGGATGATTCTGCTGAATGGGATGTTGATGAAGTAGATTCATGATTCATATTGTCTGCTTTACTTAGATCAACTTCATTTGTTTGATCTTTTGTTTTGATAGTGAACCTTTAAATGTTTCACTGTCTTTTGTTTTTGAAAGAGGGATATGAATGCCTTTTTCAAATTTATCAAAGAATGAATCATCATCCTTTGATTCCTTGTCAGACAAATCCACTCTTTTGTGTGGTGTTTTTGACTGCTGGAAAGATGATCTTTTCTTCAGTATCTTAACACTTGATGATGATTTGTCCTTTGGTTTTGCCTTTGATTTTTGTTCATGCTTCTTCAGTTTTGAACCCTTTGCAGAATCTGTGGATTGGGAATCTGATTCAGATTTGTCTGATTCTTTCTTCTTTGATCCTTTTATCTTGTTCTTTTGTTGAAATAACATTCCTGTGTGGAATGATTATTTTGTTGCAAATAGAGCAATGTTTGTTGAAGTAACAATCAGCAGTCATATGATTGTTCATATTGCAAATAGAACAATAACTGCTGAAGTAACAATCTTCAGTGTTGTGATTTTTCATGTCACACCATTTGCAATACTTTTCTTCTGATTCTTTCTCAGAATCATTCCTTTTGTTTGCTGATTTTTGGTGTTGCTCTTTCTTCTTTAGCTTTGAATGTGCTTCACCTTTTCATTTTGTGCACATTTTGTTCGTTGGAGCTGAATTTCTCTTCCGTAGATCAGCAGCTGAAGTTTTCTTGTTCAGTTGATGATCTGCTGATGCCTTTTTCTTTCCTTTGAATTTCCTCTTTCCTCAGTGATGACAGATTCATCAGTCAATTTCTTGGAGGATTCTTGCATACTTAGTTCTTGAAGACCTTCATTCAATTGAGCTATCCTCTTGCAGATGGTCTTCAGCATGTTTCTTTGTTTAGGAGGATATGGCAACTTTGTTTCTTCAAGCACTTTTGGAATATGGGCTTTCAGTTGAAAATTTTTACCAGTGCTTGTTTGATCAACATCATGTTCATCAGAATCATCCAAGTCATCACACTTATCATAATCAAATTCTGAATCATTTGATCTAATGATTCTGATTCAGATGATTCAGTTTCACTCACCTCAGCTTTATCATTAATTTTAGTTTTAGATGAATCTTTTTCAAATTTAGTGCTAGGCACAAAATGATTTGACAGAGTGTTTGTCATTGTTGTAGGTAAGGATGTGTAATTATCATTTATAGGTGGTGCAACCGCATTATAACCCAACCCAGACCTTTTCTTTGATTCAATATGAGAAGTTAGTAATTTCTCATATTGCTGAGATGATAATTGAAACTTCTGAAGTTTCACTTCAGTTGATGCATGATCAGCCATGGATTTTGTTAAGGAAGTGGTCAAATGCTCAACTTGGGCTTTTAGGCTATAATTTTCAGAAACAAATTTTTCTAAATCCTTTTGAAAGAATTAATTTTTATTTGATATAATTTATGTTCTCTAACATGAGATTCATTCAAAATCATTGTTTCTTTTACTTTATCAGCCAACTGTTGAGCATGGACTCTATATCGTTCAACTTCCTCAACACAAGTTGATGAACACAATCTTTCTTTTACCTCTTTTGCCATTGGTGGCACTGTTTGATCCATATGAGCCATCAATGCTTGATTTTCTTCCAAAACTTCTTTCTCATACAGACTCCAGTCACACGTTCCATCTTGAAGTATGATCAGCCCTGACTCCTTTGAGTTACTTGGTCCTGCTGATTCTTGGTGGCTGGTGGGGAAGCATTGATCAGTTGAGATTGCTTGTGCAGAGGTCTTTGAGAAGATTGTTGATTTGCTTGAATCTGATGTTGTTGATGCTGCTGATGTTGTCTCATCTCTGGATAAGACTGTTGATTGCATTCTCTTGAGAAATGTCCATAGAGATTGCATTTGTAGCATCTCACTTTTGATTTGTCAACACCAATCTTTGATGTTCTGCTTGCTGAAGCCAAGTTCTTATTCTCCTGAGATATTGCTTAGCTCTATAAGCAATCATGGCCATCTGCCATTGTAGATCCATCTCTTCCACTACATCTGGGGTAGTTCTTCTAAGTCTTGTTGACAGATATTGGCTGATGTTAGAGAGCTTCCCAGGTATGCTTGAAAACTTGAGCTAAAAGCTGCAAAGGCTGCTCTTTGTTCTTCAGAGTCCAATATCACAGTTATTGGTTCTGACTGATTTGCTGAAAAGGAAGACTTAGTTGTTGCTGCAGATGTATCTTGTCTATCAGTAGTTCTTCCTTTATTCTTCTGCTGCTTGTCTTGAGATGATTTCTTTGAGGGTTTGAAGCATAGAAGCTAACTTCCTCCTCATCATCACTCCTAGCACAAGAGTTATCACTTTCATTGTTTGAAAATAAATGCACTTCCTACATTATTTGTTTCTTTGAAGTGATAGGGTGAGACATGAGTTCTCACACTCTTGTTTCTTGATTTTTCATCCATTTCAAGAGCTTCCACTTTTGCAACCAGAGTATCTAAACCAGTTGCTTTCAGATCTATAGATCTTGAACATGGACACAGTATGCTTCCAACTTCTGGCAAAGTGTGGAAGCATTTTTTACTTATTTA